>CM053580.1:252084915-252108203 GCA_028627135.1 Pseudochirops cupreus
TATATGTAGCCTTCTCCTGGCTTGGAGAACATCACAGCCCTCTTGACCCACTGCCTAATCACAAAGCTACAAGGCTCAGGCATTTCTGAAGAACAAGCCTCCCACCACAGGTTCCACGTGACCACATGCAGCTTATTAAGGGGCAGAGTATACTTTCAAATAGGGGAAGGTTCTCAGAGTCATGTAGCCAATTTAGCAAAGGGCCTAGGGGCAGGGAAGATCTTCAGATTCCCATAACAAGGAGAGAGAACAGTATAAATGGGGGGGGGGGGGATAGGAAGGAGAGAAAGACACAGTAATCATAACTGTGAATATGAATGGAATGAATAGTGCATAGAATGGATTAAAAACCGTAATCCTACAATATGTTGTTTGAAAGAAACACATTTGAAGCAGAGAGATACACAGTCAAGGTAGAAGGCTGGAGCAGAATCTATTATGGTTCAGCTGAAGTAAAACAAAGCAGGAGTAGAAATCCTGATCTCAGACAAAACAAAAGCAAAAATAGATCTAATTAAAAAAAGATAAGGAAGGACACTGCATCCTACTAAAAGGTACCAGAGACAATGAAGTGATATCAATACTAAACATATATGCAACAAGTGGTACAGCATCCACATTTTCAGAGGAGAAATTAAGTGAGTTACAGAAAGAAATAGACAGAAGAACTATACTAGTGGGGGACCCCAAACTCTCCCTCTCAGAACTAGATAAATCTAATCATAAAATAAATAAGAAAGAAATTAAGGATGTGAATAGAATTTTATAAAAGTTAGAAATGGTGAACCTCTGGAATGGGAATAGAAAGGAATATATCTGTTCTCAGTGGTATATGGCACCTACACAAAAACTTGACCAAGTACTAGGGCATAAAAACCTCACAATCCAGTGCAGAAAGGCAGAAATATTAAATACATCCTTTTCAGATCATAATGCAATGAAAATTATGTGTAATAAAGGGCTAAGGAAAGATAGACTAAAATTAATTGGAAAGTAAATAATGTAATCCTAAAAAATAAATGGGTCAAACAATAAATCATAGAAACAATAACTTCATCAAAGAAATAACAATAGTGAGACAACATATCAAAACTTATGGGATGCAGGGAAAGCAGTTCTTAGGGGAATTTATGTATCTCTAAATGTTTGCGTGAATAAAATAGAGAAAAAGGAGAGCAGTGAATTAGGCATGCAATTGAAATAGACGAATATTTACAAAAATATAAATTGACCTGATTGCAGAAAAGGAAATAAAATACTTAAATCACCACATTTCAGAAAAAGACATTGAATAAACCATTAATGAACTCCCTAAAAAAAAAAAGTTGCTAAGGCCAGATGGATTTACCCATGAATTCTGCTAAACATTTAAAGAGCAATTAATTCCAATACTATATAATGTATTTGGGAAAATAGGTGTACCATATTCTTTTTATGATAGAAATATGACACTGATACCTAAATGAGGAAGAGTCAAAACAGAGAAAGAAAAATATAGCCCAATTTCCCTAGTGAATATTGATGCAAAAATTTCATTATATTATATATTAGCAAAGAGATTATACTAACTTATCAGCAGAATAATACACCAGGACTGCAGGACTGGTTCAATATTAGCAAAACTATGAGCATAATTGACCATGTCAATAATAAAAATAACAGAAATCATATGATCTCAGTAGATGCAGAAAAAACCTTTTGACAAAATACAGTTCCCATTCCTTTTAAAAACACTACAGAACATAGGAATAAATGGAGTTTTCCTTAAAATAAGTAGCATCTAAAACCACCAGCAAGCATTATATGTAATGGGATAAGCTAGAGGTATTCTCAATAAGATCAGGGGTGAAACAAGAATGTCCATTATCATCACTGTTATCCAATATTATACTAGAAATGTTAGCTTTAGCAATAAGAGAAGAAAAAGAAATGAGAATTGTCAATGAAGAAACAAAACTATCACTCTTTGCAGGTGACATTATGGTATACTTAGAGAATCTTAGAGAATCAACTAAAAAAGTACTCAAAATAATTAACAGTTTTAGCAAAGATATAGGATATAAAATAAATCCACATAAGGCATCATCGTTTCTATATATTACTAGCAAAGCACAAAAACAAGAGATAGAGAAATTTCATTTAAAATAACTGTAGAAAATATAAAATATTTGTGAGTCTCCCTGCCAAGACAAAACTAGGAACTGTATGAACACAATTACAAACACTTTATACACAAAGTCAGATGTAAATAATTGGAAAATTATCAGTTTCTTATGGGTAGACTGAGCTAATGTAATAAAAATTATAATTCTATGTAAATTAATTTACTTTTTACTGCAATACCAATCAAATTACCAAAAAATATTTTATAAAAGTAGAAAAAAAAAGAATAAAATTCATCTGAAAGAGCAAAAGGTCAAGAATATCAAGGGATTAATGAAAAGAAATACAAGGGAAGGTGACCTAGCTGTAACAGATCTAAAACAGTATTATAAAGCATCAAACTATTTGTTACTGACTAAGGAAAAGAATGGTTGATCAGTGGAATAGGTTAGGTACACAAGGCATAGTAGTCAGTGACTAGAGTAATCAACTGTTTGATTAACCCAAAGACTCCAGCTTCTGGGGTAAGAACTCACTGTCTGACAAAAACTGCTGGGAAAACTGCAAAGGATAAGGATAAAATTAACGGGTGAAAAAAGGATTGTAGTTGGAGAAGCAGAAAGGGGGAAAAGGCACAAAGACCTATTACAGTAGAGGGAAAGAAGGGAGGGGTGTGTGTAGTGTCTGAACCTTCTCATCAAATTTGGCTCAAAGAGGGAATAACATACATATTTAGTTGGGTATAGAAATCTGTCTTAACAGGGAAAGAAACTAGTCACAGACCAATATCTCATACCTGATACCAAGATAAGGTCAAAATGGGTATATGATTTAGACATAAAGGGTGATACCATAAGCAAATTAGGAAAGCAAGAAATAGTTTACTTGTCAGATCTATGGAGAAGGGAGGAATTTATGACCAAACAAGATGTAGAGAACATTATTAAATGAAAAATTGATGATTATGATTGCATTAAATTAAAAAGGTTTTGCACAAACAAAACCAATACAACCAAGATGAGAAAGGAAGCAGAAAGCTGGGAAAAATTTTTACAGCCAGTGTCTCTGATAAAAGCCTCATTTACAAAATATATAGAGAACTGAGTAAAATTTAGAAGAATACAAGTCATAGAGGTGGCTAGGTGGCAAAGTGAATAGAACACTGGCCCTGGAGTCAGGAGGACCTGAGTTCAAATGTGACCTCAGACACTTAACACAAAAAACTAGCCATGTGACCTTGGGCAAGTCACTTAACCCGAATTGCTCTACCTTCTCCTGCCAAAAAAAATAGCAAAAAAGCAAAAGAGAATACAAGTCATACCCCAATTGATAAATGGACAAAAGGATATGAATAAGCAGTTTTCAGATGAGGAAATTAAAACTATCTATAGAAATATGAAAAAATCCTCTAAATCACTATTGATTAGAGAAATGCAAATTAAAACAACTCTGAGGTACCACCTCACACCTATCAAATTGGCTAACATGACAGAAAAGGAAGATGATAAATGTTGGAGAAGATGTGGGAAAAAGAATGCATTGTTGGTGGAGTTGTGAACTGATCCATACTTCTGGAGAACAGTTTGGAACTATGCCCAAAGGGCTATAAGACTGTGCATACCCATTGATCCAGCAATACCACCACCAGGTCTGTATCCCAAAGAGATCATAAAAAGGGAAAAGGACCCATATGTACAAAAATATTTCTAGTAGCAATTTTTGTGGTGGCAAAGAATTGGAAATTGAGGGAATGCCCATCAATTGGGGAATGACTGAACAAATTGTGATATGTGAATGTAATGGAATACTATTGTTTTGTGAAAAATGATGGGCAGGTGGGTTTCAGAAAAAAACCTGTAAAGATTTACATGAACTCATGCTGAGTGAAGTGAGCAGAACCAGAAGAACATTGTACACAATAGCAACGTTGTGTGATGACCAACCTTAATAGACTTAGCTTTAATAGACTATCTTGATGAGCAATATAATGATCCAAAACAGTTAAAAAAGACTCCTTATGGAAAATGCTACCCACATCCAGAGAAACAACCAAGGAGTCTGAATGCAGATCAAAGCATATTATTATTTAATCTTTTTTTCTTTCTTGCAGTTTTTATCTTTTGGTTCTGATTCTAATATAGAAATCATAATATAGATACTAATATAGAAATATGTTTAAAATAATTATATATGTATAGCCTATATCAGATTGCAAGCTATCAAGGAGAAAAAAATTTGGAAATCAAAATCTTATAAAAGTGAATGTTGAAAACTATCTTTACCTATAATTAAAAAAATAGAATACTATAAAAATCCTTAATGTTCCCCTCTTTGACTTTATCTGTTACTCTTAAATTACCCTCCCTGGTGAAACAGAACAAGTCTATATTTTCTTCCAAGTGGTAATCCTTCAAATATTTGAAGATATAAATCACTTCTTCTTTTTTAGAACCCACTTTTGGATTCACATGTCTGTGTTTCTAGCCCTAGAAAACTGGCAACTGATTCCATATTCATGCCCTGGCTTTGTTTAGACCCTATAGGATTGATCAGCCCTGGCTTTCTCAAGTCTGGTTTAGTTTGCTGTCAACTCAATCTATATTGAGCCTCATAAATGGGGATATAGTCTAGTAAGTTATGGAATAAACCTTTGCTATTGCTACTTCCCTTGTCTTAAATTTAACTCTTGCCTGATAGATATTTCATCTAACCCCAAAGAACCAGAATGTCTTTGCCTTATTAACCAGTTCCTGTTGTTTCCTAGCAATGTGCCATCTTCAACCAAAAAAACCTTGTTATACCTCTTTGAAATACAGCTGCTTACTAGTTCATGTTCACTTAAGCCTTTGTCCTTTAAATGGTTTTGAAGTTGACTAATTTGTTGATGTTTTACTAATCTTTCTCATCTATTCTATGAGCCTTATATGGTATAGGTTTGATGTCTTCAGAGTGGTAGGGTATAATCTTGCTCCATTTCCAGAATTGCTAGTAAAGACATAGTAAAAATGAATGACATGTAGATATAGAAAGAATAGCATCCATAGCATATTTCTACTTTTCGTTAAAAATCATGTGATATGTCTAGATTGAGAAGGCCAAATCAGTTCTTGTGCTAGCTGATTGCTTATTCAGTAAAACTGAGTTATTAAACTTGACGTATGATGTCTTAATATTACAACAATCTACTTTAGGGCATCCAGATGGAATTAACATTGACTTTTCTTTGAATAAACTTACAATTTCACAGGGAATCCCATGGTACTTTAATAGTTGTTATCTTAATGTTATGAATATCTTCTATCTTGCTTCCTCACAGAATAAAACTCCCCTTGCCTTAGAGGTTTTGGTACTTCTTGTTAATTATGAGTTAGAAGCTCCCCATTAAGAGCATAATCATATAATCTTAACATTTTTTGGAAGGTAAGATTTCAATTGTTCATTTATTTTTAACATTCGTTTTAATGAAATTTTGAGTTCCACATTGTCTCCCTTTCATCTGACCTGCTCCACAAATTTAGAAAGCAAGCAATATGATATCAATTATATATGTGAAATCATGCAAAATATTCACCAGAAGTATTAGATCAGTTCACAACTCCACCAACAGTTCATTAGTGTTCAGATTTTCCCACATCTTCTCCAACATTTATCATTTCCCTTTTCTCTCATATTAGCCAATCATGATAGATGTGAAGTGGTACCTCAGAGTTGTTTTAATTTGCATTTCTCTAATCAATAGTTATTTAGAGCATTTTTTTCATGTAACTATAGATAGCTTTAATTTCCTCATCTCAAAACTGCCTATTCATTTCTTTTTGTCCATTTATCAATTGGGGCATGACTTGAATTCTTATGAATTTAACTCAGTTCTCTATATATTTTAGAAATGAGGGTTTTATCAGAGACACTGACTGTAAACTTTTTTCCTAGCTTTCTGCTTTCCTTCTCATCTTGGTTGCATTGATTTTGTTTGTGCAAAACTTTTTAAATTTTATATAATCATAATTATCCATTTTGCATTTTATGATGTTCTCCATGTCTTGTTTGGTCATAAATTCTTTCCTTATTCATAAATCTGACAGGTAAACTATTTCTTGCTTATTGTATCACCATTTATGTCTAAATCATAATGCTTTTTGACCTTATCTTGTTATAGGGTGTGAGATATTGGTCTGTACCTAGTTTCTGCCATAAAATTTTCCAGTTTTCCCAACAATTTTTGTCAAACAGTGAATTCTTATCCCAGAAGCTGGAGTCTTTGGGTTTATCAAACCTTAGATTACTTTAATCACTAAGTACTGTGCCTTGTGACCATTCCACTGATCAGCCATTCTATTTCTTAGCTGTGCCAAATAGTTTTCATGATTGTTGCTTTTTAATGTAGTTTTAGATCTGGTATAGCTAGGCCACCATCCTTTGAATTTTTTATTAGTTCCCTTGATATTCTTCACTTTTGTTCTTCCAGATGAATTTTGTTATTATTTTTTCCTAGCTCCATAAAATATTTTGATAGTTTGATTGGTATTGCAATAAATAAATAAATCAATTTAGGTAGAATTGTCATTTTTATTATATTAACTTGGCCTACCAATGAGCAAGTGACATTTTTCCAATTGTTTAGTTCTAACTTTATTTGTATGAAAAATGTTTTGTAATTGTATTCATATAATTCCTAGGTTTGTCTTTGCAGGTAGACTCCCAAATATTTTATCTTGTCTATAGTTATTTTAAATGTAATTTCTCTGTCACTTGCTGTTGGGCTTTATTGGTCATATAAAGAAATGCTGATGATTATGTGGGTTTATCCCATATCCTACTTTGCTAAAGTTTTTAATTATTTCAAATAGTTTTTTAGTTGATTGTTTAGGATTCTCTAAGTATACTATCATGTCATCTGCAAAGAGTGAGTTTTGTTTCCTCATTGTCTATTCTAATTCCTCTAATTTCTTTTTCTTCTCTTACTGCTAAAGCTAACATTTCCAGTACAGTATTGAATAACAGTGGTGATAATGGGCATCCTTGTTTCACCCTTGATCCTACTGGAAATGCTTCTTGCTTATCTCCTTTACATATAATACTTGCTATAGTTCTAGAAGGATCCTATTTATAATTTTAAGGAAGACTCCATTTATTCCTATGCTCTCTAGTGTTTTTTTAAATAGGAATGGGTACCATATTTTGTCAAAAGCTTTTTCAGCATCTATTGAGATAATCTTATGATTTCTGCTATCTTTGTTATTGATAATGCTCAATTGTGCTGATAGTTTACCTAACACTGAAGCAGCCCAGCATTCCTGGCATGAATCCCACCTGGTCATAGTGTATTATTTTGGCCATAAATTATTGTAATCTCTTTGCTAATATTGTAAAAGAAAATTTTTGCACCAATAATCTTTAGGGAAATTGGTTTCTATTTTTCTTTCTCTATTTTGACTCTTCCTGATTTATGTATCAGTAACATACTTTTGTCATAAAAATAATTTGTTAGGACTCCTTCTTTGCTCATTTTCCCAAATAGTTTATATAGTATTGGAATTAATTGTTCTTTAAAGATTTGGTAGAACTTATTTGTAAATCCAACTGGCCTTGGAGATTCTTTTGAGGGAACTCATTTATACCTTGTTCAATTTCCTTTCCTAAAATGAGGTTTTTAAGTATTTTCATCCTCTTCTGCTTATCTGGGCAATTTATATTTTTGTAAATATTATTCTATTTCAATTAAATTGTCAGAGTTATTGGCATATAGTTTGTCAAATTATTATTTGCCAAATTATAATTATTGCTTTGACTTACTCTTTACTGGTGGTGCATTCGCCCTTTTCATTTTTGATACTTGTCTTTTGGTTTTCTTCCTTTTTAAAAAAAATCAAATTAATAAAAGGTACGTCTATTTGATTGGTTTTCCCATAAACCAGCTCTTAGTTTTATTTATTAGTTCAATAGTTTTCTTACTTTGAATTGTATCAATCCCTCCTTTGATTTTGAGAATTTCTAATTTGATATTTAATTGAGTATTTTGGTGTTTGTTCTTTTTCCAGCTTTTTGAGTCATAAGCCCAATTCATTGATCTGTTCTTTCTCTATTTTATTTCTGTCAGCATTTAGAGATATACAACTTCCCCCAAGAACTGCTTTGAATGCATACCGTAAGTTTTGGTATTTTGTCTCACTATTGTCATTCTCTTTGATGAAGTTATTGATTGTTTCTATGATTTATTGTTTGACCCATTTATTTTTTAGGATTACATTATTTAGTTTACAATTAGTTTTTAATCTATCTTTCCATGGTCATTTATTACACATAACTTTTATTGCATCATGATCTGAAAAGGATGTATTTAATATTTCTGACTTTCAGCATTGGATTGTGGGGTTTTTATACCCAAATACATGGTCAGATTTTGTGTAGTTGCTGTGTACCACTGATAAAAAGACATATTCCTTTCTGTCTACTTTCGGTTTTCCCCAGAGGTCTGCCATATCTAACTCTTGTAAAATTCTATTCACCTTCTTATCTTCTTTCTTGTTTATTTTGTGGTTAGATTAATCTTGTTCTTAGAGGGGAGGCTGAGATCCCCTACTTGTATCATTTTGCTATATATTCCTGTAACTCCCTTAATGTCTCCTCTAAAAATTTGGATGCTGTACCACTTGATGCATATATGTTTAGTATTGATATTGCTTCATTTTCTATGTTACCTTTTAGTAAGCTGTTGTTCCTTAACTCTTTTAATTAGATCTGTTTTTGCTTTTGCTTCTGTCTTTTTTTCTTTATATTCTACTCCAGTCTTTTAATTTTTTGTGTTATCTCTGTGCTTCAAATGTGTTTTTTTCTAAGCAACGTATTGTAGGATTATGTTTTTTAATCCACTCTGTTATCTGCTTCTGTTTTATGAGAGAGGTCATCCCATTGATATTCACTATTATGATTACTAACAATGTATTTCTCTCCATCCCATTTCCCCCCTGCTTATACTTTTCTCTTTCCTTTCCACCCTGTCACTCCTCACCTGTGTTTTACTTTTGACTACTGCCTTCTTCAATCTGCCCTCTCTTCTATCTACCCCCTCTTCTATCTACCCCTTTCCATTTTCTATCCCCTTTCCTCTCCTTCTTTCCTATAGGGTAAGAAAAATTTATTTACCCATGAATGTGCATGCTATTCCCTCTTTCAGTCAAATCCAATAAGAGTAAGGCTGAAACAATACTTGCCCTGCCTGTCTTCTTTCCCTCTACCCTAACAGATCTTTTGCACCTTTTCATGTGATATAATTTACCCCAGTCTGCCTTCCCTTTTCCTCTTCTCTTAGTGTATTCTTTTTTCCACATCTTAATTATTTTTATATCATCAGAGAAAAGTCAACTTATACCCACACCCTCTGTTCATGTATATCCCTGAACACTGCTCTGAGACATAGTTCCAAAGAATTGCAAGTATCATTTTCCCATATGGATATGTAAACAGGTAAAACTTATTGAATAATGTGTTTTTTTCTGTGTACTTTTTATGCTTCTCTTGAGTCCTTTATGTCCTTTATTTGAAGATCAAATTTTCTGTTTAGCTCTGCTGCTCATCTATAATATTTGAAAGGCTTCTATTTCATTGAATGTCCATCTTTCCCCCTGAAAGATTATGCTCAGTTTTGCTGGGTAATTGATTCTTGGGTTATAATCCAAGTTCCTTTGCCTTCTGGAATATCATAGTGTAAGCCTTCTGATCCTTTGATGTGGAAGCTGCTAAATCCTGCATAATTCTGACTGTAGTTCCATGGTATTTAAATTGTTTCTGGCTGCTTGCAGTATTTTCTTCTTGACCTGATAATTCTGAAATTTGGCTACTTTTGAGTTTTCATTTTAGGATCTCTTTCAGGAGGTGGTCAGTGGATTCTTTCAATGACTATTTTAGCTTCTAGATTCTAGGATATCAGGGCAGTTTTCTCCTTGATAATTTCTGGAAAGATGCTGTCCAGGCTCTTTTTTTTTTTTAAATCATGGTTTTCAGATAAATTGTCTCTTATTACCTTAAATTATCTCTGCTGGATCTATTTTTGAGGTCAGTTGTTTTTCCAATGAAGTATTTTATATTTTAATTCTTTTGATTTTGTTTGACTGATTCTTGATGCCTCATAGAGTCATTAGCTTCTACTTGGCCAATTCTAGTTTTTAAGGAATTGTTTTCTTCAGTTAGCTTTTGGGCCTCTTGTTCCATTTGGCCAATTCTACTTTTTAAAGAGATGTTTTCTTCAGTGGATTTTTTCCCCGTTTGACCAATTGTATTTTTAAGGAATTGTTTTCTTTAGTCAGTTTTTGTCCTTCCTTTTCCAAGCTGTTGTCTCTCTTGCATACATCTCATTTCTTTTCCCATTTTTTCTTTGACATCTCTTATTTGATTTTTAAAACCCTTTATGAGCTCTTCCAAGAAGAGTTTTTGGGCTTTAAGATGAATTCATATTCCTCTTTGAGGTTTTGAAGGTAGGCATTTTGATGTTGTTGCCCTTTTTTTGAGTTTGTGTTTGGGTTGTCCCTGTCGACATAGTGGCTCTTTTCTGTTGTTTTTTTTTTTAAACTCATTTTTAAAAAGTTAAGCTCTGCTCCTAAGGCACAGAGTGCACTGTCCCTAGTTTCTTGCACTTTCAACCGGGGGCCTGGTCACTGGATTTCTGCTCTGGGACTTGAAGTGCTGGCTACTTGACTGGGGTGAACCAGTGTCATCATGTCTGTTGTATCCTGGATTTCAAGGATGGCAGTTTGCTTGCTGCACTGGGGCTAGAGGCCTCACAACTGGCCTGCAATGCCCCTGGCCTCCTGAGCTAGGACCTTGGTTGCTGATCTGTCCTTTGGCTAAGAGCCTTCCACTGACTCACCCAGACACTGCCTACCCTGGTCTCTGCCCTGCTTTTCCCAATTGAAGCAATCCATTCCTGAAGTTCTTCAAAGTTCTCTTGAATGGGAAAATTGCTTCACTCCATCTTTTTGTGGGTTCTGTCACTCCAGAATTATTTTAGAAGCTTGATTTAACATTGTTTCTGAGAGAAACTGGGGACAGCTCAGACAACTTCCTAGCTTTTCTTCTCCATCTTCACTATTCTCTTTACCAACTCTGTCCCCCAGTAACATACTTTGTATTATGTTATTTATGAAATCAAAATGATAAACCACAATTTGTTTCTCTAGCAACTTTTAAAAAATTTAATTTTAGGGGTGGCTAGGTAGCACAGTGAGTAGAGCACTGGCCCTGGAGTTAGGAGGACCTGAGTTCGAATTTGGTTCAGACACTTAACACTTACTAGCCATGTGACCTTGGACAAGTCACTTAACCCCAATTGCCCTGCCTTTCCCCCTTCAAAAAGCAAAAAATATATATATAGTTTTATTTTCCTCCAGTTACATTTAAAGACAATTTTTAAACATTCATTTCTAAAAGCTTTTGAGTTCCAAATTTTTTCTCTCCCTCTCTCTCTTCCCCCTCTCTGAGACAGTAAGCAATTTGATATATGTTATACATGTTAAATCATGCAAAATATGTTACAGATTAGTCATGTTGTAAAAGAAGACACAAACCCAAATGAAAAGAAATCATGAAAAAATGGTGAAAGTGAAAAATAGCATTCTTCAATCTGCATTCAGATGCCATCAGTTCTTTTTCTGGATATGGATAGCATTTTTCATCATGAGTCCTTTGGAATTTTCTTGGATCCTTTCTTTTTTTGCAAATAGCTAAGTCATTTTCAGTTTGATCATTGTATAATGTTACTGTTACTGTGTACAATATTCTCTGGTTCTCACTTGTGACTTTTCAAGCACACTTCCATACAATTATATCTGTTATACTTTTATGGGTAAATTATTTCCTAAAATAAATTTTATTTTCCAGTCGTCTTTTGACAACTTTTGTCTAACTCTTTCCTTTCCATTCTTTTCTCAGTTGAGGAAGAGAAATAAACCACTTGTTACAAACATGTACAGTCAAGCAAAACAAATTTCTACACTCCCCATGTCCAAATACAAATTATTAATAACAGTGATAGCAGTGATAGTAGTGAAGCCTCAAGTCTTTCAGATAGTCATTTGGCTCAGTAAGTTTGCTTCGAGTAATTCATTTATAAAATTGATTAGAATGATCTCAAGGATTCTGTTTCAATTATTTGTTTGTGATGATGTTTTGATATAAATAGACATGAAAAATGCAAAGACTGGGTGTTTAAAACAAAATTGTTGGTCATCTGGGTCTTCACTTATTTGAATCTTCATGAACAAAACTGAGAACACACATGGAAAGCATATCTCAGCTACCATATCATATTGCCTTTATTCATGAGAAGAACTTCCTTTTAGGTAGGATAGTGCGAAAATGTTTTTAAAGTCTTCGGTTTGTTAATATAGGAAGAAGATAAATAAGTAGATAGAAAATTTTTTAATCCATCAGGAGAAAACTGAAGGAAATTAATTATTATTTTTCTTCAAAATGACAACTCTACTCTTAGTTGCCCAATTACTTTTTGGAATAGTCCATTTTTTGGTCGGAACTATGGCAAATGGAATCATTATGATAGTGAGTGGCCTTGAATGTATCAAGAAGAAAAGGGTGACTGCCTATGACCTCCTTCTGATCAGTCTGGGATTCTTCAGAACTGTTTTGCAGGTGGTAACAGTTACAGTTAATCTGATGGTATTCTTAACTCTAGAGTTAAATGTAAACTATGAAATCTTTATATTTTTCTTTTTCATAAATGAAGTCAATCTTTGGCTTGCTACCTACCTTTGCATCTTCTACTGTGTGAAGATTGCCAACATTGTCCATCCCTTCTTTCTCTGGGTGAAGATGAGGATCTCTAGGCTTGTGCCATGGTGGATTCTGTTGTCACTGCTAATTCCAACTGTCCTTTCTGTGTTCCACAGTCTACTGTATTCAGGGGCCAAAGAGGAGCTGAGAAGATTTTTCATAGGAAATATCACTGCCCAAGTTCTTTTCAAGTATGTATTTCCAACTCCAATTTTCATTGTGGGGATGGCAGTGCCGTTATGCATGTTCAGTGTTGCCTCGTTTCTGTTGATCTATTCTCTGTGTAGACACATCAGACTGATGAGAGGCACGACAACTGGTTTTAGAGACCCAAGCACCGAAGCTCATATCCGTGCCATGAAATCAGTATTCTCCTTCGTTATCCTCTATTCCTCCTATTATGTTGGAATGCTGATACTATTTTCTAGGATTCCCTTAGACGGAGGCCTCTTGTTGTTTTTTTTTTTCTCAGTGGCTTCCTTGTACCCCACTGGACACTCCATCATCTTAATTCTAGGAAATTCAAAGCTGAAGCATTATACAAGAAAGTTTTTGCTTTCTGCTAAGTGCTGTCTGGGAAGAGGTTCAGCACTAGACTCTCCACAGACCCAATAAAGAAAGCTGTTTTCAAACTTGTGTCACTTTATTATAGGTATAACTAATCAATTTGATTTGCTCTTAGGCTTAAAAAGAGGGCAAGTTCATGCCATTGTCACTCTTCTGGAACATTCAGCTGATTGTCAGGATAACTTGTTTATTTCAAAGGTCAGAACTCATCTGCACACTTAGTACTGAAGTCCAGGTAAAGGCACTGGTATTGAAAGGACCAATGCACATCTGCTCTCCCCTGGTACCTCCCTGTTTTGGGAGACTCTCAAAACTGTCCTGAAGGTTACAGAAAAAGAAGGCAATTTCTTCCCTTGTCACCAGAGGAGAAGGTGAGGACAAGCTTGACTTTTACCCCCAACAGACTGAATCCCCAGATGCTGCAGTAATGTGACCCATCAACTGCTCAAATGCACAAACAGACGGAGAAAGAAGACAATTTGGGAGTCCAGTGTTCACATCAGTTTGCCTTGATTGGATAGATAAAAGAAGTGATGTTACAAAGGTGTTTCAGGTTGTATTTGTCCCCACAGCAATGGAACTCTTTTCCTTGAAAGTAGTACTTTTCAAACATGTTATATTCTCAGAGGCAGAAACATCACAAGTAGACAGGGACTGAGAGTGTTTCTATCTATTTATAGGAAGAAATTAATTTTCAACTTCATTTGGACGCTTGGTACTAAGATGTATATTTCTTATATATATGTGTGTGTGTATGCATATACATATACACACATATACATACATACATATATACATATATATTTCAACCCTATTTTTTTCTTCTGGGGTAAGTTAGGTTATAGTCTTTTGGAGGGAGTGTTTAGGAGCCTGAGGGAATTTGTCAGGGTTAGGAATTCCTGATCATTACATATGCTCTGTGTGTTAGTATCTTTTTGTCCAATGTTCTAACCTATAGATATATATATCAAGCATATCATAGAGTGGGAGTTCTTAACCTGGAGTCTCCATGTGAACTTGTTTTAAAAGTACTTAATAATTATTTCTAATATATTCAGTTTCCTTTCTAATCATGTATTTTATTTTGTTCATTTAAAAACATCACTCTAGGAAGAGTTTAATAGGCTTCCCCAGACTTCTAAAAGGGTGCATTGTGCAAAAAAAAAAAAAAACACATCTGTCACTGAGGGATTTACTTCCCTGGTTTTTGCAGGAAAAGGTAGAGGGGCATTTTCTCTTTGGGGAAATAAAGTAACTCTTCACTGGCTTCTGGGCTTTTGCTTTTCACAGGCTTTGTAAAGTGGGTAAGACAAAGACCTTAAACTCTGCTGCTGTACTTTATTGTGCTCCTCTTAGAAGGTACTGGTCAACAGACATTTATTAGTGCCTACTGTGTGCTCGTCACTGTGCAAGGTTTTAGGGAGACAAAGATGAAGAAATGGAATGGTCCCTATTTTTAAAGATCTTACATCCTAAGTGTAGAAAATGCCAGGAGCTCACAATTTCTGTAGCCTGATGACTCAAGTATGACAGTGTTCTGGAGTTAAATACAGTCCATTGGCTCTGCAACAGGGCCTGGGGGGAGACATGGATGGTTTCCTCTCACCTCTTTGCCACTATGTGCTCAAGAAATGTATTTGGGGAATGTATGTGCTCAGTTGAACAGTAAAGTGGATATGAAGTAATATCTAGCTAGAGAACTATTCCTTCAACAAGCAAATGTAATGTAATTATAGAGCCAGTTAATTTTTTTTAACTCTATAAAGTGAAATGTTTGCTTCATAAATTGTAATAAATGAGATGACATATGAGAGTCATCAGGTATAGTGGAAAAATACTACATAGTACCATAGATTTAGAGCTGGAATATCCTTAATGACCATCTAGTTTTATACACACCCATTTTACAGATGGGGAAATTGAAGCCCAGGGAAGTGAGATTGACCTGTATAAAGTCACACAAGTAAAATGTGATGAAGGTAGGATTTGAACCAAGTCCTCTGAGAGTAAAGCCAGTGGTGGGGGGAGGGGTTCCTAGACTTGAAACCTGAATCTGTGTACCTTGGGCAAGCTCACCTCCTTCTGTTTCCTCATGTAGAAAATAAAACTGTGAATATTTTAGGGTCTTTCCAGTTCTGTCTCATGACTTACAAGAATGTATGACTAACTCATAAACTAGTAAGCTCCTCTTAGACATAAAGTTCCAAAAATAATTTAAAAATCAAAGTGGCACTGTTTTTCAACACTTTCACTGTCTGTTCACCTATAAAGGCAAATTTATTCAGAAAAATGTTCATGGCTAGGAGGGCTGATGGATACAACACAGGAAAATAAATGTTCAATTTGAGTAGTAAAATTGGCTCAGACATTTGTTTCTTGGGAGTTTCCCTTATTTGAAACAAATCTTGCTTTGGCAATATTTCCTTTGTCCTCATCTATCGCACAGAACCGTGGAATGGTCACACAGTGTCCTCTTCTTTCCCATCCTCTACATTGCCAGAAAAGGGATTAGAAATTATTTACTCTGGGAACCTCAACTATGAAATCATTTTCCCATGGTTCAGGGCAGGAGGTCTTGTAACTAAACTACCCTTCTTCCTCCCACAACTTCCACCAGCGAATATTGCCTTCCAAGTGCTGTCTGGTGCTCACTCTAAAGTAAACATGGCTGCAGGCCTAGGTCTTCTGAGAGAGAGCATGAGGTGGACAGTTATTGAAAAGGGACCTAGCACAAATGTGTTTCATTCAATTGGTGGTGGTGGATCGATATGAGGCAAAAATTAGTGGTTTAGGGAGAAGGTGCTTCATTCTACTCTGTTATGTCAATCACATAGGGTAGTGAACTGGGATAGAATGCTGCACCAGGTAACAGGAAGACCTCAGTTCAAAGCTTCCTTTTCATATTTCCTGTGTGATCATGAGAAAATTGCTTAAGCTCTCTGAGATTCAGCTTCTTTTTCTGTAAATATGTGGCAATACTACCTGCCTTTCTCACAGACCTCAACTGATAATGTGTATGTATATATACATACATACATATATATGTGTATATATACGTATATATACATATATATATATAGATAGATAGATATATAGATATATATAACAAATTTTAAAGGTTTGTACATATATCAGTTCTTTTTATATGCTTTGTCATCTCCTGTAATCACCCTTGTAATTTCAGGAATTCCCTCTTAGGTGTTTGTAACCTGAGGATATCTTTAGACATCTAAAAGGTTAAAAACAGTATATATTAACAAATTTAAAAAAAACTTGTAGAGAAGAGTTTTGGGGCCTGGGAGAATCTGGCTCAATATATAGGGTGTCCTCAAAGTCTTAGTGCAGTTTTAAAAGCTAAACACTGCACTAATACTTTTGGGACACCCTGTATATGAAAAACTTAAAGCTCTTTGGGGAAAAGACAATATAAAGTCAAGAGAGTATACTGTCATGTGAGGCATTGGCTTCTCCTTCACTTGGGCCTTCTCAGGAGGGCAGGAGTCTTTGTTCTTAATACATTTAATTATTCTATATTGTCACTTACCTTTGTTGCACTGCAATGAAAATGATGTTTTAAAAGAAGGAGGTAAACATCTGGACTTAGATATATAACATCTGGATCTAGTGAACTGCTTTTGGCTGAAGGTGGGGCTTTGGGGATTCTGTCACATGATCTGAAACGTATGAATACCATAAAGTGTGAATTGCCTTTCCCCCCCCCCCTTGGTGGGGGTGGGCACTAGTTTTTAATTTTCCATTTAAGATCATTAAATGTTTTTTTTCCCATAAAGATAAGCCAAAATTTTGAATAAATAAGACTACTTAAACCCCTGAAAACTCAGGCACTTTTTTTGTAGTTATGGCCAAATGCCCAGTTTATATAAATATTCTACACCCCTGAGAGGAGGTAGGATGTGGATTTTATCTTTTTAAAATTACATGTCTTTTTATATGAAATCTTTAACTTCATTGTCACTGAACATCCTATTATAACGTTCTGAAGTTATGTGTTACCATACAGGGAAAGGAGCGTTGGCTGTAGAGTTAGAGCACCCAGGTTCGAATCCCAGCTCTGTCTTCTGCTATCTGTGTGACCCTGGAGAAGTCACTTAAACACTCTGGATCTCAATTTTCTCATTTGTAAAATGAGCTCCCTTCTAGCTCCAGTCTATCGTCTTAGGAGCACAAAGCAGGAAACCACCAAGGTACCAAATCCATGGCTTAAATTTGGCAAGGCCTCAGAGAATGTTATAACCTTTGATGACTCTCAGATCAATAGCTAGCATTTGCCTAGCACTGATGATGTGCCGGACACTGTGCTAAGTGCCTACAATTATTATCTTATTTGATTCTCACAATAACCCTGGGAGGCAGGTTGCTATTCTTATCCCCACTTTACAGATAAAGAAATTGAAGCCAATTGAGGTTAAGTGACTCATCCAGTACCACATAACTAGTAAGTGTCTGAGGCCGTATCTGAGCTCTTGACTCCAGGCCCATCTAACTGCTCCTAGTACTTTTTCATAACTTTAGCTAATTTTTGTGGTGAATATTGTGACGATGTGTTTGGAAATGCCTCTTTGGTTACAATTAATACTATTAAATCTTTGGCAACTTCCTTCTTAAAATCCCAAGGAATTTTTGTAGTGTAGAATCGTGTGGTCACAGATTCAGATCCAGAAAGGACCTTAAAGATCAGGACCTAGTCCAACTTCTTCATTTTACAGATGAAGAAACTGAGGCCCAGAGACATATAGTGATTTGTTAATGAACACAGAGGTACCAGACATCAGAGAAAGGATTCAAATCTGGCTCCAAATGAAAGCATTCTTTCCATTATACCCGGCTGTTCCCCTTATTATTCTGTCATGTTATATGTAAGTGATGCTACCCAATTATTGTTTAAAGTAACCTTAAGCCTTGAAAACCATGTGTAACTTTGCAAATTGGATTAATAATGTACTTAATGCTAGTTAATTAGATCTAGTAGAGCCAATCCTCAAGGCAAGTAAACCAGCCTAGCTACCACCACTACTTTGATTGCCATTTCTTTTCAGTTCCTGAAGAAGATAGCCCAGGACCATGATCATAAGAGCCCTGAAAATAGCAATGTCCCCGTAAACCACCAGATTGGCTTCTAGCCCAGAAGCCTTCAGTCAAAGAGTGGGAGAAGGCCTCATGGGGAAGGGGCTTACCTTCCTTATCACCACCAGCAACAGCTGCTGACCAATTGCCACCAAGAGTCAGATAGGCATGGAATTGAGAATGGCAGCACTCCCTAGACTCGCAGTCCTACTTCCAGACAGCACAGATTGTGCCAGGTAAGTCAAACCACCTCGACCAACATCTCTCCTCACACCCATATGGAGAAAACCCAAGACCCTGATTCCAATAACCTTGGCAATTGGAATGCTTCCAGTCTGGTGCCCCCATTCATCATCCTGGGAAGCTTCGCCTGTGGGACACAGTCTGGCCAACTGCTTCTGCAGGTGCTACAGTCAAAACTGCTGAAGACCCAGAACAGAAAGCTCCTCAGATTCCTTGCCAATGAATCAGAAATGGATATCTTTTTGTCACTGGAAATAACATTAAAGAAATGGCATCACCATCCACTTTGCCATTGTACCCTAGGGACCGTATGGCCTTTCTATGTGACTTGGGCTACAATCTTCCAAATACATTATCTCTCCCATTAGAATATGAGCTCCTTGAGAATAGGGATGATTTTACCATCCTGTTTTCCTCCATAGCACTTAACTCAATGCCTAAGTCTTTAAAGAAGTGTTTAATAAATGCTGTATTCATTCATCCACACTAGCTAGTCTTTCTTACATGTAGGCAAGATAGGCAGTAGTTTGGGTGGTATAATATATAACCCTAAAATATCTCTCCACATCTAACTGCTACAGTATTTGAATTTCCTATAGCAATTTTATGTTCAAATGTGAATGTTACTTAGGAGTATGCTCAGCCTTCACCAGTAATTAGCATCATAATATAAGCTGGTTTATGTGATCATTTTCTAATAACACAGCAAGGCAGTTACCCTTGGAGGAAGAGGACATATGACGAGTTTTTGTAGGGAAGAGAGAAGAATGGATCTAGAACTTTGAGGATTGTCCACAGTGCAGGCCTGGTTGATAGTGGACAGGGGACAGCACTGTGTACCTAAGAGTGAGGATGCAAGTAGAGGGAGAATTTCTAGATCTACACCAGAGATTTTTTTTACTTAATCCAGTACTACCTGGCAACTTGGCAAAGGTAATGCTTCGGTTATGTCACTTACACCTTCAAGTTCAATTAGATCCACTGTTTTCCAGTTCATCATGCAGCAATCAACTAAAATATGACTGAATCCAATCACCTTAAGGCACTTTAAGGTATAGCAGGAGTTCAGCTTCTCTTGTCCAGTGACTTCCTCCATTGTATTCTAGAAGAATTCACTGGCCATGTCTGGTGAAGAGGTAAGGGTACAGTGTCAATTCACCAGGCATGAGCTATTACCAGTCCAACAACTTTGTGCCATAATTTGCCCTTGAATGAGGGAGACTATGATTATAAATCTTCCAGTTAGTATGCTTGTGACTAAGACACAATTACTATGGGCCTCCAGATTTTGAGAATCTCTTTGCAAGGCCATTTTGGACAACTGCCATTCCATTGTACTCTCCTTCTAAGATTCAAAGTGCTATTCAGACAAATGAAGACAGTAATAAGCAGTGATAATTTGAAAACCAAAATAGCAACAAGGAAAAAGTTAGCACACTGACATCATCTCTAGAATGGAGATTAGTTGTGGAATTCATCTCCGGGACCAGAGTTAGATAAATGGAAAAGCATATTTCCAGATGTTTTTTAAAGTGGCAGAAAGAACTATTCAGACAAATTCCCGGGCAATATATTATAACATGGGAATATGTTGTATATGGGAGTATGTAAAGCTTGTTACAACAGGGCATCAGAGTTGGTTACCTAAGGTAAATTCCAGATTTAATGACTTACAGCTCATTTATGATGAATAAATATTGATTACCAATGCCATCTCCCTAGAATGTTAAAAATTCTACAACATCTGAAAATCTTTTTGGACTAGTCGTTCATATCATATCCCTCTTTCAGGATGAACAGAGGTTTAGTTCAGCACAGTATAAAGTTCTCATTGTTTTTTATAAGATGCTCAAAATCAATAGTGGTTTTTTTCACATTTTTAGTTTTTTCTTGCCAACAACTGTGCATTGTCACACCTTGTAACTGATTATCTGTAATAGCAGTCTTGTAATGCCTGTCAGTAAATTAAGCTGTATCTCCAGAAGTGCTACTGAGGTATTACTTTTCAGTTAAGATGTAGGTGTTACTGAGGATATAGATTTTTGAAAGGAATTGCAAATATTCGTAGTCCTGTGCTTATTAGAAAGAAAAGAATGGACCTGTGGCAAGATAACTTTCTTCCTAGTTTAAAAGAACTCTTTTTTTTTTGAGACTACAAAGGTCAGCAGAAAAGTTCAGCCCAATCAAGATGGGTTTTCTAGGAAGTGAACCACAGGCCTGAGGGGTAAAGGATTTTTGTTGCTCAGATTATTCAAGTCACAAACTAAAAATAAGACTTCCTTCTATTTGATTTCCAAATCTGCCATAACTATGAGTCATACATGCATGGATTGTAGACTGTATCTGGTAGGTTGCCCACAAAATTGAGGGTGGGACAAAGGGGGAAAGTGTCTTTAATTTGTTTTTATTCTTAGGACTGACTAAAGCAGTGTGATTTAGCAAGAAACAAATGCATTGAGTAATGGATTGTGAAAAAACAGTCCACAGTGCTACTTCTAATTAGCTGTAGGACTTTGGATGAGTCACTTAACCTCAGTTTCCACATCTGTAAATTAAGGCATTAATTAGATTTAATGATTTCTGGGGTTCTGTCCAACCCAGGAATTCTTATTTGTGCTCTTCTCAATTGCTTACTCTTTTTGTCAGCTTGATATAGAGTAAACTAAGGATTCCTTTTTAAAAGTTCAAAATGCTTTTTCCTCCTCAGGGATGAATAACTTGGAAATTAGGAGCTAAAATAGGAGTATGCAAACTTTAAAAAATGGAGTACCATGGCTTCTACCTTTGTTTAAATGGGCTGCACTTTTTGGGGAGAGAAAGCTTGCCAACTCTCAAGGGTAGGGGGCATCCTGGTCATCATGTGAATACCTTCTGTCTTCCAAGAATAGATGGAAATTCTTAGTGGACCAGTTGGGATGGGTTGTTGTTTAGTTGCTTCAGTTGTATCTGACTCTTTGTGACTTCATTTGAGGTTTTCATGGCAAAGATATTGGAATGGGTGGTCATTTCCTTTTCCGGCTCATCTTATAGATGAGGAAACTGAGGCAAACAGGGTCAAGTGACTTGCCCAGGGTCACACAGCTAGTACGTGTCTGAGGCCAGATTTGAACTCATGAAGATGAGTCTTCCAGACTCCAACCCCAGTATTCTACCCAATGCACCACCTGGTTGTCTGAGATGAGACGCATAGGAAACCCATAAAAGCTCTGCATGGAGATCGTGATGATGTTACCTAGCCTGTGGCCGCTGAAAACTGACCCATGGATCGTCTTTGGTACACTTTTATTGATTCTTGAGTTATGTTAGAGTCTTAACTCTGTAACAATTTTATATAGACTAGGAAACAACTTATACACTAAATTATGTTTTCTATACTCATGTTTGTTAGTACTTTGTAGTGGTTTTTGTAGATATTGGTTGATCAACCGGGGAGCATTAAAGTTCTTTTATTTATTCAATACTTCTCTAGTGCTAAGAAATAGAAAACAATCTCTACTTAAACAGATTGGAATATATGGATAGAATTCAGAAATACCTCATGGGGATCAAGGTTGACCTATGTCAGTGGTATTCTTTGACATGCATATGGGGGATCAGGCTGGTCTTTTCCCAGGCAGAGGATTTGAGATTGGAAAGGACTTCAGTGATTATCTGGCCCAACCCATGCATAAAAGAGGTAGCTTGGTGGTGCACTGAGGAGAGTATTGGACATGGAGTCAGGAAAACCTGAGTTCACATTTATTCTCAGAGCCTTCCTAGTTATATGAGCCTGGATAAGTCTCTTAACTTCTGTCTGCCTCAGTTTTCCAAGGAAACCACAAAATTAAGAAAACAGCATCTACTTCACAGAGTTATTGCAAGGATCAAGTGAGAGAACATGTTTGCCACATCACACTGCTAAGATATTGAGCTTACAGTCCACTAACCGTACTCTCACCTCTACCCCTCAGCACACACATCTTTTCCAGAATAACTATCATCTAACCATGCCTCCCTGTGTTCTTATCAAGGTGATCTTCCTGTGGGAAAATGCCCTCTGTGCACTCTACAGGCCTCTCTACTCCAAAGAGAAATAATTTCATCAATGTGGGTATTCCTCCCATACTTACAAGTTGCACTCCCTTTATAATTTAGTAGATAATCTTTTAGAATTGCTATGGCAAACAACCAACCAGAAAACCTTCTTCTACTCTGACTAACCAGGTAATTAATCTATCCCAGAGTTTATTTAGGCTGTTGCTGAGCAAGAGACATGTAGTTCATTAGTGGATTCAGCTTTGAAGTCTTTCCATCTTGGAAGAAGAGTCTTGCAGAGCTTGTATTCCCCTTGGATATCTGGATCACCTCCACACCACAACCAGGCATCAGAACCTGTTATGGGAATCTGAAGATCTTCCCTGCCCCTAGGCCCTTTGTTAAAGTGGCTACGTGACCCTGAGGACCCTTGGATATTTGAAAGTATACTCTGTTCCCTAATAGGCTGAATGTGGTCATGTGGAGCCTGTGGC
>CM053580.1:252108703-252136071 GCA_028627135.1 Pseudochirops cupreus
TTTGAGTTGCTTTCCTTTAGAAAAGCAGATCTAAGAACCTGTGCTAGTAGCCGCCCTAGGTATGCTAGGGTGCTTGCTGTTACAGAACCTATTCTGATCTTGACCATATTAGTGGAGATGGCCTCTCCCTGATGTGGAAAATAATACTGTTAAACCATTTACATGTGAATAGCAAAACTACACCATGCCTGGCAATTGTGTTGGCTCTACCCTTATAATCTACCAGGTAATAAGGGGCTGTGCTTAGTTGGCAAAAAATATCCAGGAAGCATAGCAGCTGTCCTGAACCTCCTGATCCAACATTTTTCAGTTACCCTTCTTACTACGGGTCAGCAATTTCCCATCAGAAAGCAAGCATTTATTTCCCCCTGCTTTGGGAGAGCACACAGAAGAAACTCTTTTCCCCATGCTCCTGGCAGAACTCATTTTTGTCATCTAGAGGGGTGAATTTAGCTCATTCTTATGTAAATTAATACCTTTATCAATGATAATTAATCCACAATCATTTTATTATATTATTCAATTAGTACAGCTCTGTTTCTGCAAAATGCCACCTTTGAGATAAAAAAAAGAATTGTGTACTAACTAGATTCAAACCCTGCCAATTTTTTTTGGTGTATGTGTGTGTGCCTTTGTTCCTAAAAGTTTCCTTTGGATGTCCTTTTTTTCCTTCCCACTTCCTGTCCCAATTGTTTATTGCTTCTGTGAAACAGCTGTTATATCCCAGTGGTGACTGCATTTCAGTGGTGAATGCTTGCTTACATATTTTCTGGGAATGTTAGGAAGCTTAATTAATTTATGGGCACAAAGCACTTAGTGGTCTTGGCTAAAAATCAGCATAGGAAGACAAAGTAATGTTGTTATGTGCTTATGTAATGCCGTGTACCTCAATGATGCTTTTTTTTGGTGGGAGAGGGGATGAGGGAATCTATATCTATATCATCAGTATATGAAACTCCCATCATAGAAACTCCTTCCATCAGTGCAGATGGACAACTCATCTGTAACTTATGGTCTTTAAGAGTTGCCTGAGGCACTGATGTGGTGACATGGTTTGTATAGGGTTCGTGAGAGAAAAATGCCTAAAGAATAAAAATAATCTGAGTTTTCACTCAGATTTATAGTCAAGGCAAAAGTATATTAGAAGACAGGGTCATAGATGGGGAAGTGGAAGGGACCCTAGGAGGCATCTAGTCCAGACCCCTCCTTTTACAAATGAGGAAACTAGGGTCCAGAGAGGTCAGTTAACTTGTCCTAAGTCACATGGATGTTAAGTGACAGAGTTGAGATTTGAAGCCTTGTGCTCTGATCCAGACCCAATGTTCTTTCCATTGCGTAATGCTAAAAATTTCCCTTCCAGAGTCTAGACCTTGGTGTTAATTCAGGTCACTAGAGGTGCCTATGGGTCTTTGGACAACTCTAGCCTAGCTATGTATTCCTTCTCTCGGACCTTCATAGAGTAGTGTCAGTCACAGGAATGAGACTGGCTCAAAGCAAAATTAATAACTAGAAGCTTTGAAGCTCCCTTTCCACTTTCTTTTTCAGTCTATATACTTTCCCCCTCCCCCACTCCTTTAATTGACCCTACAGCTTGTTCCTATAAGGACTTAGGCTCAATTAGCTGCCAAAATTAAAAAGGATTTGATAAATCAGTTCTCCTTAGGCATTAAGATATGGTTACCTTACCCCCTTTTCCCAGGGGAGACTTGAGGTTTAATGGGGAACTCTTAAAGAAATGAATTGGGGGCCATTATAGACATTATAATAATCTATGAAGGGACTGGGGGGGCCAGGGGTCAGGATGCAGGCAAAAAGGAGATGTTCTTGATGCCTATAACACATAAGCAGTGATGTACTCTGGTTAATTGTGAGGCTGGACCTGCACAGACCATGAAGGGCATTGACTTTTTCTTTAGACACAGTGCAGAATCACATTGTGTTTTTATTATTTTTAAAATTAAATCATTTATTTTTGGTTTTCAACATTCACTTCCATAAGTTTTAAATTTTTCACCCTTCCTCCCCAACATAGCCAGCAATCTGATATGGGCTCTACACATACATTCCTTTCAGAAACATTTTCATATTAGTCATGTTGCATAGAAGAATTATAACAAATGGGAAAAAACCATGAGAAAGAAAAAAAAAACAAAATAAAACAAAACAAAAAAGAAAATGGTCTGCTTCCTTCTTCATTAGACTCCATAGTTCTTTCTCTGTGTGTGGCTAGCATTTTCCATTGTGTGTCCTTTGGAATTGTTTTAGGTCCTTGCATTGCTGAGGAGGAGTAAGTCTATTAAAATCAGTCCTTGTACACTGTGGCTGTCACTGTGTACAATGTTCTCTTGGTTCTGCTCCTCTCACTCAGCATTAATTCATGTAAGTCTTTCCAGGTTTCTCTGAAGTCTGCCTGTTCATCATTTCTTATGGCACAATAGTATTCCATTACATTCATATACCACACCTTGTTTAGCCATTCCCCAATTGATGGGCATTCCCTTGATTTCCAGTTCTGGGTCACCACAAAAAGAACTGCATAAATGTTTTTGTGCATGTGGGTCCTTTTCACATTTTTATGATCTCTTCGAATACAGACCTAGAAGTGGTATTGCTGTGTCAAAGGGTATGCACATTTTTATAGCCCTTTGGGCATAGTTCCAAATCGCTCTCCAGAATGGTTGAATCAGTTTGCAGCTCCACCATCAATGAATTAAGGTTCCAACTTTCCCACATCTTCTCCAACATTTATCATTTTCTGTTTTGCCATATTAGCCAATCTGATAGGTGTGATGTGGTACCTCAGAGTTGTTTTGATTTGCATTTCTCTAATCAACAGTAATTTAGAGCATTTTTATATGCCTAAAGATAGCTTTAATTTCTTCCTTTGAAACTACCTATTCATATTCTTCGACCATTTATCAATTGTATTCTTGTAAATTTGACTGAGTTCTCTCTATATATTAAAAAATGAAGCCTTTAGCAGAGACATTGGTTGTAAAAATTCTTTCCCAGTTTTCTGCTTCCCTTCTAATCTTGATTGCATTGGCTTTCTTCATGCAAAATCTTTTCATTTTAATAATATTCAAAATTATCCATTTTGTATTACATAATGTTCTCTATCTCTTGTTGGTCTTAAATTCCTCTATTCTCCATAAATTTGACAGATAAACTTTCCTTTCTCCCCTAATTTGTTTATAGTATCAGCCTTTATAGCTAGATCACATACCCATTTGGACTTTATTCTGGTATACGGTGTCAGATGTTGCTCCATGCCTAGTTTCTGGCATATTATTTGCCAGTTTTCCCAGCCGTTTTTGTCAAACAGTGAGTTTTTATCCCAGAAGCTGGATTTTTTGGGTTTATCAAACAGTAGAATGCTATAATCATTGACTACTGTGTCTTGTATGCCTAACCTATTCCACTGATCTACCCCTCTATTTCTTAACCAGTACCAAGTGGTTTTGATGATTGCTGCTTTATAACACAATTTAAGATCTGGTATGGCTAGGCCACCTTCCCTAGCATTTCTTTTCATTAATTCCCTTGCTATTCTGGACCTTTTATTCTTCTAGATGAATTTTGTACCTATTTTTTCTAGCTCTAAAAATAATTTTAAATCATTTGATTGGTATGGCACTGAATAAGCAAATTAATTTAGGTAGAATTGTCATTTTTATTATATTATCTTGCCTTATCCATGAGCAACTGATGTTTTTCCAGTTATTTAGATCGGACTTTATTTGTATGAAAAGTGTTTTGCAATTGTGTTCATAGAGTCCCTGGGTTTGTTTTATCAGATAGACCCCCAAATATTTTATAATGGGTACAGTATCTTTAAATGGAATTTCTCTTTCTATCTCTTGCTGTCGTACTTTGTTAGTAATGTAAAAAAAATGCAGATGATTTACGTGCATTTATTTTATATCCTGCAACTTTGCTAAAGTTGTTTAGCATTTCAAGTAGTTTTTTATTTGATTCTCTAGAATTCCCTAAGTACATAATCATAGCATCTGCAAAGACTGATAACTTAATTTCTTATTTGCCTCTTCTAACTCCTTCAATTTCTTTTTCTCCTCTTATTGCTAAAGCTAACATTTCTGGTACCATATTGAATAACAGGGGTGATAGTGGACATCCTTGTGTCATCCCTAATCTTATTGGAAATACCTCTAGCTTATTCCTATTACATATAATGCTTGCTGATGGTTTTATGGAGATGCTACTTAACGTTTTTAGGAAGGCTCCATTTATTCCTATGTTCACCAGTGTTTTCAATAGAAGTGGGTGTTGTATTTTGTCAGAAGCCTTTTCTGCATCCGTTGAAATAATCTCATGGTTTCTGTTAGTTTTGTTGCTGATGTGATCAGTTATGTTGATAGTTTTCCTAATATTGAACCAGCCCTGCATTCCTGGCAATGATCCTACCTTATCAAAGTATATTATCCTCATGACAAGTTGCTGCAATCTTTTTGCTAATATTTTATTTAAAAAATTTGCATCTATATTTATTAGGAAAATTGGTCTATAATTTTCTTTCTCCATTTTGGTTCTTCTTGGCTTAGGTATCAATACCATATTTGTATCGTAAAAAGAATTTGGTAGGACTCCTTCTTCTCCAATTTTCCCAAATAGTCTATATAGAATTGATATTAATTGTTCTTTAAATGTTTGATAGAATTGGGCTGTAAAACCATCTGGCCCTGGAGAGTTTTTCCTAGAGAGTTCATTGGTGGCTTGTTCAATTTCTTTTTCTGAGATGGGGTTATTTAACTATTTTACTTCCTCTTCTGTTAATCTAGATCATTTATATTTTTTGTAGATATTCATCCATTTCCCTAAGATTGTCAAATTTATGGGTATACAATTGGACCATATAATTTCTAATTATTGTTTTAGTTTCCTCTTCCTTGGAGGTGAATTCACTCTTCAATTTTGATACCAGTAATTTGGTTTTCTTCTTTCTTTTTTTAAATTAAATTGAAGAGATGTTTATCAACTTCATTGTGTTTTTTTCATAAAACCCACTCTTAATTTTATTTATAAATTCAATAGTTTTTTCAATTTCAATTTTATTAATCTCTCCTGTTTTTCCATATTTCTAATTTGGTATTTAATTTGAGATTTTCAACTTGTTCTTTTTCTAACTTTTTCAGTTGCATGCCCATTTCGTTGATCTCCTTTTTCTCTATTTCATTCATGTAAGCATTCAGAGATATAAAACTTCCCCTAAGAACTTCTTTCACTGCATCCCATAAGTTTTGGTATGTTGTCTCATTATTGTCATTATTGATTGTTTCTATGATTTGTTGTTTGACCTTCTCATTAGTTATGATTAGATTATTTAGTTTCCAATTAATTTTTAGTCAATCTTTCCATGGTCCTTTATTACATATCATTTTTATTGCATCATGATCTGAAAAGGATGCATTTAATATTTCTTCCTTTCTGCACTGGATTGTGAGATCTTTATGCCCTAATATATGGACAATTTTTGTGTATGTGCCATGTGCCACTGAGAAAAAGGTATATTCCTTTCTATCCCTACTCAGTTTTCTCCAGAAGTCTATCATATCTATCTTTTCCAATATTCTATTCACCTCCTTAATATCTTTCTCGTTTATTTTGAGGTTAGCAGACTATGGCTTCCTTCCTTTTGTCTTTTGATTATATCTCTTTTTGCTTTTGCTTTGTCTGAGATAAGGATTGCTACCCCTGCTTTTTTTTTGACACTATACCCACATCTAGAACCTGGGGCACAGGGGCTCTGTGCCACGCTTCTTGTGCTGGGACCTAGGAGTCTGGTTACTGGCTTTATATGCTATGGCCTCTGGTTCTGTCTTTTAGAAGTTAATGTAATGCTGCAGCTCACCTGGTGCTGAGCTGGATCTGGCTGGTGTATGCCAAGGCTGAGGCCAGGTGATGTCTTTCTGAGTTTCTGGGGGAGGGATGGTCTGGCTGCTGGATGTCTCCACCTCCTTCAGAGTTTCACTAAAGTGCAGGCAGACTCAGCCACTGGTGGATGCCTGTCCACATTGATGTCTGCTGATTCCTCTGGCTATGTGAAGACATGCCTGTGGTCCTGGTGGTTAAACTTTCTGGCTCCACCTCCCTGGGCCTCAGGATCTCCTGCTCATTTGCTGAGATGGGGCTTGCTGGAATGCCTCCCATTCTGCATTGGTCTCCTTTAGCCACAGCCAGAGAGACATTTCCTATCAATCTCCCTAGCCTTCTGAGCTAAAAGACTGTTGTACCCCTTCTGCTGGTTTCACTATTCCAGGATTTTTCCTGGGGCAATATTTTCTGCGGTTTTTCAAGGTCAAGAATGGAGGGAATGAGAGCACTTATGGTTTACTCTGCCATCTTGGCTCCCTTGGCTTCAAACATTTAGTCTGTGGGCTGATAGCCACAAGGAGTAGCTGCTGCCACTGCCACAGGCCCTGCGCTTATCTCCCACACAGCTCTGATAGACCCCTGTCCTGTGCTAAGAGGTTTGGGAATAGCCACTACCAACGGTGATTCAATTCACCAGGGCCTACTCACACTTTGCTATGGTTGGGTCTGTGCTGGCGCCGCCCATATACTCTCACATTGTGTTTTTAAAGGAATGTTTTAAGAAACATAAAAGGAAGAAAAACTATAGCTCTTCCTTCAGGACATTCTGGTAAGCAAAGAACTGGGTTTATCTTAATTCACAGAATAACACTGTATAGTTTAAAACTGGTACTTTTGATGGGATAAGGACCGTTTGTAGCCTGGGCATCCTGAACCTTGCCACCAAAGGCAATACATGGGAACCCCCTAGGCTCATTGTACCCATACTCCTTACCCTATCAAGGAATTCCTACTTACCTGACCCAAAGGCCTTCAAGCTGCCCCTGTTAGTCTCTGTTTAAGCTTCTGAAACTGCTACAGAAGACTTTATCCTGATGGTATGTTTCTACCTATCTATTTCTTTTTTTCCAAATACTTTTCTATTCCAATGACCTCCTAACTTATGAATACTCATTTAAACTTGGATTCTAATGCCAACCTGACCACCAATATAATGAATTCCACTATTCCCAGACTGTCTAACCAGTTTTTGATGCTTGACTTATCCTGAATACATTGCTTTTATACACTCCACTTTTCATAGATCACTTGCTCTATTTCTACTCCCAACTCCCAGTCAGAGTTCAATCCCTTTGAACATTATAGATTCACATGCCCACTAAAGACCTTGAATTGTCCAGCATGGCACAGAACCACTTCAGAATGGGATTGCTTTTGCATGAATTTAGGGTACAAAATAAATTGGAGTAAAATTTTCCATATTGGTCAAGAGTATGTGAGACAGATAAATATATGAATTATTATTACAACATGATTGTGTAGTGGAAAGACCTTTGACCAGTGGTCATGAGACTTGTGGGTTTGCTAGGGTTGAGGAAATGTTGCTTGGGGCCAGGGCAGGGGTCTTTTCTCTGTTCAGAGAGTAAAGCACTTCTTGCTGCAGCCTCATAGCCAGTCTCCTCAAGTGAGAAGACATCAGACTACTGGTATGCTAGCACCCTGAACATCTTCTGCTTGGCATAGTGTATTCCCTGAGAAAAATATGTGAGGGGCAGGGCTAGGCATATTCCATATGCTCCAAAGCAACCACTTCCATCTGTACCAGCCCAAGGCATCTTCCATCTTTTGCTGCCAGCCCAACCTTCCAACTAGGATATGGACTACCTCCATTGCAAAGAAGAACAATTGTCCCTTTTACTTCAGGCCTCTCATCTCCTGATATATCTGTCCTTTGAGAGTAAAAGAGTGGCACCCTCTACTTCATGATGAACATTCTCATACCTAGTCATGCCCTTCACATCCCAGTGACTCTGAACTCCTGTAAATTATCATCCAAACCCCACTCCCCTACCTGCCACCAAATTCCTCATTTCTATCCACCTTAACCCTCCCACCCCAAAGTTTCATTCTAATTCTACTCAGTACTTCTACTGTGTTCTTGGGAATGCCTGTTCCATAGGCAACAGATTTCCTTTTATCTGAAATCTTTTCCTGTCCCCCACCTTCCATCTGTTAGCTTACTGAAACCTGACCTTCCCGTAATGACACAGCCTCCCTGGATACCGTTTCTAGTACTGGCTACACCTCCATTCATTCTCTTCTGCTCTCTGACTGAGGTGGAGAATTTGGAATATTGCTTGCTCATCATTGCCACATCCAGGTTCTCCCCTTTCTTTTTTCACCTAGTAATTTCTTTTCCTTTGAGGTTCGTATTATTCATATTCATTACAAATCAACATTCTGGTAGCTTTTAGCTATAGATCTCCAGGTCACTCCCTTTCCTTCCTCAATGAGCTTGATATCTGGTTTACAATTTTTTCTCTCCTCCCTTCTCCTGCCTTCATACTGAGGGGCTTGAACATACATATTGATTCTCCCTCAAATATCCTAATCACTCAGTTTCTGAACCTACTCAGCTCCCATGACCTACTCCTCCAGTTCATCTCAGCTCCAAACAAAGATGGTCATCCTCTTTATCTTACCATCACCCACAGATGTGCCACCTCCATGTTTGAGGATTCTGAGATGCTCTTATCTGACCATAATCTATTGGTTTTTCAGTTCTTCCTCTAGCTTTCCTTACATAACCCTATGCCCCATTGACAGGGTTCTCTTTTAGAGTACCCTAACTTGCCTGAAGGGGCAGCCAGTTACTTACCCTAATGGAGAAGGCACCAGCATCTTCTCCAGAACAGAATAGTCCCGGCTGAAAGGTATATGCAAAGCAGATTTATTGAGGTCTCTCCTTGGGGAAGCCTTACAGCCAGATCTTAAGGCAGGCTCTCCCTCCCTCCAAGGCTTGGGTCTTATATCTACCCCAGATCCATATACCACACATGACACAGCCCAGCTGAGCAGAATTGTGAGAGGGGAGGTAAATTGTGAGAGGGGAAGTGCAATTACAAGGGCATGAAGGCCCCAGGATGTGGAGACACTAGTCAGGAACATTAGGTATCCCACGTAAGAGAATCTTGAGCAATGCAATATCACCTGGCCAGGGATGGTGCAATATGCTCTGACTTCCATGTGACCCAACTAATTCCTGGACCTCAAACACTTCCCAGTGCCTCGACATAACCGTTTGCAATCTGGCACATATTTTCTAATTCTCACACCCCATCTCATTGTGACCTCTAATCCCTTGGCTCCTCAATTCTCTCCCAGCCCATCTCTCCTGCACTCCCTCTCTTATTATCTTGGGTCCTCTGTGAACTAGTTCAACACTCTGCTCTTCTCTTGAATCCTTGGGCCCCTTATCATATCACCAATTATGCCCCACTAAGCCTCAGCCTTGGATCACTCTTATCATTTGTTGCCATTAGGCCAACACACGTGTTGCTGAATGTATGCGACCACGTAGTGGGCTGGGTTCACTACAAATTTGTTATATAACCTTAATTGGGCCCTCACTGCTCCTATGTAATCCCATTATATCTCCCTTGTTCTCCCATTATCCCATTCTCCACAGTAGATGTTCTAAACCTTTTCAACTATTCAAACTTCCCATAACTCCCCTTCCACTTACTCTTTCAGCAGAGAACCTTGCCTATATGTTAGAAAAAAAATGAAATCCATTCACCATGAGCCCCTCTTCTTTCCCACTTCTTTATATCCTATGACTCAGAAGCCTTCCACGACTGTTTCCTCCTTCACACCTGTTTCACACGATCAAGTTTCACTTCTTACCAGAGTCAGTTCCTCTACTTGTTCATCCCATCTCCTCCAACAGATTATCCCTTTTATCATTCCTACTCTTTCACTCATTTTCAATATCTCCCTCTCTATTGGCTAATTTTTATTGCCTATAATTTTCTATCCTGAAAAATCTCTCACTTGATCTTTCTGTTTTTTCTACCATCTTATATCTTTTCTTCCTTTTGTAGCTAGCTAATCCTCAAAAAGGCCATCTACAGTAGTTACCTCCACTTTCTCTCTTCTCAATCTTTTCTTAATCTCTTCCAATCTGACTTCTGAGTTTATCATTACACTGAAACTACCCTCTCTAAAGTTACTAATGATGTCTTAGTTGTCAAATCAATGGCCTTTTTTCAATCCTCATTCTCCTTAACCTCTCTGTAGCCTTTGAAACTGGTGATCACTCTCTTTTCCTTGATGCTAGATTCTCTCCAGGTTTTTGGGACACTACTTTCTCCTGGTTTTTTCTCCTACCTATCTGACCTCTCCTCTGTCTCCTTTGCTGGATCCTCCTTCAGATCACACCCTTTATCCCTAGTCATTGCTCAGAGTTGTATTCTGGTCCCTCTTTTCTTCTCCCTGGAACTTACTTCACTTAGTGATCTTATCAGTTCCCATGGACTTAATTACCAACTCTATGCTGATGATTCTCAAGTCTACCTTTCCTGCCCTATCCTCTCTGCTGACCAGCAATCTTGCATCTCTGACTGCCTTTCAGACACCTCAAACTAGATATCTCAATATGTCCAAAACAGAACTCATTACCTTTCCCCCTAAACCTTCTTCTCTCTGCCCCATCCCAAACCTCACCTATCTTCCTTATTACTGTAGAGGGCAACACTATTCTCCCAATCCCTCAGGTTCATGACCCAGGAGTCATCCTGGATTCCTCACTATCTCTCATCTCCCCCACCTCCAGCCATCATATCCAATATGTTGCTGAGGCCTGTGATTTCACCTTTGTAACATCTCTCTAATATTTGCCCTTCTATCCTGTGACACTGCCACCACTCTGGTACAAGCCCTCACTGCTTCATGCCTTGAATACTGTAATAGCCTGCTGGTGGGTCTGCCTGCTTCAGTTCTCTCCGAACTCCAATCTAGTCCCCATTCAGACACTAAGTGATTTTCTTAAAAGACTCATCTAATCATGTCTCCTCCCTACTCAATAAACTCAATTATCTCCAGGGCAAATACAAAATGCTCCGTTTTTATATTCAAAGTCTAGCCTTCTCCTACCTGTCCAGTCTCCTTACTCCCTAATTGTTACTCTTCAATCCAAAGACATTGGCCTCCTAACCGTTCCATGAATAAGGCACTTTATGTCTTGACTCTGAGCATTTTCTCTGACTGTCCTCCATGCCTGGAACACTCTTCCTCCTCTGTTCTAACTACTGGCCTTCTGGCTTCCTTTAAGACTCAGATAAAATCCTGTCTTCTACAGGAAGCTTTATCTAGCTAGAATTAAGAGTAATTCTAGTGCTTTGCCTCTTAATTGTTTTCTGTTTATCCAGCATATCATTTGAGTTGTATATATTTGTTTGCATGTTGTTTCCCTCGTTAGATTATAAACTCCTTGAGGGCATGGATTGTCTTTTGCCTCTTTTTCTACCCCCTAGCACTTAGCACAATGTCTGGCATATAGTAACTTAATAAATGTTTAATGAATTAAATAGACTTGAATTGTATTGGAATCTCAGCTTGGCTGCTATGTGTCTGTGTGCTTGTACGTACATATATATGTACCCAGTTACCCTGTCTGCAAATTCTCTGAGATAAGGATTCTCAACCCTGTCTTATTCTTTACAACTAATCCTCAATTGTATGTCAATAACTAAAAGAAACTAATGATTGCCTTTATATTCAACACCTGATATGATTTCAGTGCTCTTAAATCAGTATGCATCAGAAGGTGAAAAGACCAACAACTGTGGCAAATACTTCCACTCTGGGTTCTACTCTCCTGATTGGTGAGACTATAGCCAAGACCACTATTTAAAGTGGGACCCTGGCCACACCCATTTAAATCTCAGCTTAACTCTTTCTCCAAAACTTGCTCTCATCTGATTGCCAACTCACTTTCATATTTTATATTCCACTCTTAGAATATAAATTCTTGGCAAGTCACTTAACCCCAATTGCCCTGCCTTCTTCCCACCAAAAAAAACAAAACAAAACAAAACAAAAAAATACTTAAATTTGAATATAAATTCTTTAAGAGCAATATATGTGTGTATGGTATGTTTGTGTGTTATATATAATATAAAATAATATATGACATATAATATGTTGTATATTATATTATTCTATATTATATGTATGTGATACATTATATGTGACATTATATTATATATATACTACACATACCACACATATATGTATATGTGCCCACATATAAGTATATACATGCATATGTGTATATGCATATGTATATGTATGTATTATAAATTCTTGGCTGATACATATTTTTAGTAACTTACCAAACAAGAAAACTTTAATGGAGTTGATGAATTGGTATGACTTTTTTGGGAAAGATGTTGCTCCAATAAAAACCTATTCTACACCAAAAGTGAGAACACTGGAACAGAAAATAGAAAGCTATGCAAAAAAACATCTGGATCAAAGTTTGATTCATCTAATGCATAATCCATGGATTAAAATTTTTGTTTTGACTATAAATGTTTCCAAATGATGACAGTTAACAAGAGATATTCAATACTTTGTATCTAAGAGTCCACAACTACCTCAATCTTCTGGTTTTAGCAGGAAGATCAGTTTAATTAGTTCCATTATATAGTTTTGGAATGACCAGTCTTGTATTGCAATAGTTTCTTTCAGTGCTTGTCATCTAGTAAAAGCTGGATGACCACATTCCAGGTATGCTATCAAGGAGATTCTTGTTTAGATACAGATTAGATTAGATGCTATTCTCATTCTGAGATTATCCACCTCTCAACTTCCTCATTAGAATTCACCCTCTCATCTAGGCTCATACCTGACCAAAGAGAAGAATTACATTCTTGCTTCCCAGAGGTAAAGTGATCATGAGCAAAAACAATTGTAGTTGGCTCATAGGTAAGCCCCTTCTCTCATAATTTGATAACCATTTACAAGGGATGCTGGGGGCACATATGCAAAAGAGGTCTATTTACAGATGTAAAAGCAGAAAATTTATACCATGAGGAAAGATGTGGATCATAGGGAACATAAAGGACAAGGAGAAGGGCTTCCATAATCAGATTCCATGTAGGAATTATATGTACCAAGGATCTGATGCCAGATTGAGATGTTGACATGAAAAGCATCTGGGGCTAGCTATAATAGAGAAGAGTGCACAATAAAGAGGCAGTAACAGTAAGAAGGATTAAATCCTTGAGCCTTGCTACTTGGAACTTTAGAGATATTGGTTTAGCAAGGAGGAGTATGTATCAAGGGGTTATGAGGCACTGTATTGACAAGGCAATATTCATGGGGCACTGACAGTGACTATGAATATGCCAGTGTAGTTCTGAATCACAAAATATAACAGACTTTCTGTAGAAGACAGAAGCAAAACATTTATTCAGACATCAGAAAACTGAATCCCAACCCCAGAATATCGAATCCATCACAGCAACAAAGAAGTTGATATACCTTATCATTGCAGGAAGCAACACCATCCCAAAGTCTTCTCCCTACTCAGACCTTTCCACTAACAAACACTCACAATACTAGCTGTTTCCTTGCCTGTGTCCTCTCTCTCCCTCTACACTAACTGCTCTGATTCATTTTCTGTTCTACCCTTTCCTGACCCACACATTCAGTGAACTCCTCCCACAACAGGCTCCATGTGATTGCATTTGCCCTATTAAGGGACAAGGAAGATCTTCAAATTCCCAGTACCATTATAGGCACAGAATCATAACAAGAAGAAACAAACCAATAGCCATGGTCCTTGCTAGTACTACAGAGAATGGTTCAGCAAGGACCCATCTGTAGCAATGAGCAACTTGGACCTATCCTTTTGCTGTTAAGTTTTATGGATTTGATAGGATTAGAGGAAAGGTGATATTAGTTTTTCTTGATGCCATACATAAAGAGGAGAGGAATTTCCTAATGGCTAAAGGTATACAAGACAGTATCTATTTTTTGGTGAATTAAATAAAACCTGTCCTTTATTAAACATCTTGTAAGCCTAGGTGCTTGTGAGGGGAGACAAGAATCCTTTTCACTGAGCAAAATTAGCCAGATAATAATATTTTTAAGGCTTCTTTTCATTGGATACAGTTCAAATGTCCCGTAAGAGACATGAGCAGTCATAAATAGTATTGATGTTCCCAGAATCTCATGGTGACATGAGCCTGAGAGATTTTGTGAGATACATGCATCTGAATTTTTCACCTAAACCATAAACATTGATCACTTTCACAATTGTGGAAGACATACTTCATAAGGGTAGTCTTTTTCTTTCCTTGGTCAAGGTAAACAATGGAAGGATGCCAACAAACTTTCTCTGATGACTAACAACAAATAGTTATTGTTTTTCCCTTTCCCAAAGACTAAAGTTTCTAAGAAATAGATGAATAATTTTCATCAGGTTATACCTTTCCTTTTTTTCATATACACATTTGTGGTTGCTATATGTCCTTTGCTCTTTTTTTAAAAATTTTAATTTATTTATTTTTAGTTTTCAACATTCATTTCCACAAGATTTTGAGTTACAATTTTTCTCTCTCCATCTTTCCCCTATCCCCACCCCAAAATAGCAGGCCTACTGAATAACCCTTTCCCCAATCTGTTCTCTCTTATATCCTCCCCCTCTACCCCCCTAATTTTCTAGTAGAGCAAGATGGGTTTCTATATCCCAGTAGCTGTATATCTTATTTCCCACTTGCATGTAAAAAACAAATTTTTAAACATTTGTTTTTAAAACTCTGAGTTCCAGATTTTTTTCCCCTTCTTTCCTCCTCACCCATCCCTACTGGGAAGATAAGAAAATCAATATAAATTGTACATGTGTAGTTACCCAAATCATTTTCATAGTAGTTATATTGTAAAAGACTAACTATATTTCGCTCCATCCTATCTTGCCCCCCACTTATTCTATTTTCTCCTTTGAGCCTATGTCTTTTCAAAAATGTTTGCTTCTAACTACCATCTCCCCCAATCTGCCCTCCCTTCTATCCTCCCCCTCTTATGCCCTACCCCCCCGCCCATGTTGCTGTAGGGTAAGATACCCAATTGAGTGTGTATGTTATTCCCTCCTTAGACCAAATTCAATGAGAATCAGATTGTCCCATTCCCTTTCACCTTCCTGCTTCTCCCCTCCATTGTAACAGTTTTATCTTGCCTCTTTTATATGAGATATTTTACCCTAATCTATCACTCCCTTTCTACTTCTCCCAATAAATTCCTCTCTCATCTTTTAATTTTATTTGTTAGATATAATCCCTTCATATTCAACTCATCCTGTGTCCTCTATGTATATATGAACATACAAATGCCCACACTCACATATATATTTATATACACGTACATTCTCCTATACATACATATATGTATGTATTCATATATATGCATATAAATTCCCTTCAGCTATCCTCATATTGAGAAAAGTCTTGTGAGTTACAATTACTGTTTTTCCATGTAGGAATGTAAATAGTTCAACTTTAATAAGTTCCTTATGATTTGTTTTTCCTGTTTACCTTCTCATGCTTTTCTTGCTTCTTGTATTTGAAAGACAAATTTTCTGTTCAGCTCAGGTTTTTTTCATCAAGAATGTTTGAAAGTCCTCTATTTCATTGAATGACAATATTTTTCCCTGTAGCATTATACTCAGTTTTGCTGAGTAGGTGATTCTTTGTTTTAGTCCCAGCTCCTTTGACCTCCAGAATATAATATTCCAAACCCTGCAATCCCTTAATGTAGAAGCTGCTAGGTCTTGTGTTATCCTGATTGTGTTTCTACAGTACTCAAATTGTTTCTTCCTGACTGCTGGCAGTATTTTCTCCTTGACCTGGGAACTCTGGAATTTGGGTATAATATTCCTAGGAGTTTTCTTTTTGGAATGTTTTTCAAGAGGTGATTGGTAAATTCTTTCAATTTCTATTTTACCCTCTGGTTCCAGAATAAAAGGGCAATTTTCTTTGAGAATTTTTTGAGAGATGGTGTCTAAGCTTTTTTTTTTTGATCATGGATTTCAGGTAGTCTAGAAGTTTTTAAATCATCTCTCTTGGATCTGTTTTCCAGGTCAGTGGTTTTTACAATGAGATATTCCACATCGCCTTCTATTTTTTCATTTGTTTGGGTCTGTTCTATAGTATCTTGATTTCTCATAAAGTCATTAGCTTCCATTTGCTCCAGTCTAATTTTGAAGGAGTTATTCTCTTCAATGAGTTTTTGAAATTCCTTTTCCATCTGTCAAATTTTGCTTTTTAAGGTATTCTTCTCTTCATTAGCTTTTTGGGCCTCTTTTGCCATTTGAATTAGTCTTTTTTTTAAGGTGTTATTTTCTTCAGTGTATTTTTGGGTCTCCTTTAGCAGGCAGTTGACTCTCTTTTCATGATTTTCTTGCATCATTCTCATTTTTCTTCCCAATTTTTGCTCTACTTCTTTTACTTGATTTTCAAAATCCTTCTTTAGCTCCTCCATGGCCTGTAACCAATTCATATTTTTCTTGGAGGCTTTTGATGCAGGAGTTCTGACTTTTCTGTCTTCCTCTCACTCCATGCCTTGATCCTTTTTGTCCCCAAAAAGGGATTCCATCATCTGTTTGTGTTTCCATTGCTTGCTCATATTGGCAGCCAATTACTTGACTTTTGAGCTCTTTGCCATGGTAGGACTCTGCTTCCAGAATGGAGAAAGCTATGCCCCAAATTACTGGGGTTTTTGCTGCTGCCAGAGCTATTAGATGGGTACTCTCTCTACAGCTCCTACCTGCTCTGGCTCACTGGTCACACATGCCAGGACCATCACTCAAGACCACGATCCAGATCTGAGCAGGTCAAAGCAACAGCGATTACCCTCGGAATGGTTGCTTGGTCCCCATACAATCTGCAGGCCAGGAGCTCTGGAAGCAGCTTGCAGCAGTGGCTGCAGCCATTGTGCCTCCTCCACTTCTCACTCCAGGGGTAGCAGTGGAACCATGCTCCCCCTGTTCTAACAAAGTTCCCCACTGACCTTTTACTTCGTCTTTGGCATTTGAGGATTGAGAATTCTTGAAACCGCTACAGCTGCTGGTGATTTACTCTCATGATGTCTGATCCAGCTGCTGCTGGTTAGGGCCACCCTGGGGCTAAAACCGTGGCTCAGTTGGGATTGTGATGGGCTCCCAGCTCACTGTGATTGACCCTTCCTGCTAGCCTGCCAGGCTTCCATCAGCAGGAGATTTGTTTCTCTCTGTCACTTTGTGGGTTCTATAGCTCTAAAGTTTGTTTAGAGTCACTTTTTACATGTATTGGAGGAGGTGGAAGCTGGAGCTGTGCAGAAGTCCTGTTTCTACTCCACCATCTTGTCTCTGCCCCCCTATACCTTTCCTTTTAGGGCATATGCACAACTTTTTCTTCTAACTTTGGATTCTGTGATGCAAATAAACTACTAGCACAAAGAAACCTATAGATACTCATTTGTATCAATACTTCTGTATATCTATGGTCTGGTAATTGTGAGTACTCCCTTCACCAGTGCAGATTATGATTCATTCATACCTTCTCATCCTATGCAATTCTTATCTATCTCTTCCTGTTAATTCTCCATAGAGAACAACCTTATATAGTAGGTAACTTCTGCTACTTCTTTTAATCTTTCATCCATCCTATCCCAACAGTTTTCATCCACTTCTACTCTTTACTCTTCCAACATGATTGACTCACTTCATTTTCCACTAATGTATATCTTTTCTCATGTTTTTTAAATTGCTTGGTGTGAAAAGTCTTTGTTGGTCACATACTGCAGCCTATTTATGCATACCATCTATCTTTCCATTACTTTTTGGGACTCCTGAAATTGTAATGATTCTTCTGAGAGACTAACATCCCATAATTTACAACCATTTAGTATCATTGGGAGACCACTGATGCTGAAGGGATGGCCTTTAGTTGTAGGAAATAACCTGGGATCATTGAAAGCACTGTGAAATTTCTCAAATGGCATTCAACCCAATCTCTTCTTTCTATTTAATTCCGGACCCAGATCATTGCCCATTTGCAACAGCCATTGAAGACATAGATATTGATGGAATAACCCAGTAGCTTGTCATTCTATTACCTAGGTAATACGAATGCTGTAAACATTGTTTTTCCCATGTTGTTGGGTAGTGATCTCTTTTAAGTGATCATGGATATTATTGAGGAAACCCTAAAATGTTCCAGAGTTCTGTTCAATTCAGAACAATGCCATCCTAAAATAAAAGCATGTATAGAAACTCTCAATTAAAACAACAACAAAAACAAAAACAAAAAACTCAACTTTTTCCATTTGGATTCTGCATAGGAAATTCTGCAAGACAACAATAAACATATTTGTGAGAGTATGTTTCCCCATTTGCTGCCTGTGTTGATGTTAATGCTGAGTAGATCATTGAAAAGTTGTAACTGAGGATGCTTCTGTTTTGGAACCTTGCATGATCCTAACATAGGCCTATCGAGTAGGCATTTTTAAAGTTGTACTTTTCTCTGGTGTATCAAATGCATTTTGTCATCAGTAAATAACATATTCTCTCCCTTTCCTACGCTAGCCAGAGATCTAGGCCAGGAATAGGAATATTATGACCTGAGGGCACAGGCCAGGAGAAGAATAAACACACCTCTCCTTATATCATAGCACCTTGGAAGAACTGGAAACTTACAGGTCCCTAGAAGTATCTCTGCAAACAGCTGCACAAAAAACTCTGAAGCCTGGGACAGTCCCCCTTCCCCCAAGGAAGAAGAACCCCACTTTAGCATAGAGTGAAAAGTCAAGAGATAGGTTGGAAAAATGAGCAAACAGCAGAAAAAGATCCTGACTATAGAAAGTTACTATGGTGACAGGGAAGATCAAAACACAAACTCAGAAGACAACAAAGTCAAAACTCCTACATCCAAAGCCTCAAAGAAACATGAATTGGTGTCAGGTCATGGAAGATCCCAAAAAGGAGTTTTGAAATAAATTAAAAAAATTTTTTTTAAAGGATAAAATTTGGAAGAGAAATGAGAGTGATGCAAGAAAATCATGAAAAAAAGAGTCAACAGCTTGGTAAAGGAAGCACAGAAAAAATACTGAAGAAAGTAACACTTTAAAAAACAGAATAGGCCAAATGGTAAAAGAGGCACAAAATCCAATCCAATGATGCTGGAGTGGTTTGTCATTTCCTTCTCTGTCTTCTTTTACAGATGAGGAAATTGAGACAAACAATTTAAGTGACTTGCCCGTGGTCATACACCCAGTAAGTATATTAAGTCGGGTTTGAACTTAGGATGTCCTGACTTGAGGCCCAGTATCCACTGTACCATCTAGCTACCCCTTCTCCATTTTAACAAGAAAGCTTTATTTGATAATGTAAGAACCGTTTTTAGTTCCACAGCTGTACAAAAGAAGGCTCAACCTACAGGCTGAAGTTTGCCTACTCCTAGTCTATATTAAAATAAAACAATAGCAACAAACAGCAGGATCTTAAACTCTTTATACTTCTCAATCAACTGGATGAGAAGTGGTAGAAAGTAGTAGAAAACTGTGCAAAAAATCTGCATGTTCTCTTTTCATGTGTCCCTCAAGAATTCCTTCAATTCAATCAATTAAGCAAAGATATATTAAATGACCATTATATACAAGGCACTGAGTTAGACACTAGAAATATAAATAAAAAGCTATCTTAAAGAAGTTTGTGTTTTAGTGGGGGGGGGGGGGGAGTAGGAAATACAGTGTGGATAAAGAAATACAAGGTGAATTGAAGCCAGAAAGACTAATGATCATTTCTGCAGTGGGAAATTATTAGAGAAAATTTCACAGAGGAGGTGGTAATTGAGTTGAACCTTAAAGGAAGAGAAAGTTCCAAATGTACAAGAAAGCACGTTCAAGTGCATGGAGATGGGGAGATGTAATATTGAACTTGAGGAACAGCTGGTAAGTCATCCAGTTTGCTTGAACTTAGAGAATATTAAAAGGGAGTAAGCAATGTGAAATAAGGGAGGAGCCCCTAAGTTCCAAGCTAAGCAGTTTGTATTTTATTCAAGAGATATTAGGGAGCCACTGAAAGCTTTTGAAGATATTCAGATCTGTGGCTTTGGAAAGCAGGTATAGAACCTTTTCATGAGAATTTTACATAGGTAAAGAGTTGATAGGGTAGGTAGAGGAAATTTTCCTCTAGGCTGATGTATTTGCCATTAAATGGGCACTAGAGGAGGAAAGACAGGTGGATGAGCTAATTAAAGCCCTTGTGCCCCCAGGCACATGGTCTGGAATAGCAGCTGGGAGTGCAGTCTTAGCATGAGCCACCAGGTGGTGCCCTGAGTTTAACCTACCAGTTACAGGCTTTTTTCACCTGCCCTGCCTACCTGGATCTCTGTGCACAATGTAGGAAACGGAGCCTCCCCTTGGTTCCTGAAGTTCCTCTCAATTCAATCTGAGGTTTAAAATGTTAAAAAAAATCATCATCGTACAGATTTTCATAAATTTATCAAAATAGTTCATGAGCCCATTTCCCATAAAGATACTTACATCCTTTCCCAATTCCATGTGTCACCAAAACAATTATTTTTTAGGTTACAGTCTATTTATTGAATTAATCAGAATTTATAAGATACGATGTTAAAACTCCTGGCCACTCTATTATTCTGGAAAATATTTGCAAAATCTCCACCTCCCAATGACTAGTTTTCTTCCAGGTATTCACAATGCATACCCAAGTAATCTTTTAGGAGAGTACCATCTTACCTCCTACTATGAAAGCCAATGGGGAAAAGAGAAGATATTGTCTCACCAAGATCCATTCTAGTAAGCTGGTCCTCAAAGGGTTTGGGGTCAGAAACTTTCTTGGTTTTTTGGGGGGGGCTAGTTTCTTTCCTTCCCTCCTGGAATCTCTTCTCAGTGCTTTTCGTGTTTCTTCTTCTATTGAGTGACTCTTCCAGGTCTCTCTAGGGTCTCAATCATACAGGCAGTCAAAGTGTCAGACATCAACGAAAGAATATTTGTGAAGCGCCTAGGCACTGTGCTCAACACTTCACAAATATCTCATTTGATCTCTGGACTGAAAATGAGGTCTCCTCCTGTGTTATGGTCAGACTGACTCTCACATAGAACTTGAAGTCTCCGTATGTTTCTTATGTGGTTTCAATAAAGCAGCTCACTTTCCTAGTTTTCAATGTACCTCTCAATGCATAATATCATGCTAACAAATGTGAAGCATTCATCCGTGTGCCTCTGCTTTTCCTGTCCTCGTTAGATGCTGACCAACTGGAAAAATGGGGAAAAAAAATAAAGAAAAGATAAGCCTGCCCAGGCAGGTGTTACACATATTTAGGAAAAGCAGGCATATATGACAGTATTTGCTGATAATTTCTTTAAAAGAATCTCATTTTTACTGATGCTTTTTGATTTTACATCACACTAATCCTCAGAGACCTCTCCTGTGTTCTCTACCCACTGAACCAAACCTCGTAAGAAAGATTTCAAAATAAATAGAGGCAAGAAAGGTCAGTAAAACTACAAAGCATGTCAGTTGGGCATGGGAGGGCAGGCGGTGCTTCATGCCTGTGGACTCCTACTTCTGCGGTAAAGAAAGGAAGCCAGTTTCCTCAATTCTTCTTTGGGGCCAAAGTTGGTCGTTACAACTGCATAGCATTCAATACCCATTTGTTATTGTTCTTTATGTTGACATCATTTTAATAACTGGGAATATTTTCTCATGGTTCACTTTATATCACTTTGCATCAGTTGTTTTAAATCTTCCCATGTTTTGTTGAAATCTTCATATTTATTATTTCTTACAGCACAGTTACATCCACAGACTATGATTTGTTTAGTCATTTCACAGTTGATGGGCGTCTGGTTTCAGGTCCTTTGCTTCCATAAAAAGTACTGCCATGACTATTTTCGTATTGTGTAGAACCTTTCTTTCTGTTTGTTACCTCCTTGGGGCATATGCTCAGGGAAGTATGAATGGGCTTTATTTTAGGTTGTTTTTTTTTTGTAGCAAATTCAAAATTAATTCCATGAAATGTTGAATCAATTCACAGCCCTACCATCAGTATATTACTATGCCTGTCCTATTACAGTCCTTCCAACATTGACTATTAGCATCTTTTATAATTTTGCTCAGTGGAAACCCTCAGTGCTGTTTTAATTAAATTTCTCTTAAATTAAATTACTGATTTAAAGTAATTATTCATATATTTGTTAATAGTTTAGTGACCATTAATCCATTGAAGAATTGTTCTTGGTCTTAAATATTTGTATAAATCTCTTACATATTCTAGAATGACCTAAATATTAGAAGCAAAGACTCCCCTCCCCTCTCCCTTCCTCCCCTGCCATTGAAAGTTTCTCTTTTTGTCCTAATTGGATTGATTTTGTTTGTCCAAAACCTTTTCAGTTTCATATAATTGAAATTACTTATTTTATCTTTCGCTATCCATTCTGTTCTGAGTTTGATTATGAATGGTTCCATGTTGTTTTAATTTTTTAAAATGGTTTGATCTTTTTGATATTCATTTTGAGTTTATTATGGTACATGCTCTAAGGAAGATATTGGTCCAAAGCTAATTTCTGGTAGAATGCTTTCTCGTTTTCCCAGAAATTTTTACTAAATAGGGAATTCTTTCTAAAGTAGTTTATATTCATGAACCAATGAATTAAACATTGGTTATTGAGTTCCATTTACCTAAGTTTATATGATTAAATTTATGGTTAAGTTTAACTTTGTAGGATATGTTATTTTGAATTAGGCCTTAAGATGCTTTGCTTTGGGGAATATGAAGGTATCTTCTTTTTTCCTAGGGATTTTTTTGGGGGTGGAGTGGGGTTATAGAGAAATCCTGGATTATTTGAATTCACAACCCTTTCTATTGGAATTTTTTTCTAGATCTTTACAAAATTTATTGTTATTGGAACTATAAATTTAACCAGTGGATACCTTGGATTTTAATCATACCAACCCCTGCTCCTGCAAAGAAAAGTAGATTTAATCAGTCAGTACTTATTTATTCATATTTGAAAGTTTTAAGCAGTTTTCTCATATTATTTCTCACGATGCGATATTCAGGTGTTTATTATTGTTAGTAATAGTAGTCGTGTTCTTCCGAGAAGTCTATGATACTTATGTTATTTATGTAATTCATTTTTCTTTATAGTAAAATGTTCTTCATGTTCTGGATGCTAATTGAATTTTTATTCATTTATTTCTTCTGTCTTTCTGAGAGTTTCTATTATTTTTTTCCTCTTTCCCACATTCAAGCTATGTTACCATTCAGGCTTTTTCCCTAGGATTTTTGTATTATTTGTCTGCAATTTCCTCCATACTCATTGTTGGTAGGTGTGGTTACCTGGTCCTGCCCAGAAACGCACCACGAATACATTCTTGGGGAAAAGAACTGGCCTCAGCTGGATTTTCCTTTTCCCTTGATTCATAGGAGCTCTTTCCCCTCTAACCAGTGTGCTGCCCATGTTTTCCATCTCTCAGTCATAATTCATCTCCTTTTCTTTCAAGTGTCTTGGCAAAATCAATGTCTACCACCTGATAACGGTTAATGTCAAGTCACTGCCATGGTGGGGCAGGGTTGGAGTCCAAGCAGGGACCTCAACTAGGATTATGAAGTATAAATCAGAGAGATTGCATTGATTAGATCAAGTGGCTAGAATGATTATAAGGGAGAGGGAGGAGAACACTAAGTACATAATTCTCCAATGCTGTTGCCATGAGGTTTTGAGCCTGTGCATTGTTTCCATCTTCTTAACTTACAAATTCAACTTTTCTCATTCTTATTGCTGTTTGGTGATCAAGACTTTTTTGAGTAGGAGTGACTTCTGGACTCTTTATCTATGGCAACTATTTTGCACTGTTAAAAATTTCTAAGAACTGGTAGCATATTCAATCCCTTTATTTTTGTTCATTCCCTCTTTATTTTTCATTCAACAGTTTGGTTAAATACGTTCAGTCTAAACAAAAATAGCTTCTCAATGACCTTTCTAAAATGTTAAACCCAGACCTGTACACAGTACTGGATGGCAGAGTATGAAAGTGCCTACCTTCCTCATTCGGGGTCCATTCCTTTCAAAGTACTCTGATATAGTTAGCTTTGGAGGTTTTAATTTTGTATCCTCGACTCACATTGGACTTGCAGAGCACTAAAACAGATCTTTTTCAGAGAAATTGTTATCTAATCATGTCTTCCACATCTCAAACTGCTGCCCTCTCATGTTAAAGAATATACTGATTGGTGGAAGATGGGGAAGGTGTCTTGGCTTTGAAGGTTTCTTTCCTTTGAAGACTCCAGGCTATTTTGGAGTTACTGATGATACATACATACTTACATATATACATACACACAAACATATGTATGTATGTATATTTGTTTACATGCATGTAAACATACATTCTTTGACTTGCTTATTCATTCAAAACTTATAGCTAATCTTTATTTAGAAAAAAACACTCTGCCTTGCTGTTTATAGGTCTTATCAGAAGGAAAAAAATCACTTATCAGAAAGAAAAAAATAAATCATCTTCAGCAATGTTCATTGATAAACAATGACAATTTTAAGAACATAGACGTTAAACAAATCATTATAAGATAAAAGAAATTTGTTTAAAGTCTACAAAAAAATTACTGTTGTTCAGCAATTCCCTTAAGTTCTACAAGAAACAGCATCTACATTTTTTCCCCTTCACCTTCATTTCTCTAGATATTCAACCTTTATCCCATCCAGCCACTCCTTTCTGGGAAGTCTCCTCTCCCACTAACATCTCACCTTCTTTGCCCTTAATAGGAGCTTAGGGACATCAGGAGAGAAAAGGAAGCATCTGAAAATTACAAGCTTGCACATCATCAAATAATATTTATTGAGTACTCAGCCTCATGGTATTGTGCCAAGGAAGGCACACACACTGAACAAAAGATTACAGCAAAACTGAGTAGAGTTATTATAACTGAACAAGGGAAAGGGGCTAATTGTTCAGTATCTCTGCAAGCATTTTCAGTTCCTAAGAAAGAAATAAAGCAATTCCATAAAAATAAATGTAATTTTTCATTTTTTGTTTTGTAAAATATTTTTTTATATTATCTACATTTCCCAGTGTATCCTCTTCATTCCAGAGACAGAGACAGAGAGAGAGAAAGAGAGAGAGAAAATATGAGAGAGAGAGAGAGAGAGAGAGAGAGAATGAGAGAGAGAGATGGAGGTGGAGGTGGAGATGGAGATGGAGATGGAGATGGGGATGCCAGGCTTGTTGAATCAAAAGTGTCAATTAAGCTTGCCAGGAGAAATATAAGCAATCTCAGATATGCACACATTATCACTCTAATGGCAGAAAATGAAGAATTTAAGAAGCCTCTTGATGAGGGTAGAAGAGGAGAATGTAAAAATTGGCTTGAAGCTTAACATTAAAAACTCCCAAAACTAAGATCTTGACAACTGGTCCTATCACTTCCTGGCAAAGAGAGGGAGAAGAAATGGAAGCAATGTCAGATTTTATATTCTTGGACTCAAAGATCACTGCAGACAGTGACTATAGCCATGAAATTAAAAGACACTTCTTGGAAGGAAAGCTAAGGGAAATCTGAACAGCATATTTAAAAGGAGAGACATTACCTTGCCAACAAAGGTCCATATAATCAAAGCTATGTTTTTTCCAGTGGCTGTGAGAATTGGATTATAAAGAAAACTGAGCACTGCAGAATTGATGCTTTTGAATTGTGGTACTGGAGAAGACTTTTGAGAGTCCCTTGTATAGCAAGGAGTTCAAATTAATCAATACTTAGAGAAGTTAATTCAAGTTATTCACTGAAGGTCAAATAGTGAACACGAAGCTTAAATACTTTGGCCACCTAATGAGAAGATGAGACTCATTGGAAAAGAACCTGATGTTGAGAAAGATATAAGGCAAAAGGAAAAGGGGATGGCAAAGGATGAGATGGATAGATGGTGTCATGGTAGCAATGAACATGAACTTGCAAAGGCTTTGAGAGATAGCAGAGACTAGAAGTATCTGGCCTGAGGTCATGAAGAGTTGGACCTGACTGAACAATAACACCATTATCCTTCTAGTAAACCAGATTAGAATAACCCAGGAAATGGGTCAGGGCAGCGGGTGGGAGGTGTTAAGTAATAAGGGAGGAAAAAAGTAAACTACTATTTTTCCATTCAGTTGTTGCCAGTCTTTTCTCATCACAGAAATTAGATTTGAAAGGGACCTTAGACATCATCTAATTCAACTTCTTCATTTTACAGACAGGCAAAAGAAGGCCTAGAGAGGTAAAAATGATTTATCAAAGGCTAAACAATGAATTAGTGGCAATTATGGGACTGAAACACAAGTCCCTTGATTCCTAGTCTGGGACTCTCTCTTATACCACATAATCCATCCATTTGTAATATTGTAAAACCGAATGGACTTGCAAAACCCTTTGCCAAATGGATAATTTCTTCTCTGACGTCCTCAACAAGTGCTCATCTAACATCAGCTTGATCATATCAAAAAGGTCACCACCTGCCAAGGCAGTCCTTTCCAATTTTGGACAGTTCTAATTGTTAGGAAGTCCTTCTGTTGACCTAAAGTCTCAATAGAATAACCTCATTAGCCCCTGCAGCAAAATGAGACAAAGTATAATAAGACAAATGACAACAACAAAAACTCACAGCCCCCAGAATCATGATGGATTAGAAGCAGTTTAGTCTAATTGGACTCCAGGATGCTGAATGGTGTTTAGTCGTTTTCTGGTTGTGTCTGACTCTTTGTGACCTCATTCAGGGTTTGATTGGCAAAGAAAATTGGAGTGATTTGTCATTTCTTTCTCTAGCTTATTTTACAGATAAGGAAAGTGAGGTAAACAGAGTTAAGTGACTTGCCCAGGATCACACAGCTAGTGTTTGAGGCTACATTTGAACTGAGGGAGATGAGTATTCCTGACTTAAGGCCAGGGACTGTATCCACTTCACCACCTCCAAACAAACCCACTGTTTATGACATACTTTATGGGCCAAGAGGAGGTTGAATCTTTCTGGGAGGGTGGGGCAGGAGAGTGGGTACAGTCCGGTGGGTATTGTGGGTAGGCCATTGAGGAGCTATATGTCAGTCACTACAGAAATGTTAGCATTTCCATTCTTACGGTCATCTGGAGTGACTCCACCTCTGTGTCACACTGGCCATGCCCCTTTTGCTTAAGCATGCTGACCCTGAAGGTGTCGTGCTTGCAGAAGCTATGAAGTACCAAATGAAGTACCAAGCTGAAATTGACCCCAGGGCAAATTCAGTGGTGGTAGTAGGGTACAAGGGCATGGCATCACTAAGAATAATCTTACCTTTGGTGTCATTACACCAGGAAGGGGTGTCCTATTCTATTGAGTGTTGTCACCCATGCCACCACAAGGAATAGGAAAAGAAAGACAGCATGCTCTGTGTCTGATTAAGGAGGTTCAGGATTCATGTGAATGGAATACTCAGCACTTCAAAA
>CM053580.1:252136571-252160312 GCA_028627135.1 Pseudochirops cupreus
TGTGTGTGTGTGTGTAAAGGATTCACTTGTAGGTAGGGTGTTATATTTAGTTCATGACATTTCAAACCTGTTTTTCCACCGTTAATTCTATTTGACATCTACTTCCTCATGTTCCAGAGACATTACTTAATGGTTTCTCTCTTGTTGTTTTATTTTTGTTTACCCTTTTTGTATTTCTGTTGTTTGGGGGTGTTTGAGAAACGAATACTTTCTTCCATCTGATTTTCTTTCTAGGCATGTGTTGAAAGCCTCTTACTTATCAAATACCCATTCTTTTATTATTCTTATTCTTACTTGTGACCAGGCTCAAGTTTTCAGGGTAGGTCACCTGGCACAGTATCTTGAGCTTCTTTGCTCTCTGGAACACGTTACTCCATTCCCTCCTGAGTTTTGTGGTGGGTGCAGAGTAGTATAATGCCATTTGAATTTTCTTCCCTTAATATCTGAAGGTCTTTCTCCTGGTCATTTGCAGAATTTGTTATTTGTCAGTGTAATTATCACATTTAACCACTATGTATCTTGGAGTTTGCAGCAAAGGATCGGTTTTTATTTTTTCCCCTTCTGGGGTGATCCATGTATTCTTTTGGTTGGCACTTGTGTCCAGAAGTTCTGGACACATATTATTTTTTGTATCATAGTGTTCAACTTTTTTGTTTTGCTTTGTTCTTTTACTTTTTGTCTTCTTCTGGAAACCCTATAATGCTCAAGTCATGTCTATGCATCCAATGTGTTTTGCGTGTATGGAGATCATCCTTTCTTAAATTTTATTGCTTTTTGCTTCTTTTCTTCTAGATTGTCCTCCATTTCTATGTATTTGCATTCCCTATCCCTTGTCTTCTCTTTAGTTTATTTTGTGAGTCTTGCTATTGTGGATTCAAGAGTTTCTCTTCTACTAATTATTTCTGCTGTTCAGGCCAAACATTCTGCTTTCACAATTTGTATTTCTCTTTTAAATCGTTAAAGAAAGTCTTGCTGTGGTTTCATATTCTCTTGGGAAGCCACAGGGTCCTCTACCTCATCAGGTGTAGATTCATTTTCATTTGTCTTGTGATTGTAGATACTTGAATTCTTTTATCTTATCTTGAGATGATATTCCCTTCTGCTATTGTCTTCCCTGATGGTTTATCTGCTTTGACTCAAGGTTTTAAATGCAGTTTTTCCCTTCTTGGATTTTTGGTTATTTCTGATTTTTTTTTATGCTCATTTTCTGACTCCTTCCTCTTGATGGTAGTAGTTTCCCTGGGGCCTGAATTTCAAAGGCTCTTAACCTCTTTCCATGCTGAACAACTCGAGGTTCATCAGTTTCAGTCTCTGCTCCAAGTGACTTCTGTGGAAAGAGAGCTAGCCCCAACTGAATTCTGGGTTCTTTCTCCTGGGCTTGGTGGAATATCACATAGCCCCAAGTGTTCTGCCCTACTTTCCTTCCCATCCTATTACCTCTATTCCCTTGCTAAACTCTGTTGTTAAATAGAATCCTGCCACACTACTATCTCAGTTCAATCACATTTCTTCTGTTTGTTATCTCCATGATGCTGAGAGAAGGAAGGGGATAGGGAGGAGAGTCAGAATGCAGAATTGAGTTTTATTTTAAGTACATGGTTCTACTAATTCAGTCTCCCAGCCTGGGGCATGGTGAGTGAAAGTGAGAGTGTTAGGAGAACACTGTGAGAAAGTGAACGTGTTAGGAGTTAAGGATTATCTTTTTTTTTGCTATTAGAACTTGAGTTTTCAACCTCGTTTGGGTTCTTGATCTCTTTAGCCTTCAAATACAGATGAAATTGATTTTTCTTTTATGCATAATTCCTATTTTAGAGTGATTTGAGAGATCCAGAAAATGAGAGAAATGTCTAGTCCTCCATCTTGTTAGTCATATGACCACCAGCATCTACTATGTGGTTTCCAAGTGACAAACCCTAATTCTTCCCTGATGCCAGCCTCAAATGAATTATTCTGGTAGAAAGAGGTACAGATCAATGGAAATGTGATATGCAAAGATCTGGCAACCAAAACATTAAATTTTTACAATGCTAATAAACTACTTTGTAGAAAATCACTAGATGAAACATTATTGCACATGCCAATTTATTGTTATTGAGTGTATATAATGTAGATTTCTTTCAGGTAAAATGCATCACAGTAGTATTTTAATGTTTGAATCACAGGTACTTATTTTTAGCCAATGGATGCAATAAAAAGGATTTTTTTTCTAAACTGGAAAGTTGAGAATACTGTATAGAATACCATGAACCAATATGATGCTAATTTAGTTGGTAACAGTATTAATATGGAATTCCTTGGAAATCCTGCCTTCTAATCTGAAACATAAACTGAGTCTTCTTTGTTATTTAAGAAGATAATGATTAGGGGGAGAACTTGGTGACATAATTCTCTATGGAAATCCATATGCAGGCATTGATTGTATCAAGGAATAAAAAACAAATGACTCAGCCCTGGCAATATGAATTTCACATTTGGTATATATCTCTTTCCTTGGAAAACATAGTGTTCCGGAAGAATGCTTTCTGAGAGGGAGAAAAAAAAACAACCTTTTAATCTGATCAGAAACAGCACCTTCATTGCACCTGGAGCTTCAAGCCAGAGCCCACCCTTTCATTACATGTTCTACTTCAAAGGCTTAAGGGGTTCTTGGGCTGGTTTACAGAGTTCTTTGCAATCATGGGCCTTCTCCTACAAATTAAGATGTGTGTATTGAAAAATATCTAGCTACCTAAGACTAAGAAGAAAAATGAGTTTTCCTGGAAGAATGGATTAATTTGTACATATAATATGAAAAATCCTTTAATATGAGGAAAAGATTGTTCCACGAAGGATTATAAGATCACAGATTTAGCACTAGAAGGGACCTTAGGGGCCATCAACTTTAAACCCTTTATTTCCACGGATGATGAAACTGAAGCCTAAATGACTTGTCCAGGGTCACAATCTAGTAAGTGTCTGAGGCAGAATATATATACATACATACATACATACACACACAATACACATACATACATGTAGACATGTGTGTATGTATATGTGTATATACACATACACACACGCATACATATACATATACATGTACATATGCATATATATATATAATATATATATTATGGAGTGTTCAGGGAAGACTAGTACCTCTGCTGTGAGGGCTTGCTGAGCTCTTTTCAGGGCTGCTCATCTACCTTTGGTATCCATCTTTCACCAGCTCTCACCTATGGCTCCAAGAAGATGCAGCATGCATCTTGGCAGAGGACATAAACCATATTGGGGATAACTGATGGGCTGTTGACATGTCTGTGAGTTAGGAAGATGTCTACCCCTAGCATGTGAAGACTTTCTCTGGTGGAATGGGTGGATGAGAGCAATTTGTTCTAGTCATGAAGGTGACTGAAGCAGGTGCTATGGTTTGCTTAGAGTTCAGTAAGACACTGAAGATGCCAAGATCATCTACTACATCCTGGGCCATCGCCAAACCTTTGTCTTCCCATTGGACTTTGATGACTCTGGAAGAGAGTGAGGCTGATGACTTTGTGTAACTCTGCCTCACTTAAATCCAATTCACTTGAAAGTCAACAATACCCACCCCCCAACATCATGACATCATTTGTCCTCTTTGAAAATGAAGTAAGACAACAATATGTATGTATGCATGCATGTATGTATGTACATATGTACTTCCATGTATAATATGCATATACATGTATACATATAATTATCTATGTATCTATTTATATATAAATACAAAAGTATATAACTGTGTACATATATACGTCTCTATATCAACATTTAAAAGAATAGCAGGATTTGTGACTTTAAGGTAAAGTTTTAATTTCTTTTTAAAATTTATACTCAGAAACATCAACAGGTCATATTCCTTGTAGACATTCAATAAATACTTCTGGAGTGCATGAATGATTATATGACCATAATTTATCCTTTTGCCATCAGGCAAAGACAGCAAACTATTCAAAGATGTAAATTTTGATTTAACTACCCCTCTTTGGAAAAGAATCTGTTAATTAGGAGACACTATTAGGGTCCTTTCTGAAAATTTTGTTTAGGGGCATGTTTCCTTGTACATAGTTGTGAGCTTTTTGAAGGCAGGGACTCCTTTTTGCCTTTTATTGAGTCCCCAATGCAGAGTGACTGGCACATAGAAATACTTAATGTATGCTTTTTGTTGTCGACTTGTAGTGAAAAGAGTGCTGTAGTTAGAATCAAAGGATGTGAGTTGTTTATCCTGACTCTTTTATGTATTTCCTGTTTGATTTTTGGAAAACTCACTTAAAATCTCTGCATCTCATTTTTGTCATTTGTATAACAAAAGGGTTAGCCTAGGTGATATTGAAAGTCTGTTAACAGATCTAAATATTATTTTCCTATAAATGATAGGGAACAATTTTTGTCTTTGTTTTGTTTTGGTCAAGAATAAAATACTCATTGATTCAACAAATTTATGAAATGTCCACAGTATGTAGGGCACTGTGATAGGCCCTGAGGGGAATACAAAATTTAGATTAAGTACACTCCTGCCCTCATGGAGCTTGTAGCATGGTAGGTTCTTCCTCCTAATGTTTAACCCATAACATAAACCACCATTGACTCCATTTTCAATTTTTTTGAAAACTTGGAGCTATTGTTGACTGTTCCTTCTACCTCAGGTTTCATATCCAATAATCTCCTAAATCATGTGGATTCCACTACTCTCCCCACAACAACTATCTTCTTCATCCCCTCTTATTAAGACCTGCTATTCCCTTTCTAAGAAAACTTCTCATTATGACCTGCCTAGACCATATTACAACAGCCTCCTAAAAAATCTTCCTGTTTCTATCCTCTGCCTTCCTCCAATTCATCCTTCATGATGCTGACTGACTAATATTTAAGCCTAGATAATAACATTAGCACTCCTTTCCCCTAAGTCCTTCACTAGTTCCCTGATACTTATGAAGTTTCAACTTCTTTGTCTGACATTCAAGGTCTTCTACAGTCTGGTACTGCCATGCTCTTCCAGGTTTATCACTATGACCTGTGAAACATCTTAGTTTTGGTTAGTACAGTAACCCTCTTTCCTTCCTGAGATGTCATCACTCTCATTTTGATACTTCAGATTTTATATAGGGATTTTATTTAGATGAAACTAGAAGTGCCTAAACCTAACATTCCTACTAATCAGCAGTGTTTAGAAACGGACACAGAATCTTTCCTCTCCAGCAATGAACTCTCTTGGATGCTAGGCTAAGAAAAAAATCAGTCCATAGCAGTCAGTTGGTCTATCCCTCTGATGCAGACAAAGCCTGTTAACAGTTTCATGATATGCAGGAATAAATGATGCTTGCGACTTTTTGGATACTTGGTTGGAGTCTTGACTGGGGATTAAAAGTAAAAAAAATTGGTTCCCCCAAGAGATTCTTTTTCTCATGCCTCATCCTTCTCTTGGATATCCAAGTAAGAAACCAAGCTTGGGATTTGGGTTGCCTCTCAGGAAAGAAGCAGTTCTTTGGCCATTGTCATGGAAAATAACCTAGAAATCAAAAGAAGAATTCCCTTCATTCTGCTATAGCCTGTAACAATACAAAGCTTTGTGGTAAAATCCATAGCAGTGAAAAAGAGATTGTTGTAATAACACGTGTTGGAATAACAAAGTGAATAAAAGATACATATAGTATACTCAGCCTTTAACATGCAGCTAGATCAACAAACTGTAAATTTAGTCCATCTCTATGTATGTTTTGGACAGATGATACAAATGGATGGGGATTTGGGCCAAGAATTGAATATATGGAAGATTTTATGTAGCTTATGTTTGTGAAATTACACAATAGTTGTTAATTGCTTACAGCTATAGAAAACTATCACTTTAGCACTAACATTCCCCTATGATGTCATATGGCTATAAGATAGAGACTTGGAAAAAATAAAAAAAAAATCAGGTAACCTAAAGGATAGTGGAAATGGTATAGAAGGAAGCTATACTGTATTACCAACAAACCAAGAGATTAAAATATATACAAGATATTATGAAGGGCATGTATGACTCAAAGAAGTGATAGATCAGTCAAAAGAAAAAAAAGAATAAGAGAAAATGGTAAGCCTGATTGTGGGAACACATGCACACTAGCTCACTATTGGTGAAGCTGGGAAGTGGTCCAACAATTATAGAGTTGGATTTGGAATTATGCAAGAAAATGACTGAACACTTCATACCCTTTAACCCAGCTTACTACCCTCAAGGAAATAAAATATAGAATGGTCTGACAGATAACAAAAAATTGATAGCAGCACTCTTTGTTGTAGCAAAAATTTTGAAATATGTCCATCAATTTAGGGAACTGCTAAAAAACTATGATAAATAAATGAAATGGAACATTATTGAATTTTAAGAAATGATAAGTTTATAGAATTTTAAAAAATATGGATTTGTGTGAAATTACACAGAGCAAAATAAGTAGAACCAAAGAACAATATATACAGCAACTATACAATGTAACTGGAAAGGTCACTAAAAGGAAGTGGGATGTCAAGTAATGAAAAACTAATGAATGTTCTAGAGAAGAGATGATGAAATATACTTCTTCCTTAAGACTAGAGGTGGAAGACTAATAGAATATTGTATGCAATGTCAGATAAAGGTTTCAATATCAGAAACTTTTGCTGCGTTATTTTACTTTGTCACAAGAGAGAGTACAATTTGTTAGAGCTGTATGGAAATGGATGTGTTGTAAAGGCAAGACATCAATAAAATGTAATTTAGTAAAACAAATTTGCTTGAAAATATCAAAGAAAAAGAAATTAGACAACTGGAGTAGCATATTGGTATCCTAGAGATTTTTTTAAAATAAGAGAAAAGGCCTCCACTCTATTGGGTAAAACCTCTCAATTCTCTGCCATACCACAGGAGCCTTCTCACCTTGGAAGATCACTCTGCCATTCCAGCCCCTTTCTCTGGAACCTTCATTTTAAGGAACATGCCCTGCCCAGCTACACTTATTCAAGTGTTGCTCTTTGGGATCCCTTCTGAATTTACTTTTTTTTTTTTTGCCTTTTTTATTTCAATAGCCTCAGTACTTAGCACAGTGCTTGACATATTGTAGACAATAAATGTTTGTTGACTGACTGACTGTCTCCAGATTTATTTTTCCACTGTACCACCCAGGCCAATGACTCTTAATGATTTTAAACTTCCTTTTATGGTTTGTCTTTCCCAACAGATTGTAAGCTCCTTGAGGGAAGTAGCTGTCTTTTTTTCTTGTGTTTGTGTCCCTGGCATTTGCCATACCATGTGGCAAATAGTAAACCTTCAGTAAATACTTGTTGACTTGACTGAGGCCTTGCCCTGCCACCTGGGGTCTCTAGGCTCACTTAGATTGGTTATCTTTTTATTTTGGACTCGGCTCCTTTTCTGGAGCAAAACTAAAATGAAGCATCTAAAACAAATGTAATGGGGGAGGGTGATTCCATATTTCAACCCCCATTAAGGGAATGCAATTAGTGTAAAGGGGACAGCTAGTGGACAGAGCACTGGCCTCAGATACTTACTAGCTATGTGATCCTGGGCAAGTCACTTAACCTTGTTTGCCTCAGTTTCCTCATCTGTAAAATGAACTGGAGAAGGAAATGCCAAACTACTCCAGTATTGTTGCCCAGAAAGCCCCAAAAGGGTTCATGAAGAGTCAGATATGACTGAAAAGACTGGACAACAACAACTACATTTAGTCATAAGACCACAGCAAAGATTTAAATATAAGTGGTTCATGCTTATGATTTCTGAATTAGGTATGGACCTCTTTAATTGGGTCAAGCAGAAAATACAGAATAGACTGACTAAATAATATGGTTGGACCTCTGAGATCTTGAAAGTTCAGTAGAAGTTATTCTAGTAGCACATCAGTCTAATGGTAGAGTTGCTCTAGGCAAATTACTGAGAATGAGTCATTTGGGGAAGGGACAGATTTTATTCCCTTCCCCCAACCAGGAGCCTATGTAAATTCAGACAGTGTAATACATATCAGAGACTTCAGGGCTCCCACCAGTAGCCGTTGTTGGTAGCACTGTCTCAAGAAGCAGTTAGTGTTGGCATCTTCTGATCAGGACCTGAGAGACACACCAAGGACAAGGTAAGCAGATCAAGGAAAGCTTGAGTACTCAGCAACCAGTCACAATCAAAAAGCATTTATGAAACACCCACACGATGCTCAGCAGTTTTACAAACATTATTTCTTTTGATTCTCACAACAGCCCTTTGATGTAGATGCTGTTATTATCCTCATCTTGCAGTTGAAGAAACTGAGGCAAATGGAGGTTTAAGTTACTTGCTCTGAGTCACACAGCTAGTAAGAGTCTGGGACCAGATTTGAATTCAGATCTTCCTGACACCATGCCCAGTGTTCTATCTTCTGTACCCCCAGGTGTCTCCAAAGATGGGGTTTTAGGGAAGCCAAGGAAGCTAGCAGGTAGAAATGATGGGGGAGAGAGTTCCAGGCATGAGGGGACAGCCAGTGGAAATACACACATATCATCCCAGCAACTCTCTGGAGTATCTTGTTCAAGGAAAAGCAAGGAGACCAATGTCACTGGATCACAGAATATTTGGGGCATAGTAAAATATAAGAATACTGGAAAGGTAGGAGGAGACCAGGTTGCAAAGGACTTTGAATGCCAGAGTATAACCATCAAAGAGCTATGGCTAAGGGGTACTTCATAAGGACCCTATGAAGGGAGAAAGCTATTTCCAATAAACAGGAGCTATGACTACCCTTTGGCCACATCTGCTCCCTAAATTCAAGCCCACTATTCTAAGGTACCTTATGGGCATAAGGGGTTAGTGTATACCTGGTTTGGGAGGATCATTTCTGTAACTTCCTTATTATGCCTACTTATGCCCTTTCTAAAAGCCAGTCAAGTTTATCTGATAATTAAGGCAGAGCACACTAGATGGGTGGCTCATTCGAAATAGTACTAAAAATATCAACACCTCAGGTTTACCCTTAGAACTCTGAGGAGAGAACTAGTTGGCTGCCTTTTGGGAGCCTTGTCCCATCAATGTGATTGGGAGCTGAGAAAAGTAACCCTCGTGGGGCCACCACACAAAGTTTAATTGTGGTTTCTTTCTAGAGTTTCCTTATATGTAGATAACAAGTTTTCTCTTCCACAAAGTTAGCCAATATTTAATACAGGTATGGGAAAGCTTTTTATATCCTGCCTCCAGAGATAACACGTAAGACTCATATGTCCATATGAATAAATACAAGAAATATGAATCATTCAAAGAGTTCGTTAGACTCATTCATTTACCTCCCTCTGGAAAATATATTTTGTGAAACTGATGAACAAAAACCTCTTACCCCTTTCCTCACTAATTATTTTGGACCTATAGTATTTCAGCTACTCACAGCAATATCATAGAGTACTGGCAAGGCCCAGGTCCTGCACTTCATGGCTTTTATCCTTCAACTGCAGGATGCTCTTGTTGGTGATTTCTTTCTCTTCTAATAGGTGTACTGTCAAGGCAATCTCACTCCTATTGGAAAGCTGGTCTCCAACTCTAAAAATCAGGACTTTTCAAACTCTAGGACTTATGAATTTAATATTGCTTAAGAAGTAACTCAAGGTTGGAAACATCTTTTTTCCCCCATATCACTAGTTTCTGACTTGTGCTCAAAAAAGAAAACAGGAAGAAAAAAAGTAGTCAGCAACTCAAGGTTTACAAACTCCCATCTCAGGTTTATCTGTGCAAGCATGTGTTGCTCATCATTTGATAGCCTTCTGCATTTCATGATATTCTTTTCCTAAGAGTGGAAGGGAAGAGGGAGAATCTTTTCTGTTTTGTCTCATCCCCACTTTGCTATGCTCTAGTCTACAAGTAAAAGGGAGGGAGAAAGCATGTGAAAAGAACAAGGGTAAAAAGGGGGAGAGGTCAGGCCATTTCTCAGGTGGGGGGTTCTAAAGAAAGTCCATCTTACTAAGCTTCAGTCAACAAAGCATCAAGAGGTAGCTTCAGTCACAGAGGGTCAATCAGAGAAATTTTCTGTGTCTCCTTTACAAGTAATAATGGTAGATGTCTTTTAGCTAGGGTTTAGGGCACATATTTTGCCCCATGGGAGATTGGTCCTTCTGTCAAAGGTAATTTCAACTAGTTGATTAGGGAATTTAGCAGAATGATCAGATTTCTCCGATCCAGCGCCATTCCATGTCATACTACTCTCCTTTGTGCACTTGTCACTTCAGTCATGGAGGACTTCTCTGTGTCCTACAAACATACTTTGAGTTTCTCTGCCTCTGTGTCTTTGCTCACAATGGTTTTGGGACTAACCTAGAGTTGGGTTTGGCTTGTCCCATTTGACATGTGGAGAGAAGAATAAAGGATTCAAGGGTACAGGGAAGGTAGGCCAAAATTCATCAAAAGCATAACCCCATGTTTTTTATAAGGGGAAAATAAGAAATTGGTTTTATAGTGAAAGTTATATGGTAAATAATCTGGAGACCATGAAAATATCAAATAAGAAAGTAGTAGATTTCTGCCTCCTCAATCTGGCATTCTAGTTTTTCCATCAACTAGCTCCAACTAATTTAACCAGTTATAATCTCAAACATTTATGCATACCACACACACATTATTGAGATTTTTGTGAGTGTTAGAAATGGAATGTTGGCTTTCAAGGGGTTTCAAGGTTCTAATCTCAGATATGGAGAATTATTAAGGAATGTAATGAGACTAGGAGCAGATCAGAAGATACTGCTCCCTGTTCTTTTATCTACTTTCTCTTAAAAAATTAAGTTTATCTACTTCATTGTTTTTCTTTGTTTCATAAAACTAGCTTTACAGTTTATTTATTAGATCAATAGTTTTCTTTCAGTTTTATTAATCTATATTTTGGTTTTCAGTATTTCTAATTTGACTGCATCCTATAAATTTTAGTATATTGTCTCATTCCTGTCATTCTCTTTGATGAAATTATTGATTCAAAAGTTTTTCTGATTTGTTATTTGACCCACTCATTCTTTAAGATTAGATTATTTGGTTTCCAATTAACTTTTAATCTGTCTTTCCTATGGAAAAGGATGCATTTAATATTTCTACCTTTCTGTACTGGATTGTGAGCTTTTTATGCCCTAATAGATGGTTAATTTTTGTGTAGGTTTCATGTACTGATGAGAAAAAGTTATATTCTTTTCTACCCCAATTCAATTTTCTCCAGAGGTCTATCATATCTAACTTTTTTTCTTCACCTCCTTAACTTCTTTTTGCTTGTTTGTTTGTTTTTTGCTTAGATTTATCTATCTCCCCTCTTTGTTTTTCTTTTCTTTTTTTAAAGGGACAGCTGATGGCACTGTTGATAGAGACCTGGACCTGGAGTGAGGAAGACCTGAATTCAAAGCTGGCCTCACACACTGGCTGTGTGACTTTGGTTAAGTCATTAACCTCTCTTTGCCTCCATATCCTCAACCATAAAATGAGGGTAATGATAGCATCTATCTCTCAGAGTTGTGAGGATCAAATGAGAAAGTATTTGTAAGGCAATTAGTGTAGTGCCTGCCACATAGTAGGAACTATTTAAATGCTTAATCCTTTCCCCATGCCTTCTTTTTTTTTTTTAGCTAGAGGGAATTGGCAGGAATTTGTAGACAGGATTATGTAATTACTAAGCATTTACCTATTACCTGAACAAAGTAATGTCATAGAAGGAAGGTTATGTGATAGCTAGAAAATAGGAAATTTTTTTAAAGTCATGACAAGTTAAACATTTTGGACTTAACCAGTCAACTGATAAAGCTTATTTCAATTTCAGGTTTCAAAGCATACCAGACAATCAGAGTTTTGCTTAATTTTAGAAAGACCAATCAATTTTTGTATAAATTGGTTGCATATTGTCACTTCATCTTTTGATATCAAGCTGTACTTTCCTATAGACTATGCAGAGAGGAAATTCCAGAACTTCTGAGGTTGTTGTGAAGATAAAATGATATATTTGTAAAGTGCTGTGAAAATCTTTTAAGTACTATAAAATGCTATTACTATCATTATTATAATATGAATGTTGGGAAGGGGTTTGTGATTCTAAGCAGATAAGTAAAAATAACATGCTAGTGCTAATGACATTGTGATGTCAAATTCTAGAAATTTCAGACTAATTTATTTTTTTTTAACTTATTTTGTTTTGAGTCAAATTTTATTCAATTTAATTATAAGACACATGGAAAGGCAAAAAAAGAGTGAAAAAATGATGGATAATAACTGACATATAGAATAATAATTTAATAATCAAACTTTGACTCCCCTAGTTGCTAGTTTGTTTTTGCTAGCAAATCACTTAATATTAAATTTGTATATATTTTGCACATACAATGCATATAAACATTATATCTATATTCTGTATATATTTTGCAACATTTTGCATGTAACAAATAAATGGGAATATTGTCCTACTTTTAATACTTAATAAGGTGCCTATTTCCCTTTAGGAATGTCCAGCTGTGTAATAGTAATGTAACTTTATCTCTTTGTATTGGCAAAGGTAACAGGTACTTAGCACTTAGTAATTAATCAAGCCTCTGTTAAAGAAACAGAAGGTATGAACCCCTGTTGCTGACATAACAGGAAGGGATTGAAATAGGAAATGGCTGAAATAGGAAGGAGCTAATGCCATGTGTGTATATAAGGAGAAGCCCTTGCTGGGCCAGACAGATCTTCTTGGAGCCAGGTTCTGGAGGCTGAGAAAGACAGGCCCAGGCTGGAGAGAATGATGTGATTTTGAGTCTGGGAACCAGGTGAAACTTCTGCTGAGTCTGAGGGCCAGTTGGAGCTGCTGAGAAACTGTTGAAGAGCTGCTAAGTCTGAGGGTCAGCCAAGCTGCTGAGGATTTCCTAGGACCAGCCAGAGCTGCAGAAGATTGAGGAAGAATGACTGTGGTATCAGTATTTTGTCTGTTTGTGGCTTTGTTAAGCCTTGACTTCCCGGGAACAGAGACTGTGGAGGATTTAAGGTGGACTGGACACCATGAGCTTTAGCGTGGAACAGGAACTGCATGGAGAGCTAGATAAGGAACTGGGAGCTGTCTGCCTTTGAACCCAGGTGACAGTTTGGTGAATCTAGGTAGGAGCTGGGACCATGGAAGGGGATCCAGGGAGTCTGAGAGCCTACCCTGAGTCAAGCTGAAAGAAGACTTTACTTGGATACTATGTACTGACTGAGGAGATTATGATTTACTGTGACCAAAGGGTAGATGGCCTGTGTGTTTTCTGATGATTGAATAGTGACTGATTTGTAATTTAGTGTGCCCCATGAGTGGAGAACTTTGACTATTGTATTTTGTGACCCTTAAGGAAGCAAGCCTCCTTAAGGATGATTGAATGATTGAGTTGATTGAATGATTGAGTTACTAAGTGATTGATTGACTAACTGATTGTACTTTGTTCAAAACTATGTGACCACTGTGGTGAAAACTATGTGGCCATTTTAGTGATAGGTTGTTGTGAATGCTATATTTTGATTTTCTGTGATAAGTTGTAATATTATGAATGCTGTATTTTTATTTCTGTGAATGTTTTGCTCTGATTTGTTACTGAATAAATAGTTCATTATACTGTGTAACCAGAATCTTGAAAGCTGTTCACAGTAGCATTCTTCTAGAAAGCTGCTCATGCTTGGCTTTACAAGCTGGTAACACAGATTCCCCTCCTTCCTAGTCTTAGTTTACTTTTTACTCAAGGTATTATCTCTAGTCTGGGAGTATGTACATATATGCATATGTGTATGTTTCTACATATGCAATCCATGTGATTTACTTTAGTATCTCCCATTTCTATAACCCACACTTGCCTAGAGGCGTGAGTTCAATGTGCTTCAAATGTATTTATAACTTCTGATGGAATCAATTTGCTCTTCCTCCCTTCATAGTTCACCTTGGTTAAAACAGGAATGTGTCTTTAATAGCTATTAAGACCTAAACCTTTCCCCAACTATCTATCCAGCTAAGAATTAATCATCCATATAAGGATTAGCAGCCACCATGTTTTCATATAAGTGTATACATACATATACATATATATGTATGTGTGAATATCTATATCTAGATATAAAAAGACAGTGGGGAGTAGATGAACAATTCATTTGGATAAAAGGTAGGCAGTGGCATGTATTGCCAGCTGTCAAAACAGAGTCAACTTCTCCTCCTCAACAGCTCTCTTCCAAAGGAAGAAGAAATCACTTAACAGATTAATGAAGAAATAAGCTTTAAGAAAATTCCTCTTTAACAAGTAAGTGAAGGAAACTGCACATTTTCCCCCAGCCACTATATAATCTCACCATGCATACATCACCGCTTAGATAGGAGTGTAGAAAAGACCACATCTTAGCTTCTAATTCCCATTGCATGTAACCAAAGTTTATGGGTTGCAGAAGTGGGAGGGGAACCAGTACCCAGAGACTGAGGGTGCCATTTCACTTTCCTGACACTTTCTGCTAGATGCTATAGAATCAGAATGGCAGCTTGTTCTACCTTCAAACTTCTATGAAAAACCCAGTTCTATAATTACAAGTTCAAATCCATCACCAATTGGTGAACTCTGGGATCCTATCTCAGACCTTGAACCTCTCATCTCCATAGTAGCACTCACAGTGCAAGGACACTTATATTTGTACATGCTTTCACTGATCGAATAAACATTCTCTGAGGCAAAAACAGTTTAATTTTTTCCTTTATCTCTATAGGACCTAGCACAATTCTTGGTACTTAATGCTTGCTTTAAAAAAAAATCATTGATTGATTAGTTGGTTGATATAGTACTTTACAGAGGCAGCTAGGTGGCACAGTGGATGGAGCATAGGCTTGGAGTCATGAGGAGTTGAGTTCAAATTTGGCCTTGGATACTTGACACTTATTAACTATGTGTCCCTGGGCAAATCAATTAACCCCGATTGTTTCACCAAACACACACACACAAACACACACACGCACATGCACACACACATATACCCCACAACTTTGTACAGATCATCTTATAATAACTTTGTGTGGTAGGTATTATAGCTAATATTATTCTAATTTTAAAGAAGTTTGGCTTGTGACTTGTTTATAGTCTAGGAAAGGGTAGAAACATCATTCAAACCCAGAGCTCTACTGCAAGTCCAGTGATCTTTCTACTGCATTGGGCTGTCCCACAAATGCAACAGGAAAATCCAACTAACTCAAAAATGTAATGTGTCTAACTTGCATTGAAAGTGAAGATAGCTCTCATATTGATAGAAAGTATTTCTGGATTTGTACTATTGACATGAAGTTGGGGGTTGTACTGGAGTGTTGTCCCTGTGATCAGGTACGCCTTCAGGCTCCTTCTAGTGAAATCCATGCTCTGGCCTTTTTGCTAAAGGACATAATCAATTAGTGGTTTTCTGGTTGGTTCCTTAGGATTTGTGCCTAGCAGGCAGGAATTGTGTCGAAGATGATTAGCAACTGAGCCAGAAATATCCACCCACTCTGTGGGCTATGAGGATCAAAGAGAGATGACTTCCAGTCTCTTTCAAGGCAGCTTCTTTGTTGGGACACAGCCAGTGCTAGCTCTCCTTGTGACTTCCAGCAAAGGGGGAAATGAATTCTTCTCACCTCCCCCATGTCCGGGAGCTATGGGGTCTATAAACGTATGGCAGCGATAACACGTGCCTTCCTATTTCAAGTCCGTAACTGCCTCTTCTGCTTTGGGTGTCTGTTTTAGTCCAGATTACTAAAACATGAGCCTGAGATTGGATTTCAAGTTCCTGTATTCTCTCGTGTGTGTGTATGTGTGTGTGTGTGTGTGTGTGTGTGTGTGTGTGTGTTTCTTTTTCTGTACCCAGATCGCTGAACCATGAGCATAAGAAATGAGGGAGTAAAGCCTTAGCAGATACTTTATGAGACCAAGAAGATTGGGGGTTCTTGCTCCATCTCCACAAGGGGGCCGTGGCTATGAATTTATGCAATCTGAGAGTAGTCCTAGGGACAACTACTACCTGATCCTAACAAGAGGGAAATCATACTTTTCTCACAATTTATTGCTCATTATCGCCACCCTGGAATTCCAGAGAAAATCTCTTTAAAAGTTAGGTATAGCTTGTGCTAGGGTCTCTCCTAGAAGAGATTAAAAGAGTCACCCATGGAAAGGTACACACTATACAAAGTGGATATCAGGCATAAGGAAATTTTTAAAATCACCAGACTTGGAAGCACATATTAATGAATATTTGACATGTAAACAACTCAGAGATCCAGAGGTTCTGGTCAAGCAGATCTGCCTTTGGCTTTAGCTCTTCAGAAGTAGAATTCTCTGCTCTCTATTTTTAAAAATAATATATTTATTTATTCGCTTTCATAAGATTTTAAATTCTAAATCCCCCCCTTCAAGATGGCATGCAATCTGATACAGGTTACACACATACAATCATATTAATCACATTTCCACATTGGTCATATTGTTAAAGAAGAATCAGAACAAAAGAGAAAACCATGAGAGAGAAAAAAACAGAAAAAAAAGAACAAGAGAAAATACTATGCTTCCATCTGCATTGACACCATAGTTCTTTCTCTGGGTGTGGGTAGCATTTTCCATCATGAATATTTTGAGATTGTCTTAGATCATTGTATTGCTAAGAAGAGCTAAGTCCCTCACAGTTGATCATCACAGTGTTTCTGTTACTGCGTCCAATGTTCTCTTGGTTCTGTTCACTTCATTCAGCATCAGTTCATGTATGTCTTTCTAGGTTTTTCTGAAATCTACCTGCTCTCTGCTCTCTCTTTCTAACAAGGTATTGTGAAAGTCATTTCCTGCTAGGTGATTGGTACTCCTCATAGGAACCACTGACATTTTGAATTCATGAGGTTGGTACCAAAGCTGTAAACACTGATGAGAAGTGCTATAGCGGAGCCCTGCACTACATGTACACACAATTCATATTTGCAGTAAATTTTTCCTATCAGGTATTTGATTGACCTGCTTGTGCCATTGTCCAAGAGTCATCAAAGAAGTTTGGTTCTTTTCTCCTATCTGCTTTGACTGGGTTTCTTGCAATTTGGCCACAATGGATTAAAATTCCAAATGCTCCCTTGGGGTTCCAGTTGATTTCTGTGGCTCTGTGACACTTTCCCTAGGTTGAGGAATGTATGGAAAGTGACACACATGGAACTGTTTCTCATACATTTCTTGCATACAGTATCACCACATAGTGTTTATGTCAGTTACCTCAGGGATGGAAATAAATAGGGTAATTGCATTAAGGTAATAATAGGATAGTAACAGTGCTTGGAACTTGAAGATCTCAAATGTTTTATAGCTTAAAACCAATTAAATTTCCACCACCTTATGAGTATGTAGCAAGTGGAAATGCCTAAACTTTCTGGAGAAGGGAAATAGGCCTTGGAGGTGTTGAATAAGTAGCCTGTGGTGGCACAAATCAATGCTGGAAGCTGAGTTTAGAAGCCAGGATTCCTGACCTGCAGTTTGAGGTTGTATTGATTGCACTTGCCTCCCAAATATTAAATATATCCTTTGCTTTGAAACAAATGGAACCAGCATGGTCCACTGAAATGGTGACTCATCTGTGCAGTTGTCATAGTAACATAATTTAGAACTCAAAACATAAACTGTGATTTTTGAGGAGTGGGATAGACTGAAGACAGAGCAGGTCGTAACAGAGAAAGTTGGTAAATAGAGACTTGGATCCCCTAAGTGTTGAATCCTATTGCTTGAATAAAAAAAAAATTAAAATGTTTTGGGATTTAGATCTTTCTAGAAGGTAATTATTTATTTTTTGCTCTTTAGAAATAAAGACACATAATCAATGTGGTAATACAAAATATCTTCTAAATTACTTAAGATACCCTAATAAAGAAGCACAATTTCGATTTAAAGGTAAATCTCTATAGTTTTCAGAGGTCTCTCCCACCCTGGCCAGCTCTGTGTAATTAACACTGTAGGGTTTCAAATGCTACACTGCCAAGACAAAGTTCTGTCAATTCCTACAAGTGAAAAAGAAAGTATTCTTTATCCTTTCCTTGAGGCCCTTCCATGTGGTTGCTTAATACATATTAAATAAGCTCTGGATCCAGTTTAGCATTGAAAACTATTAGAAAACTGTAATGTGCCAAAAACTTAAGGGTCATTATCATTATAATAATTATTATTATTGAATGCATAAAAATGGCATTTAAGTTCCTACTGCGTGCCAGGCATTTTACTAAGCACTAGGGACAGGAATAGGGACTGTACTTGTGATTTCAAGTGGTGTGTTCGGAAAATTTTGAGTAAGGAAACTCCCTCTGCCCACGCAACTTGGAACCTTGTCTGCAACTTAAAGCATTCGAGGGTTGCCTAAAGCATGGAGAGGCTAAGCCACTTATGCCATGCCAGTATGTGTCAGAGAAAGGATTTGAATTTAGATATTCCAATTGAGTTAATTAAGCATTGGGGATACGAATACAGAAGTGAGACAACCCTTGCCCTCAAGAAACTCATATTCTCAAAGGGGAAGACAACACAAAAAGAGAAGTGATGGTCAGCGAAAAGAGTTTTGGAGTGGGATGTTACAAGGATTATGTGGGCAGTCAGTTGGTACCCCCTTTCTAGAAGCAATGAAAGTGTTGATTATTGTTATGCTATTCAAATCCAGTCTCAAGATCCCAGTGTTCTTACTCTCCAGTGTTTATGGAAGGATTCCCCTCTTACTTCACTCCCGGCCATGTACCTTTTCAGCTTTCCAGGACCAATTATTTACTTCTTAGAACATATGTAACAGTCAAATAAAAGACATTTGAGAGCATGGACTATCTATTCCCTCTCTTTGTTTCTTTAGTGCTTCGCACAATACCTGACACATAGTGGGGACTTAATAAATGATTATTGATTGGCTGACTGAAATTGGTAAAAGGAATTTGCAGTCTTGTCCACATACAACAAATTACACTTGTTGACAAAGAAACACTGACCTTGCAAATCATTCAGAATGTGGGGAAATAGTAGCACCCTTCATTAGGCTTGCCTTCACATTCTGCAATGAGTGAAACCAAGGAGATGAGAAACAATCCCTTCATTTTGTTACCTAGCTTTTTTTAGTTACTTAATTTATACCCATTATTGGTCCTGGGCGGCTAGGTGGTGCAGTGGATAGAGCACTAGGCTTGGAATCAGGACAACTCATATTCATGGTTTCAAATCTACTTTCTAGCTATGTGATCCTGGGCTTAACACTGTTTGCCTCAATTTCTTATCTGTAAAGTGAACTGGAGAAGGAAATGGCAAACTACTCTAGTATCCTTGCTAAGAAAACCCCAAATGAGGTCAGAAGGAGTCTGATGTGACTAAAATGAACCAGCAAAAGCAACAATAATAACAAATGGTCCTGTCTTTAACTTAGACAATAGGAACCTTAGGTGAGCTATTTAGTGTACATCAGAGGAGTCCTCACTGTTCAAAGAGAGCTGGTTCTCTTTTCAGCCTGGCCATTAAAACGCACTCAGACAGCAAGGCCCTAGATGTGTGTGGCCATTGTGCTAGATGGGCACTGCTGTTAGAAGTGAGTTAAAAGTGTCCTGGTTAGAGGAGGAGCAAGATGTTATTCTGTCTGGAGTAGGGAGTTCATGGTTCATTCAGAGAATACTGGCAAGAGAAAAATTTGAAGTAGTTAGTGCCTCCTAAGCAGTGAACTCTTTTCCTTTAAGGAGCAGGCCCAAAGAGACTGGAAAAGAAAGCCAAGAGCTTAGAAAAGGAAACGGGATGAACCCCAAAAGTGGGCAGAGAGATAACAGCTTTTCCCTCCTTATAAATGAGAGCAAATACTTAGGTAAAAAGGGACTATGAAAGTTGAATAGTTGACAGGGGTGCTTAATTTTTTACTTAGAAGTTTTGGAATTTTTGAAACTTTTGCTTTTTTCGTCATACAGCTTGCAAAGACACTGTAAATTAGTTATATTTACTGTTCTCTTAGCCTAATATAGTGGAGGCTGGTTTTGGAACCCAAGAACTTGAATCCAAATTTTGATTCCTCTCCTTATGTCCTGTATGACTTTAGGCAAGTAACTTAACTGCCTGTCAGGCTTTGCAGGATGAAAGAGTTCCACTCTTGAGTCTCTTTCAGTTCTACATCACAATTCTATGATTTTTGAGGTTTGGGATCTTGTCTCATTTAAATGACTACTCAGTAAATAATTCTTGAATGATTTTTTTCCTTGTTGAAAAGGCAAAGCCTCATGAATTCTATTCTTGTCCCAGTGGAAGGAAACCTGGCACTGGAAGCAGATGATCTTGGTTCAGTTCTTGCCTCTGATATTTATTCCTTGTAAGACCTTGGGCATGTCACTCAACTTCCCTGAACCTAAGTGTTCTCATGTAAAATGATGATGGTAGGTATATGATGGTAGGTGCATGCTGGTAAATGTTTAACAACTGATGGGGAAAAGTATGCAGGACACAAGTATAATTTGTATTATTAACATTTTTCCCATCATTGTCTTAAGTCTAGACTATCCAATCCAAGAAATACTCTTAAGTGCCTACTATGTGACAGGTACTGCGCTAAATGCTGGGGATAATTAATAAAAAGGCAGATAGTCCTTGCTTCCAGGAGCTTACAGTCTAAAGGCTGAGAAAACACACAAAAGTAGGCTGGGAATTGGGGTGGGAGAGGAGGAGGAGTAGGGGATACCGGACACAGGTGTTGTGGTTTCATGATACGTTGTGGGGGAGCCGTCTCAAAGAATTCAGAGTCAGACTACCTCTGATCCAAGTGTAGACATTTATTGAGAGTGATGCCTCTCGTGGTTCCAAGGGGAACCAGCAACTTCAAAGAGAGTAAGATAGATTTTTATAGGGTAAAGATACAATTACGTAACAGAAATTATGAATATTAAAAAGGTAGGAGTAGTTTGTTAAGGGATTAGATAATAGGGGAGAGGTCCACTTCACTTGTGCATGCAATTACCCACAATGTATAAAGAAAAGCCTATTTGGGGTATATATATGTATGATAATGATAATTATAATAAGCCTCTCTATATCATAAGTTTACTCTAGGTCAGTTCTTTGCTATTACTGCTCAGGTGCCTGCCCCTTCTATTATTTTGGGGTTTGCATCCTGCCTGGACATCCTGGTGGTTCTGCTTTGTGATTGGCTAGCTATTGTGGTCCTGTCTGAGACTAGATGGATGTGGTTGTGGTTGAGTGCACGGACACACCTGCTGTTTCTGTGGGAAATGTGAAAAATAGGTCTAAGGGCAGTGGCTAGCTAGAGGCAGTGGTTAGGATCCTATCACATGGACACACCTGTTGTTCTAGGGAGCAGTGAGGCACACATGAAGAAATGAGAATATTTGGTCTGTTTCTGTGTGGGAAGTGAGTGACTAGGTAGGGGCAATGGGCCTGCCATTCAGTGGGGCCTATAAGGAAGTTGGAATATTGGGGCTAGGGGCAGCTTTATTAGGATTCCATCACAGGGACATTGTTCTGTGGAGGTTAAACCAGGTGGAGCAGCCAGTGTAAAGTGGAATGAGACAATTAGCAAAATAATAAATGAAGCATTTATTTGTAGTACTTGCCAGCTTCTAAAGTGTAAATGCACACATAGAGAATTTAACAATCAGCTCTCCAATCTCGTCAGAGTTGGCTCCAACATGCTCCTGCCTGAAGACCTAAGACCTATGATCAATAACTTTGAAATTCTCTAAGTGATCATAATTTTCTGTCATTCTGTCTCTGTTTATAAGTTCCTTACTACTCTGAAACATATTCTTGATCCTCAGGGTGACCTACATGCCCTTTAGTATTTCCAGTATTCCCTGTTCTAGCTCCACTCTTCTCCCTTCCCCAATCTTGACCTCTTAGTGAATTAAATTCAACCTGATACTCTTTCTCTAACCCCTTGTTCTCTTATCCTTTTGACACCCTCACTTTACCAAACCCTAACCTTCAATGATTTCTACCATCAATCTCCTTTATACCTTAAAAGACATATATATACATATGTACATGCCTGTACACATATACACATATACACACATACATATACATCAAAAAGGTCTCACTATATTCTACCATCCCTGCCAGCTATCATCCTATATGTAACCCTAGGATACACCCTCTCCTCATTTCTACTTCTTGTAATCTCTTCTTTCCTTTAAGACAGTTCAAGTGCAACTTTCTACAGGGGATTGGTCTTTAGAGTCAAGCAGAGAAAACCATGAAGATTTCATGAAGAAAGGAAAGGATTTCCTGTAGTCAGGAACCATTAGATGACTCTTTACCACATGTGTTATCTAAGCTTGATCACATTCTCCTTATGGATGCTTGTCTATATTTGTGGGAAAGTGTGCTACTGATTTTGTAGGGATTTTTCTTGGAAACCACTGTTCTCACACCAGTAAATATCTCCTAGTAAAAGCTACTTGATATGAACTGGTTAATGAGTATTGGAGGAAAACCCTGGATGAGAGTCCATGAGTAACAACACTAAAAAATCCTAAGTCCTCAGAGTTACCCACAGAACCCCAAGGATACAAGTAGTTAGCCTTCTGGGACCCCAACCTGCCAGTATGAGTGTGAGTTGGGAGAAGTACCCCTGGAAAAGGTGATAAATTATTGTGATTATGTATGCAGTATAATATATTGGATAGACGTTGACTTTGCTGTCAGGAAGTCCTGGCTTGATGTCCTGCCTCTGACCCATATTAGCTGTGTGACTGTGGGAAAGTCACTTGTTATCTCAGTGAAACAGACAACTATAAAAGCCTATACATTGCAGAGGATTTGCTAGTCTGCATCATTGAAGGGAATTATCAGATAAGAGTTTACTACTTTGTGGAAACTGCAGGAAAATATTATTAATATTTCATAAATATGGATGATTTCTCCACTGACACAAATCACAACCACTCTATGAGTTGGTAGATGGTTCATGAAAATTGCTTTGGCCAAAATATTCATCACCATATGAGCAACATGGTGATGAGCTTCTCCAGATTTATCTGGACTGATCCTTGGAAGAGAGACATATAGTGCTTGGCAAACCTGTACAAAAACTCTTCCCAGTTTTAAAGGCCCTGTCAGAGCCTATATTCTGCTGGCAAAGCCTTTGAGAGCCCAGGTTCACCTCCACAGAATAATGAAGCACTGGCACTGGAATTTAGAGCAATGGAATTGCTAGTGTGAATCCTGTCCAAGGAAACATTTTCTTTTTTTTTCAGTAATACAACAAGAAACTTTTATTTTGTATAAGTCTCAAGCCTAAGGAATTTTAAAAGTAGAGTGTAATATGATAGAATTCAGATTTCTTGAGGGTGAAGAATTTTATTTTTCTTTAACACCTAACTGGTACGTAAATGCTTGTTGAATTATTGATTGCTTCTTTTGGTTCATTGTGATGTTATAACTTAGTTCTATGACTCACTGCTACTACCTGAATGTAACAAGTAACTCAAAAGCAAGTTGTCTAAAACTCTCCTTATCTGGTGGAAATTCATTCAGCGCTTCATGCCTGTGTGAGGGACAAAGTTGATGAGAGACTGAGAGAAGAGAGAGTCTGGTCTTCTGACTTCCAGCTTTGAGAGAGAAGATATACAGCTCTTAACTCTCCTCAGGTCCCTTATGATTTCTTTTCCGTGTTTATCTTCTCATGCTGCTTGTGTTGGAGTGTCAAACTTTCTTTTCAGTTCTGGTTTTTTCAGCAGGAATGTTTGAAAGCCCTCCACCTCATTGAATGACCATATTTACCCCTGGAATAC
>CM053580.1:252160812-252190740 GCA_028627135.1 Pseudochirops cupreus
CACATTGACTTTCTGTCTGTCTTCCTGCATTAGCTAACATCTTTGTTTTGTGTTGTGTCTAGTGTTTGTAGATTTTGCTACTTTGGAAGACTTCTAAAGAGAAAATGCAGCCAGGCAGAAAGACTGCTGAAAAACTGTAGCCAAAGAGTTTAGTATACTGAGGAAGATTAATGGAGTTTCATTCCTGAAGCAGTTCTCCCAGATTTCTGTGATCTGATGCAAGTCTGTGTCTCAGGGAGTAGGACTAACTCTCTCTTTAGGCTTAGAGTGGGGGATTAGGTTAAAAAATCACTGAAAATATTTTCTCTCTGTCATTTCAGCTCTGGTCAATTTGGGGTTATAGAGATTAAGTAAAATAATAAAAGAAAGGAAAATTTTTTTCCTGGTTTGCAGAAATTTATGGCATTACAAATTAGTCTGCATTTGAAATGGAAATATAATACCTTTACTGTAAATTTCTGAATTACAGTGACTACTAGTAACATCTTAATAGATTTTGGAGGTTTGCAGATTAAACTTAAGCAACTCTTTCCCCTTTCTGGAAGAAAGAATTTGGTGTTGTGAAAGAGATCTGGGAAGGGTTGATTCCACTGCGATAGATAGATTTGAAGCAAGTACTGAATAAGGAACTCACCCCTTTTCCTTTGTTCTATCTGATATTGATTTTTTTTGACTAGGTGAAAGATGCCATTCTCTGCCTTATTTCTTAACTAGCCTTAATCACTGAATAGGCTTTACCTGAACCAAATTGATACCTATTAAAGACCTTAACTTTAAGGCCAATATCTACTGCATCCAGGGTCATCTCCAGACATCCTGCTCTATATCTTGCCACTGAACCCAGATAGCTCTGGAGGAGAAAATAAGGCTGATGACTTTGGACAGCCCTTCCTCATTTAAATCCAATCCACTCAAAAGTCACTTAAGATAAAAAGTTAAGTCACTTAAGACTATATTCACATATTCCTATTTTTTTCTTCCTAGACCTAATTTCTATGATCAGACCAAGTAATCAGTAAAGGATATGAACTCTTTTGTGTTAGCTTCCTGGGAAATCTAATATTTTTCACCTAAAATTAGGACATGTACAGAAATTTATACAAACTACTTAAAGCTCACCTTAAGATATTCCCATTGTCTAAAGGAATTCTAAAACTAATAGCTTTTAAAAATATGGTGATCAGCTTCTTAACTGTTTGACTTCCATTTAATATTTTTTTCTAAAACACTTTGTGATATCTAACTTAGTTTGTTAGTAATACTTTGGGGATTTATGTTACTTAAGGACATCTTACACCAACTTAGGTTGAATAAAGCTCTATTTAAAAAGTTTGTTTTTGCTATAATGAAAAAGTCAAGAAAATAGAGCATGCTCACTGTCCTCCAAACAATAAATGAAAGGATGGAAACTATGGGAGCCCTTCAACCAGGCCTCCCCACTCCCTCTATGATTTCAAAAGAATGGCCTTTGTGGATAATCAGATTAAAGATTATTTTAAAACTTTTCCATTACATAAGAACCATTGTCAATGTTTTGCTTTTTCTCTTCCATCACAGGGGATGAAAAAAATAGCCCTATCATGTGCCAAAAATTTGTTGTACAGGCATTACAACCTATAAGAAATCAATATCCCTGTGCATATTTTATCCATTACATGGATGACATCTTGCGTGCACATCCTTCAAAAGTAATTTTACAACAAATACTCCAAGCCACTCAGATTGGTCTATCTCAATATGGGTTAGTCATAGCCCCTGATAAAATTTGGTTGCAATCTCCATTCAGTTACTTAGGACATAAAATGACAGATAAAGTTATTGAGCCTCAAAAAATAGAAATTTGAAGAAATAACTTGAAAACTTTAAATGACTTTCAAAAATTATTAGGAGATATAAATTGGGTATGTTCATATCTTAAGACCAGAACACACCAGCTCACTACTCTATGGGGAGACCCAACCCCCAATTCCCCTCGAACCTTAAGAAAAGACAACATTACCAGCTCAGACTCTCCACTATCTATATTCAGCAACCTTATGTTAAGGTCCAAATTGAAATGCTAATCAAAGAAGACCCTGCCTGGCAAAATTTATTAACTGTGTATCAAGGACCTTTAGACAATACAAACAAATACCGTATTTTACAATTTATTTCCAATCAACAATGGGTCATTCCACAAATAACATCCTCTTCTCCTCTTTTAAAAGCAGACAATGCTTTTACTGATGCTACAGATAAACATGTTGCTACATATTTCATTCCACCTAAAACTAAAAGTTATTTCTACTCCTTTTTTGTCTACCCAAAAGAATGAAATGTTCACTATTGTACATCTTTTAAAAGAACAGCCTCAACCCCTTAACATTTTTATTGTTTTTATACTGTAAAGACCATTGAGACTGCAAATATCAGGTATTCCAATAATTAAGAGGCATATCAATTATTTTTAGAGTTGCAACAAGTGGTAAGAAATAGAAAAAATCCTTTTTATATTTCTCGTGTTTACTCTCATACATCCCTGTCTGGGCCTATTCAACAAGGAAATGCTGTAGCTGTTAAATTAACAATACACATTTATCCGCCACCTCCTCCTGCTAGGCCACCACTATTAATCCTAGAAGTTTAAGACCTAATAGTTTTTGGCAAATGGATGTTACTCATTATCCTGCCTTTAAAAAATTACAATATGTCTGTTTTGGTAACTTTAAAGTCTGGATAATCTTTGCTATTTAAAGCTAAATATGAATTGAGAAAATCAACTACCAAATATTTACAATCATAAGAATTTGCACATACTGATATTTGAAGTGAGATAAGTATTATCAAGCATGGTTTAAATTTGTGATCTAAGCAATTTGAACCTGAAGTCTGAGTCTTCTTAGATCTAAAACTTTAATTTTTTTGAGCCGTATGTCGGCGTTGTAGTTCTTCTTAGGTTGAAGGTTAACAATCTACCATAACTATGACTTAAAAACCGATTTAAGGTGAATGAGAACTGGGAAAGAAAACTTTCAGAAAATTACCAGAAGCTTCTAATTTAATTTTTAGTGTTGCCATTCCTTCAAGAATTGACTTTTTTAGAAGGATATTTTCCCCTAATATGAGATACAATGTAATCATATATTTAAATAGTGGAGAGTCCCCTCCCTGTAACATCCCTCAGAAATGAAAAGGCAACAGTCAATGACTGTATTTCCATTCAAAAAAAAATTAAAACGTAAAAACATTTTAACCATTTCTATTTCTTTGTAACTGTGGAACCTGCCATTCATTTAATTTAATAAGGCTGCATTGTATGGACAGAGCAAAATTATTGTTCTTCAGTTTTATGTGATTAGACCTGTAGCTACACTTCAGTAAGAAGAAGCATTGTTTTTCACTCTTACATAATGATAATGCCCCTGCCTACACTGGCAAATCATTTCAATCTTTCTATGAACATTTTCAAATAAAATTAATTTCAGGCATAACCCTTATAATCCCACTGGTCAAGTTATACTTGACAGACAGAATAAAGATATTTAAATCTATTTACAAAAATAAAAAAATAAAAGGGGAACTTGGACCAATACACCACAAAGGTGATTAGCTACTGTCTTATACACCCTAAATTTTTTAAGCATCACTAAAAATGGATATGCACCAGCAGAAAAACAATTTCAAAAAATATATATTCCCAAATAAAGGAATGGAAAAGACCTGTCCCTTAATTATGTGGAGGTGAGGTTGTGCTTATATTTTCAGACTCTGATGAATGACCACTGAGGATGCCATCCCACAATGTCTGAGCCTATTCCATGACTCACCTTTCAGATGCAGAAGGAAGAGGACAACCTAAGAGGAAGTGGCTTGGCGTCCCACATTTTCACAGGATAATGCTGACCTCTAATGGAACATTACTTATTTAACTTATCACCTTACATGATGACAGACTTCAGAGGAACTTGTGCTTCAAGTAATATCTGATTCTTTAACAAGAAGTGACTTTTTAATCACTGGACTAATTGCCATAGCCTCCCTCTTGATGTCCCCAACTGTGTCTTCCATTTCTTTGCTAAGTGGAATACAAACTGCTTAATTTGTGAATGAATTGGCAAAGAACGTTAGCTTGAGAATCTGTAGAGAAGACATAATTTATAAAATCAGTTTGTTGGAACAATCAGTCATGTATCTCTAGACTAACACTTAAGACCTGACTCCTTCTCCAATGTATTTATAGATACACCTATCTATGTATGATTTATGTATGGATTGTTAATTACATTAATTTTACTCTTTACTCAATGTATATCTAGTAGAGATTCTGTTGTAGTAATTGTTAAACAACCTTCATTTGCTTTTTTTCCAATTAATTTCACTTATACTTGGTATCAAACATCAGGGGGATATGCATTACATCAGATTTCTGATTTCTTAAAAAAAGGGGGAGAAAGGTCTGTCAGATTTCTTGTTACTAAATTCACTGCCCTAATATTATTGATGATTTCAACCACTGTGCCTGCAATTCCTCTACAAAGATAGATCCAAACTGTACAATAGGTTAATGAATTATCAAAAATTGTTTCTGTAGTCTTTAAGACAACATGATATAGATAAGGATATTTTTTATAAGATCAATTTATTGCAACAATTAGTATGTACTTAGGTGATGAGTTAAAAGCATTAAAAACTCACCTGTTCGATGTGATTATAAATACACATATATTTGTATAACTCCTTTACCATATATTAGCTCTGGGTCTAATGTTTTTGGGGACAAAATGCGTGCCAAACTTCTTGGTGCTTAGCATAATTCCAATATCACCATGGAAATAGCTTTCCATCAGATTATTGAAGATATTGAACATAATGAGATCCCTGGGATTGACCCAGAAGGAGTTGCAAAGGCAATTAATGACACATTGAAAAAAATCTCTCCATTTCCGAATATATTAGCTCTTAGTACGCATTTGCTTCCTATGTTAATCATTATAATAGTCTTTTGTATATTTGGACCACGTATTATACGAACAAATATCTCGTAATATCCAGGCTTTAGGCATTGAATTGCATGCTCTTAAACTTCTGTAAAAAAAGGGGGGGATATGTAGGGAGCCAAAACGTCTTGGTCTAGCATTCAGATAAAATCTTGAGAAACTGGCTCCAAAGGACCCCTTGTGATGCGGCTTTTGAAGCTGGCTCCTGGATTCTCCTTTGTCATGCAGTTACGTTTAAAGATGTTACCTGAGTCTAGCCAAAAGGTGTTAAATCCTTGTAATATTAGAGATATTTTGTTACATCCAGGTTTTTGATACATTACCCAAACCTCCTGTACTAATAGTGATAAGAAAACTAGAGTTACATTTTCTTTTGTCTCATTGCTCTATAAAAATCTTGCCCCCAAAATCAGTAAATGGAATTCTATCTTGAATTACCCACGTGGCCTGGTTCATTCACGTCTCTGACCATGCTTAGTGCTGGACATTAAGCAGCTCCTGGCAGCCCAACCTTTTGAAACCTCGTGAATCCTAAAGCAGGGGGATGAGAATGTGAGGCTGCCACTAGGAGCTCTTCCCTATCCCTCCTAGGGGGTTAAAACTGAAAAGCCTCAGGAAAAGGTGAGAGGATGGGGCTAGGTTATGAACACAAAAGGAATTGATTTGGCTTTAGGAATGGTTTAAAAGGAGATAAAGAAACAAATAGGGAGCTGGGAGTGCTACTACAAATCTTTGAAAATGAACTAATTGATTATAATGGGCTCTAAAGTTTTGAAGTGCTACCAACTTATGGTTCTTGGGAATTTTGATTTTGCAGTTTTAAATGTTACCATTAGTGATTAAAAATCCAGATTTGATTTGGACAAAATTTTGTTCTGAAACTTAATAATTGTGGTAAATAAGAACCTACCTCAGTTTCCTAATATGTAAAGAGGATATAAATAGCATCTACCTCCCAGTGTTGTTGTGAAGATCTAATGATATGATTGTGAAGTGCTTAACATGTTGCTGGCATATGGTGAGCTCTATATAAATGTTGACTATTGTTATTATTATTATTTCTTCAAATGAATGTAATTGCTCTAGACTGGATAACTCAATACTTAGTTTTAGATATGATTAGTATAAAATGCAAACATGATAAAATGAACTATTTTCTATCTATGATAATTTGGAAATGCATTTGACATAATTGACATTATCTGACTGGTAACAGGTTTTATTTCACATTTTAAAGACATTGTATTGTGTATGTTATTGTGTTTCTGATTTTTTTCTTATAATGTGAAATTTGAGAAACCATTGTATCAGAGATACTGTTAGACAAATACCTTTGCTTCATCTGGATGCTATTAGGTTACAAATAGAGGTTTTAAAAATAATGTGATAAGATAGATATTTGAAAACTGTTAAATATTTAATGGGGTATATTTTGTTTTAAAATGTATAATAGTGATAATAATAATCAGCTGTTTAAGGAAAGTTGCACAGACCCTTTAAGATATGTGTGAGGAATCTTGAGACTTGCTATTCTTGTATTCAGGCAGAATCAAAAAAGTTTTTCAGTTCTGTTGAACACATAAAATTCTACAGGATTGAAGTTTAAGAACCTAGAATTGAGAAAATGGGATCCTCTCTCCTACTTTTTGTCAAAAGGGAGGAATTTACAAGTTTACTATAACAAAGAGTGAGTTTTCTTCTGAAATTATTTGGCTATCACTTATGTAAAATTGTTAAGCAGTACCTGAATAGTCTGTAATGGACTTATATTTTTGAATGAGCTTGATAAAGGTTGATTTGAATTCAAGGTTTTTAAGAGAGTGTCTTTGAATCTGAGGTCTATTGTTGCTATGAGTTTTGAGTCAACTATCATGTGTAATTTCTTTTTAATTTATAAGTGAAGGATAAATGAGATGTAACTGTGAGGGCCATCTAAAAAAGAGAAGACCTATTTAGAACCAAAGTTCAGAGTGTCTGGCAGCAGAGAGGAGAACCCCTTAGAATGAATTACTTGGGGGTAGATGCAGAGAGCCCAAGTCATGGATGTAGAAGGACCTTATGGACTGTGGGTGGCTGGAAGATTTGGAATTTTTATTGGCATCTTAGCAGAATCCCCAGATCAACTAAGCAGTGTCTGCATCAGGAGATAAGAACATACTGGACATGATAACTACAGGCAGATTCAAGGTTCTACAAAGCACTCAGCAGAAAAACAACATCATACCTAGGAAAGAAAAGGATTTCCATGAAGCAGGAGCTCCCTTGCCACGTGTCCATCTTAATCTTGATCCCACTTTCTCCTGGTCTCTATATGTGCTAGTGGGAGATAGTGTCACTTTGGGGGGATGTTTTATACCAATTATTCTTATTTTAGCTTTACTTTAGCTAGTAAATACTGTTTTCTAAAATCCAGTTAAGCTTATCTAATTGAGATCCACTGATAATCATGGAGAGAGGCATACTGTTTGGGGCTTGTGAGGTAGAGCCTTAGAAAGACAACTCTAAATCCCTTAGACTCTCAGGAGACAGCTAACACTCATTCTGAGGACTTGACCAGGCAGCATGAATGGACTTTGGGAGAGTAAGTCCAGAGCATATGCTACCTGAGGAAGAATAATTAAGTTAAAACAGGAAATTACCAGATGCTAAACTCTTCCCTTCCCTGAGTAGTCGGGACCCAAGAGCTGTTCTGGTGTTCCTGTTCTCTTCTCTGGCAGTGATGTCCTCTGCATGGGCTTTTCAGCGCTCACAGGAGCTGCTGCCTCTTTCTGGAGGCCTTTATCTTCTGTGCTACAGTAACTATCTTGTGTCCTGTGGGGTTTTGTGTATTGATGTCCTGATCAAACGAGATAATTATAAAGTGCTTATCACAGTGCCTGGTGCATAGTAAATACTTTAGACATGTTAACTATTTCCCTTTACCCTTGGAGCATTTTGAGGCACTTACCTGACTATAAGAATGACTAGTTACAGTTTTGGCAAGCAATCAGGGAATGGAAGATTAAGGTCTGTGGGCCAAATCTGGGCCCCAAACTATTTTTTGTATGAATCTGACCCACTGACCATGGTTTGCCAACTCCTGGACTACAGTCTTTTACCAAAATGTATGAATCTTTGTATCTTATAACTACTTTTCTATTCTCTTCTTGATCTCCATCTTCTTACTGACATCCAGAACATCAGCTCTCACTCTTGGAATTAAAATGTTTGGAAGTTATATTTGTCTTCTCATTTACTTAGCTGTGAAATAAAATGAAAGCACCAAGAGTGTTTTTCACGATGAAACCAGCATTTGTATATAGGAGAATATTGAAATATGTACTAATAGAGACATAGAACCTTTTCTTTGTTCCTTTCTGTTAAGTTCTTATGGAGTAGGGGAAAAATGCTTTAAAGACAAGTGATTTTAAGAAGAACATGACAGATATTTAGCATTCTCCCTTCTTCTTGAGAAAGTGTAAAAAGGTGGAAATGGGTACCCATTTGATTTTGACAGTCACAGTAAATAGCTCTATGCCATTTCATCTGGCTATTTAGAACCTGAGGGCATGATCAGTCTGGGCAGGTGTTTTTCTATAACAGTTGATTCTAAACTTATCCAGTCAGCCTGATTATAATCTTCAAATTTCATGCATGTTCTGTTTTTGTCTCAATTTTGCAGTGGAATTTGTAATATATAATTACTTGGAATACAACTTTTATCTTCAACTATAGAAGAGTAATATGTCTTTCGAAGGTAATATGGTAGAGTGGACTCCTTGCATTAGGAGTCCAGAGACTTGTCACTAACAAGCCAGGTTGCATTATCACTCTGTGTCAATTTTCTCATTTGTAAAGTAAAGAAGTTCGATGTGATGGTCTCTAAAGTGCTTTTAAGTTCTAAAACAGAGAGAGTAAACTTTTATAGGCCAGGGTATACTATGTAGAATTACTAGGCTCTATGCAAGTAATACTTAATGTGACAGCAAAAACCAATCTCTGCTTTGAAATGTGAGCTTTTAAAAAATGTGTGAATCTTGGTTAGGAATTGGAGAGGGGGAGAAGGTTGAGTTACAATAAAGCACCAATGAGTCCCAGAGACAGGAATATATCACTGGTAATTACGATCTTCTGAGTTATAGCATATTGCCCAAATTAATGCTTTCTTTGTTTATCATAATTTAATATGTTGTCAACAACCTAGTATTATTATACAACAAAATTCTAATAGAATTATGTAAATTAGCAGGTGCCCACTTTATTGGGTACCTATTTGGAAGAATTAGCAATTATTTAGGCAGAGGAATGGTTGGATTTGCTAATGTTATGTGGAAAAGATTATTATGATCAATTATATTTATTTTCATTGAAAGCATGCTGTGGTGGGAAGGAAATAGGAAAGACTAGTTAACTCCTGCATACCAATGTCCTGGGAGCAAAACTCTCTATCTGGAATAGAGATACTAAATATACTTGTTAGCTGATAAATTTTCAAAATACAAGGTCCTTCTGATAATTTTTTTGGTGGCCTTGGGCAAATATTTTTGTACAACGCTATCCTATATTGAATATGCCAATAACAATACAGCGTATATAATATTAGATGATAGAAGATATATTAACATAATACTATATTATATACTATATAATAGTAAATATAAGGACGGATAATATGGAATAGTATATCTACACAATACATACATACACAAAAGTATATATTATTATAACATACTATAGAACATATATAATATACACATATATACAGATGTATATGTATACAATATGTAAGTGTAATTATTAGGTCAGATCCTTCTGATACGTGCAGCATTGTTACAACTGGAGAGTGTTCTGAGAACAGAAAGAACATTGGAGGTATTGAGATCATGACACGTGAGAGTTATTTGAAGGAACTTTGAATGTTTATCTTGGAGAAGAAATGATCTAGGGGTAGAGGAGTCAGTTGATAGTTGTCTTTAACTATATACAAGGTTGTCCTGTGGAAGGTTTTAAACTCATTCTATTTGCTTGGGGAAGGCAGAATGAGGAGGATCCGTTCATGGAAGTGACAATGAGGAAAACTGAGGGTTGATGAAAGTAACAGAAAGTCCTGATAATTAGAGCCATCCAAAAGTGAATTGGCTGCTCTGGGAGGTGGCAGAGTTCCCCTCACTGGAAGTATTCAAGCAGAACCTTGATGCCCACTTGCTGGGAGTATTCTTGTTAAATATAAGGTGGACTAGGCAGCCTCTGAAGCCCTTTCCTGCTCTAATATTCTATCTGCCTGATAAATATCTGTGCCATCATATTATGTTTTGTTTTGAGCATGGCTCAAAATAGGATATGAATCAATACTTTGCTTGAAGCATAAAAACTCTCTTTTAATGTTAGCATGTCAATTTGATTGAGTTTTGCCAGTGTAGCATTCCCATCCTCTAGTGCTGGTATCCTTTCCTATGCCTACGCCACCATCTGCCCAAGTTCCTCCTCAAACCCAAAGGATAAAGATCTGTCTGTAGACTGGATGAATGATAATTATCCTTTGTAGAACTAAGAAGAGGACTCATCTTATGAATCATAAAACAAACTGGGATTCAACACTTCTGGTTACCCAGATGATGGACACCAGTGAATGCCGACTTTCATGCTATATGTAGTTTTCTAGACCAAAGCCTCTGGGTTGACTCTCATTGAATGAGATCCCTACATTTTCTTGTATTTAATGCTTGGTTTTTGTTTGTTTGTGTGCTTTAAGTAGATACATAGTGAAAAGAGAATGAAAAGCATTTGAAGTCAAATTTTTTAATATGAAATTTTAAATTTTACACTGCATGAAATTATATTGGATTTCACTTTTATGATTTGTCTTTGCCTTATCATATTTTTCTGCATGCATTTTAAAAGGGTGTGCTCTTTGGTACATTATCTTCCCTCAATATCAGTAAATTGTAAAATACTACTTATCTATCAGCTGTTATTTAGTTTTTTCATAAACATCAGGGTAAAGATATACAATATTTATATAAAACATTATTTATTTCATTTTTATTTTTAAGAAAATGAAGACTTTTTAAAAAATAAAGTAAATCCATAGACAAGTATCTCTATGTAAAATATTTACTAATATCTAGAATATTTATTAGATTTCAGTGAAACTCTAGCATCATTACTATCATATAGCAGGTGTTAATATTTGTTGAATGAATTAACTCTAGTATGAAACAACTGGTGACATTGCACAAGTACATAATTACACTAAAACAAATAAATGGACAAAAAAATAAAGCTGATCTTAGTAAAGAGTATAAAAATGGAAGAGATAAAAACTGAACACCCAAGGGTTGCCATAGTATGATATGTGTCTGCTGGCTTGTACACTGGAAAATCCAATTAATAATTAAATGGCAAAAGGCCACAGTCTTTAGTCTGTGGTTTTTCATAATTTTAACCTAATCTTCTTCCTTCTTTTTAAATATCACAGATATTAAAATTTTCCTTTCATGTCAATCAAGATCCAAGGTAGGAGCTTGCTCTCTGTGTGATGATCTTCACTCTAACCCCATCTTTGCTTCTCTTCTCTGAGATGTCATTTTAAGAAAATCACTGAAATGAAAGCAAAAAGGAAGGAATATAAAAAAAGAAAAAAATGGTTAATTATTTCACAGGCTGGATTAATAAATGCCAATCTCCATAAAAATAAAAAATAAAAAAACCAAGGTGAATCAGGAAATGGATGGCCTTTTCAAGTCACATGAATCAGTTCCCCAGAATTCATCATTTTCACCAAGTATATATTTTCCCCTTAACCATTCTGGTTATTATTATCATTGCTCATTTTGAGGGTACCACAAATTTTTCTTTTTAAAGAGATGAAAATTAATATTCTTACCCTGAAGCAGTATGGTATAAAGGGGGAGGGAGTTGGAATCTTGAGCCAGTACTTGCTAATTGTGTGATCTTGGATAAATCACTTTCTACATTTTAAAATATAATGTCCCTCCTCAATAGACTAGTATTTTTAGAAAGAAAATTAAATCTAATGCAGAAAAGAACTAACTCTTTACAATTCACTCTTTTCCTAATTTGTTCCCTTCAAAGGATGGATCTGTGTTCATACATACATACACACACATACACACATACATACATAAACATATTTAGTGTATATGGAAAATACAGAGTTAAATGTTGATATCTCTTATCAGATGGAGCCACTGATGAGCCCACTTCACAACTTACGCCCTGGTAATTAAATCAGGTGCTTAGATAGGCTATTACTTCTTCAGGAGACCATGACACCTTGTAATTTACCAAATATTTTCTTATAACAAGTGATTTAGGCCAGACTGCAGCCCTACTACAGAAGAACTTACAAGGAGAACTTTTTTCTTTTAAAGTATGAAATTTCTGACTTTTGCAAGTTGAGAAGAAAACTTTAGTGAGTAGTAATACTACCTTAGGGCTTTTTATTCAGTCTCCAATCACCTTTGCAGCTTCTTGACCACAGTTACACACACATACCTCCTGGGATCCTGAATCAGACAGACCATTAAAGTATTCCAGGCTGATATGCACACACTGGGAACAGATGTGTAACACTTTTCGCTTTATGGAATGACAGGAGTGAAGGCCTGTTCTAGTGGCTTCTGACTGTGGGGCACATGAGCAAACCTGAAGGGAATTATGGGAATGGATTCACTGACTTTCCACTGGAGTGCCAGATATAGAAACATAAGAAGTGAGCTCTCTATTCACGCAGTCTTATCTATCAGGGCATATATTTTTGTTGATCACTACTGAACTCATGACACTTCACAGCGGTGCATTCTCTTAGTGACAGAGGTGGGACACACGAGAGAGGCATTACCTTAGTAACTGAAATCTCCTTTCCAATCTTATAATTGACTCTCTCTCTCTCTCTCTCTCTCTCTCTCTCTCTCTCTCTCTATATATATATATATATAGTGACTCTATGTTGGTAACAATCTACATTTATATAATGTTTCATGGTTTGCAAAATGCTTTCAAACATAGTATCACATTTGATCTTCACAACCACCTCTGGGGCAGGTAGTACAAGTTTTATTTACCCATTTTACAATTGGGAAAATTGAGGCTTATTGAACTTGGCTCTAAAGAGTAGTACCACTTCTGGATGGCAGAACTAGGATTTGAACTTCTGATTTTAAGACTAAAGCTCTGTCCATGATAGCATTTAGATGCAAAATCATGTCGAGGAGCCCCGTTTAGTAGGTCTGATTGTAATTTGTTCTTATTGTTCAGTCATTTTATTCATGTCTGACTCTTCGTGACCCTATCTGAGGTTTTCTTGGCAAAGATACTAGTGTGGTGTGTCATTTCCTTCTCCAGTTCATTTTACAGATAAGGAAACTGAGGCAAACAGGGTGAAGTGACTTGCCCAGGGTCACACAGCTAGTATGTGCCGGAGGCCAGATTTGATCTCAGGTCTTCCTTACTCCAGGCCTAGAACTTTTTCCACTTTGTCACCTAGCTGCCCCATAATTGTAACACAGAGTCTCAATGAGTAGAACCCTAGAACCAACCAGTTTGATTGGAATCAATCCAATTCAATAAACATTGAGTATCTACAATGTAAAAGATACTGTGCTAGGCTCTGGAGATACAAAGGAAAAAGCAATCAGTTCCTGCTCTCCAGGAGCTTACATTTTATGGGAGATGCGTGTTCACAAAATGTAAACAGATAAGTATAAACACTATAATTTGAGGAGGGAGTGATTGTGGGTGATGATGGGGAGAAGAAAAGGTCTCTCACAAAAGGTGGCAATTGAGCTGAGTCTTGAAGGGAGATACGGATTCTAAGTGGCAGAAGTAAGGAAGGTATATATTTTCAGTGTGGGGGAAAACTCTGGGTAAAGGTATAGGGGTGGGTAGGCCAGGTGGGCTGGAAGATAGAGTGTGTGAAAAGGTGTATTGTGATTTCCACAGAGTGGAAGAAGGCAGAATGAAGCCAGAGCACTGTGAGTTTAAATGCTCAGTGAAGAAACTTCTATTTTATCTTAGAGGTAATAGCAGGTGACTGAAATTTCTTGAGTAAGGGAGTAACTTGGTCAGATTTGTGCTCCTCAAAGCTTATTTTGAATATTTATTATATGGAAGAAAAGAGGCAAAGTGGTACAGTGGCTAGAAAGCTATCTCAGGAGCAGGAAGACTTCGGTTCAAGTCTTGCTTCTGATACATGGTGGCTTTGTGACTCAGGGTAAATCAAGTTACCTGTCAGTGCCCTAGGAAACCCTCTAAAAATATAAATTTCAGATAAGGTTCTGACATTATTGGTAGAGAGTTTATTTATCTAGGGTTTCTCTGTACCAATGAAATCACTGGTCTAGTTCCCATAGCTAATGTAATATTAAAAGAATACAGTAAACAGGGAGGAACCTATTACTTTAAGTATGTTTAGGGGAGTAATACCTTATAGTGAGTAGAACTAGACTTGGAGTCAGGAACACCTGACTCAAATCTAGGTGCTCTAGGTAAGTTTATGACCTGAAGTTACAGAGAAGGGGTGGACCTTCACTGGTAGAAGGAATTTCTTCATTTAGGAATTCCTTACATCAATGAAATCATAGGTCCACTCCCTATCCCGACATGGAGAATAATTTGGAGCAAGGAGAAACTAGAAGCTAGAAGTCCAATTAGGAGACTCACAATAATATACAACAGAGTTACGACCCGAGACAGAATAGAGCAAAGTGTTAGAGATATATTGAAGAGGATTGATCAGTCGTGTTCCTCATGCCTCTCTGTTTCTCTTCTGACCTTTCTGTTGCCATTTATACTCATTTTTTTATACAACGTTTGCCGCCTTTTGGAACCTCTGAGAGAGACTAACAGTAAAAAGAAGGTTGGTGTTTTAGAAACAGCTACTAAGTCTGGAGGTAGAAAAGCTTCCAGTTAGAAGCTATGCTACTTTGGGGAAGTCATCTTGGTTCTGAGCCTCAATTTCTACAAAACAGGAAAAGGCATGCTATTTTACATAGCTCACAGGGTTACTGTGAGAATCAAATGAGATACAAGTGTAACCTAGATGAAGGAAGAGTACGGGGAACCTCTTCAGTGTCTTTGGTCAAGTAACTGTCCATCAACAACTTTGGCAGACAAAATGGTAAAAGTGTAAAAAAAAGTCTAGTAAAAATAAAAACCCCTCCAATAAGACAATGATCCCACGGTAGTGGAGTCACACAGTATCTCATAATGCCTTCTGAAAATTAAAAATGGCTGATTGGGGTCTGATTAAGATGTTTAGGATTGCTTTCACAAGCTTTCCTATTATTTGTTGTTTCCAGGAGATAAAGAAATATAATGTCACCAATATAATTTCTGTTCTTCCATTGGGAATCTGTTAGCCCATTGTGTGTCAGTCATAAATGTAGAGCTGTAATAGACTCGAGGCCAACTAATGCAACCCTCCCATTTTTCAATAGAGAAAACTGAGGTTATTACCTATTAACCCCGGGGGAAGTTAACTCTCATTAATACTTTGAGACGTGATTTTAAGCTGGCTGTAATCCAAGTCTGGAATGCACTCCCTCCTCATTTTAGCCTCTTAGAATTCCTAGTTTCCATAAGTACTACCTTTTACATAAAGACTTTCCTGATCCCTGCAGCTGCTAGCAGGGGTAGAGAACCATCAGCCTAGAGGCCACATGTGGCCTTCTAGGTCCTTGGGAGCAGCCTTTTAACTGAGTCCAAGTTTTACAGAACAAATCCTTCTTTTCCCCCAAACACCATTATTTTATACTTTGTATCTACCTTAGAATATGCTGTCTCTTGTAGGAATATTGTAAGGTCCTTGAGGACAGGTACTTTCACTTTTGCTTTTTGTGTCCCTGGCACCTTAACACAATGACTGGCACAGAGGAGGCACTCAGTGGTTGATGATTGATAGACTGAACAAAGTCAAATAAGTAGTATCTCACGCTGGCTGAAACTTGTAAACCTTGGATTTAAACTTGCTTTCAGGAAGCCATTGCTAGTCTCCTACTGGTGATTTCTCATTATAACGAATCACTGACGCAAAGCATTATGGGCTCTAAAAGCTATGGTTTGAAGGTGGGGCTTGGTCACATTCCAGGTTGCTATATATATTTCATCAAAACTAAAAAGTGTGATTACCATCTGACTGTAGTATTAAGACCCCCTTTTACCCAATTTACCTTCTTCCTTAGCTCATCCCTTTCCAGCACACATGCACATTTCTTCACCCAAGGAACAGCAGTAAAAGCTCTTATCAGAGCCATAACTAGGGTGAAGCAATAGCAATCTATTTAATCTGTAGAATCAACCAAGCTTAGTTCCTACTGAGCAAGAATAGATACTTGCTAGCTGTGTGACCCTGGGCAAGTCACTTAACCCTCATTGGCTTCACTTTCTCATCTGTAAAATGAGAAGAAGAAGGAAATGGCAAACCACTTCATCATCTTTTCCATGAAAACCCCAAATGGGATCATGAAGAGTTGAATATGACCAAAACAATTCTGACCACAATAATAATTAGTTAAAATAGGAAGTTATCAAATAGGGGTGAGTTCCTCTCCCCTTGCCCCCTTTCCAGCCCAATGGGACTCCTACATAAACAGTTTATAGAGATTCCTAATTATGAGACCATTACTTTGGAGCTGGGAACTTGGGAAGTCATTCTCCCCATCTCCATTTTTAAAAATGAAAGGTTAAAAGATTTGCCCAATATCATACAGAACCAGAATTTGAATTTCAAATTGAGGCTTTGTTCCCAAACCAGCATGCTTCCCCCTGCAGTGTACTATCTCCGGTGGCTCAGAGTAGGGATGGGAAACCTGTGCCTCCAGGTCATATGTGGCTCTCTAGGTCCTCAAGTTCGATCCTTTGACTGAATCCAAACTTTACAGAAGTGAAGTTCACACAGAAGTGAACAGAAAAATGTTTTGTGAAGTTTGGATTCAGTCAAAGGGTCGAACTTGAGGACCTAGAGGGCCACATGTGGCCTGGAAGCCCCAGGTTCCCCACCCCTAGCTCAGAGTAAATAATGGAGACCTGCAAAATTCTGCCAACATGCTGTCACCACTAAACTACCTTCAAGCTTTGTAGATGTCTCTTTATGTGACTATTCATATCCAAATGGAACAGGTTCCAAGGAAACACTGAAGAGCTGCATAAATAAATATATTATGTATAGAAATGGACTATGTATATATTTATGATATAGCATTATGTAGATTTTTTTACAATTCGGAAATTATGACAACCACCTGTGATCCTTCATTAGAAGTCAGAAGAAACTGATATAAAAGTTGAAAAAGCTCAAGAAAGCTATTGAAATGACAATATTGGTTTATAAAGATACATTTTATACTGGAAGTTTGGCTGAGGTTATGTGACATCTTTAAATGTAGATAAATGGACTATTTACCTAAAAAAGAAAAAGCCCTTATGCCAGAATATTTGTTAGGGAAGAATGAAATAACTTTTCAAAGTAAAAACAAAAAAGAAAAAAAAAACCCTACCACTCCCCTACGCATATGGCCACACACAGTCACACCAGAAAAGGGATGGGACACAATTTCAAGAGTTTTTTTTCCTATAGTAATAATCTGTTTTATCTGTTTCTGGTAATTCAAAAAATACTCCCCCCACTCAAGAAAATCTTCAAATAAATGTATTAAGAAAGGATTTCATAAGTATTTGGTTATTGATTTCTACTCTTTGGAGTTAGTTATATGTCCAGAGATTAGCTACTTGAGTTGCCTCGGTTTATTCTTATGAAATATATTCATTTAATATGTTTATGTTCTTGACTTAACTGATTAAATTACAGTAAGAAGTAGGAATGCAGTCGTGCATTTATGCAGCTAGGTTTACACTTCGAAAAGTGGAGCCATAACTCCAAGACCTGCCCAAGTTAGCACCTCTTAATGCGTCTATAACTTTCATCTCATAGAAGGAATGAGATTTGAAAGTAGACAGAAAGAAGCAATAAACTGAAAATCGGACGGTACCAGGAGGACCCACATGTTCCAGCTACAGTCTGACATGCCCTGATCCCTTACCAGTTCCCCCTTCCCCGCCGTCCCCTGCACAGTAACTGTTACTGTACCTGGAGTGGATGCCTGCAGGTTTCGCTGACTGAAGGGGCCCGAGTGCCACGTCTTAGTGCCTGGCCCTGACTTTCCCGGGACCTTTATAGAGAACTCCCCTAAAAATAGCCTGAGACACGTCGATAGAGAGAGGGAGGGAAGAAAGGGGAAAAGAAGGCGGAGTAGGGAAATAGGAGCGAAACAGTTTTTACGTGGCAGAGGAGGGGGGAAAAAAAATCAGACTAACTCATAAATGGGGGGGGGGAGGGCGAGAAGCGAAGGAGACTTAAGACGTGTTTGCCTCTGTGCCAACTGGGGGAATGGTCGTGTCGGGGGCGGGGTCGGCTTGGCCAGGGCTGGGGGTGGGCAGTGATTTGGGGAGCCTCCCCCAGCAGGGTCTCTCCAGGAGGTGGGGTGTTTGGAGCTGGCCCACGTTCTCAGGTTTCACTCATTCAGAGAGGAGGAGGGACCATGGGGGGTGGGGTAGGAGAAGGAGGAGGTACAGGGGGAGGAGGAGGAGGCGGTGGCTGCGATGCCTGCTCGCCCCTGCGCAGCTCCAGCGGCAGGGGGTGGAGGCAGCGGCGGCCGGCGGCGGCGGGGGAAGGGGGCGGAGAGGTTTGGGTAGCTGCTCACAGCTGGACTCAGTGGAGAGAGCGAGGAGTCCCAGAGAGTCCTGGAGAGGGAGTCTGTGAGTGCGAGCGCGAGGGGGACCCCTCTCCGCGGCTCACGCTCCCCGGCTCCGCTTCCCGTCGCGCGCGCGCTCGCTCCCTCCACTCGTACCGAGCTGCTGCCGCTGCGGCTGCGGCTGCCGCCGGCGCCGGGGCTGACCGGCCGGCTGGGGAGCCGCGCAGGTCAGGGGCTTAGTCGGCTGCGGCTGCGAAACAAGGAGAGAAGGAGGACACTAGCCCGGGGCTTGCTGCTGCTGCTTCGGCTGCAGCCGCGTCGCTTTCCCTCCGGCCTCTCCCAGGGACTGTGCTGTCTCCTCCCGGCTGTCCGGCGATTTGGAGATCCCTGGTTCTTTTCTACCTGCTGCTCGCCCACGGAACTGGATTTATCACCCAACTTTCCCATCTCACTCCGGCCAAGCCGGCACTTAGTGCGAGCTTCGTCGCCTTTACGGACTCGGCTACTGGTCCCAAGACGCTGCCCCCCGCGCCCCCAGCCCCCCAGTGGGGGGGTCCGTGTTTTGGAGGGGCGGGTGGGGGGAGGGAAGGGGACTTAGGCGGGGGTCTCTCTGTTTGACTTCATTTTGTGGGAACACGAGAGGACTGCGGAGCGTCTCCGGGCACCCAAGTGCTCGATGACCTGGGCACGAAGCCGGCACAGCACCTGGTGAGAGCCCTTTCTTTCCTCCTCCTCCTCCTCTCCTTGTCCCTGCTGCTGTTCCCCCGTTCTCTCAGGACTATGTCAGGCTTGAGGGGTGGGGGGAGCAGGCTCAGTGATCTCTTGTGCTTAGTTCTCAGACTGATCGGGAGGATTGATGGGCTCCTGGCATGTAAGCAGCATCAGGTTGTTGGGGATGGTCTAGCGAAGAGGACTGGAGCAGGATTCTGGTTATCCGGGTCATCATTGGAGCGTCTAGAGGTGCTGAGATTTCTTGGCTGCAGTGGACCAACAGTTCCGCCACTCAACTGGTTGTAACTTAGTTTACGTCCTAGACTTTAGAGTGCCTGTGCCTTGTATTCAAAGGAGTGTGAGTTGTGTGGTGTGGCAGTGAATGCAGTGGTAGCGGGAAAGGAGAGATCCGCTGAGAGAGGCATTTGGGGGGGCAGTGAGAATTAACATTGACTTTTTGCAAGCCTCCCCTTAAAAGGAGCGTGGGCTAAAGGAGACAGAAAGAAGGGACAAGTAGAGAGGCTTTAAACCCTCTGAGTCTCATGATTTCCTTAGCCTCTTCTGTGAACAACTTTTCTTGGTCTATTTAAAGGAGACTGCTGGAGAAGTGAAAAGCACATTTGATCGGGGGTCCTGGGATCGTAGAAAGACTTGAATTCTCCTAAAAGGAGATGCACAAGGAAGCAACTATTCCTTATACTGAATGGAGACAGAGAGGAAGTGTTGCGAGTTGACAGTACTACGGAATAATGATGATAATAAACGTTTCTTATTAAAAATAATAAAGAGGTCCCTTGTACATGGCGTGGGGCAGGGGAGAAGTATTTTTTTCTTCCTCGGATTATTAGGCTTCGGACTAGTTTTGCAATGTCCAAAGATCTCTCCTTCACTGTATTCTACACCCCCTCTCCCCAACACTCCCTCTGCTAACTGAGCTTCAAAAGGAATTTTGAATCTCTTTTCTTCTAGCAGGATTGGAGAACGACTTAGTTTGTAGGGGGAAAAAGGATCTCTAAATGGGATTTTTAAGTCTTCTCACTTCCAGAGACTAGTTCTTTAATTTGTTTTGTGTACTGGAATCCCAGGAGTCTGATAGGATTTGGCGGGAAAGCGTTATCCGATCCTTTCCAAGACTGCTAGCCTTTTTTTTTTTTTACCTGGATGCTGCTGATGGAGTTGGGAATTAAACTTTTCATTGATTGCCAGGCCTCAGAATTTCCGGCAGGGGGCGCTAAAAGCGAGTGATCTGGCTTTAGAGAAACCGCTGTTTGCACATTTGGTAGAGACATCAATAAGCAAGTACTTTGAGGGTCACTGTCGGAAAGGGACAGAGGGCAAATCCTGCAACTGTTCCATATTAAGGAAAGACTTCCATGTTGATCGAAGAGAGCTGTCAGTGCCTGCATGTAGAAGGGAAAAGGATGGCGTCTTGGAAAATACTGTTAGACTTTGGTTTGAGCTTGATGCGTAAAGTCCCAGACAATTCCTATGTGGGAAGAGTTTGTAAATGTTGTGTTTGCTAAGGAATAAATTGAAATTTCATAGGTAAAATGTTACCGTTAAGGTTTTAAGATGAATGCCTACAAGGAAGTTGAAAATTAATCAGCTGGTGCTTCTTGTGTTGTGTATGTACATTTAATGTTTACCTCCTTACAGATGACATTTAGTAGTTGGGAAGAGTTGTACTATTGGTTATGTTTGGTCACAGCAGTTCTGCTATTGATTATTTTTAATGGAAGATTTAAAAATATGCAGTCGACATTAATATTAGGGTATTGACAGAAATGCTAAAGAATATAAGACAAAACATTTTTGATAGAAAAACATAGCCTTGGACTTAGCATAATGCTTAAAGAAACCCTTTTGAGCAACCAGTATATAATTTGAATGAAGAGAAGATATCAAAGCAAGTTGGTAACAGCTTTTTAAGTTTGTGGACAAATGGGACTTTTTGGGCAATCAGATGATTCTCATTGACAGAAACATTTAACAAATCATTTTTATTAAAATACAGCTGGCATGCTTTAAATATATTGCTGCAAAAGATTAAACACAAACTTTTAAAAATATTTTACTTCAGTTATGATCAAATATATTCTTTTCTCCATCTTTGGTTATTTTTGCAAGGGGTAGAAAAGATTGCTCAAAATTTCTAAAAATTTTTGAGTAATTTCTTGTCCGTTTAAAAAAAATAAAGAAATAGTCAATTATCCTCACTACATCTGGTCAACCTAGTCTTTTAAAAAAAGTGTTTGTGATGGAACAGTAGTTCATCCTGAACAATTTTGTCATCAAACTCTACAAGTGTGTATATCTGCATATTGACTGTATGTATATACCTTTAAATATGTTTATGTTTTAGTTGTTTGCCTTAAGAAAACAAATGGAAGATGTGATGATAATAATCTTTTTATGACTTTTACTAAAGGGGACCCTCTCACTTAGTTGTTTTAATGGTGAACAGCTGCAAGACCCCTGCTGAGAGAAAAGCTTTTACACTCTTGGGTGGTAAAGCTTGTCTTTGTCCAAAGGGGGATTTTGAAATGTTGAGAAGTGCATTAGGATAAACGCTGGTTATAGTTCAGCTGCATTTTCCATTTGAGACTGTTTCTTCACATTGGCATGTATTAACCTCTAGAGTCAAGTACCATAAGGTTTGAAGCCTCTTCCCAGTAGGTGTTTGTTAAGAGATGGACGGGAAGGCATGATGTCAAAGATGTGATGGAGCCATTGTCACAGACTAATTTGCAGACTACTACAAGAGTGTCAGACAACTGCCTTTTGACTGAACATATTTATGCACAAGACAGTTCATTAACTTGGATTTGTCTTTTTTTGGTCTTGTTTGTCTTATTAGCTCATCGGAATTAAGCCTTGTCTATTACTGGACATGCCCTAAAGTATAGAAAACAAAACTCTGGGACTCAAAAGTTAAAAGGTATAAAAAGATCACAGTATAAAACAATTGAAAGCAATCATCAACCGCAGTTAAACTATTAAAAACCTGACATAAGGAATTTCATTGGATCACCAGTTTAAAAAGTGTTAGTAATATATAATGCATTGCTAAATGAATTAGATTGAAATTGAAATACTCACATTCAAGAGTGTAGTACTTTATAAATGATAATTTTCATATAGCCCTCCTATATCCTACTTGAGCCCCCTAAAAATCTTGATTCTAAAATTACATTTTCATCTTTTTATATTGGAAATAAAAAAGTTGCCATAGTTACTTATATACATTGATAGAAGGCTTTTATAGTTATAACACAGATGTGTCAAGGAAGTTCTTATTTTTAGTGCTAAATAACTATAGAATATGAATTGTTTCTATTCAACTGTTGAGTTAGACAAATTTTTCTAATTTGGGAACTGAACTTGTCTCTCTCTGTAAAGGAGAGTATAAGAGAATATATTCACTTACAAACTTGGCTAAATTTTATTTACCATATTTAACCAATATTTTCCATAATCAAATATTTTAGTAGCTTTCTTTTTACCACATACTTAGCAGTTCTGTTGATTCATTTGCTAATTAAAAAAAATATTTTTTGTCTATTGAACTGCAGAAATGACCTGCCAAAGGTAGGTGGCAATCTGATATTTCTTATTCCTTCAAAATTGAAGTAATAATGTAGCCCAAACAAGCCAGGAGAGGAGGATTTCAAAGGGAAATAGTTTTTTTTTTAAGTCAGCCAAACGAGCATTTATTAACAGTTTGCACTTTGTAGTCACTGCTGCACACTGGGAAAGCAAAGAAAGACAAAAATAGTCCTTTTGCCCTCAAGGAGCTTATGTTCTATTGGGGAAATGTAAATAACTAGTTATATACAAGATATATACAGGGCAGTTGAGGTAGACACTTTGCTTGATACATTTCACTTATTCATTTTTGTGTCATAAATTTGTCAAGTACTGATTAATTCTAGAAGCCACTCAGTGTTTGACTAAGGGGGGAAATCTAAAGTGAATTGGAATACCAACAAAAGAATCTGAAATCTTTTAAGATTTCTACCTGCTGAAAGATTACACAAGACTTTTTGACTTGGAAGCTAAGCAAATTTTCAAATTCTAGAGTCAAGGGAAAGATAACTATTGTTTTTAATTCAGTACATAGATACTTTCATTGACAATTAATCTTTGCTATTTGAAGGGTATCAGGTCAAATAATTTTCAACTTTCACTCTTCAATAAATTAGAAAGCACAGAAATTTCAAATATAAGTTATGTCTCAAGTGTAATATAGCATTTGAAATGAAATGGCATTAAAACACTGCAAACTGGAAATTGCCAAAACTGCTTATAAAAATCAAAATCAGAAACAAAAAAATTAAACTATATTCTATGCAATGTTAGTAGTCAGACCTCAATAGTGAAGAAGCCAGGTGGCTTTAGGTAGTACAGTGGGGAGTGTACTAGGCTTGGAGTCTGGATCTGAGTTCAGATCCTGCCTCAGATACTTACTAAATGTGTTAGCATGAGCAAGTTGTCTCATCTGTATAATGAGCATAGTAATAATACTTACTCACAAGAGTATTAGGGTCAAATGAAGTGTCAAACATAAATAAAGTGCTTTAAAATGCTATCATGATGATGGTGCCGACGATGCATTTATTTAACACTAAGTGCCAGGCATTGTGTTATGTTATGGGAATATGGAGAAAGACAAGATCATGGTCTTTGCTCCTTAAGGCATTCATATTCTAATGGGAGAGAGAACATGTAAATATCTGTGAAGAGACAAAATATCTAGAGTGAAAATAAATCATCTTAGAGGAAATGCACTAGGGAAGTTGTTGCTTCTCCTTCATTTTCAGAGAGGACCCATGACATCAGGAAGGTGATGCCATGACTTTCAGGTGACTTGGATTTAAGTGAGGGAGGACTGTGCAAAGTCACCAGTCTCACTTTCTCCTATAGAGCCATTTGGGCCCCGTAGCAAGATATACTGATAACTGGAGATGGCCTGTGATGCAGTGGGAGACCTTGACCTTTTTAATCCAAGGTCTTTAACAAGTGTAAATTTGATGGAGGCAATGGGCATTCAGTAATTAAACTAGGTAAGAAATGAGGTATAGAATGACCTCTTACTTAGTAAAAAAAAATCAATCTGGAAGGGGAAGACCCTCAGGATTTCTGGCCAAAGCAGAAACAGTTGCTATTTGCTTTCACTTTGAGCCATCAGGGCCCAGACAGTGACCAGGTGGGACTTGGTTTGGGACCTATCAGTCAATGAAAGCCAGAGTGATTTTGGTTTAAGGCCTACTCCTTAAGAAAGAAATTTAGCCCATTAATCCCAGGATATCTCGGGAAGTTTCAGTGATCAAAATTTACATTCCTTTGGGCAGAGCACCCGCAGTTAAGGGTATTATACCCTGTGTGGACAGAGGGAGAGAAAGGAGGAAAAGAAAGGGTAGAGGAAGAAAGAGAAAGGATGGGAAGGGAAGGGAAAGAGGGGAAAGAGAAAACTGGGAAAGGCCAGAAAGTAGAATTTGAGGTGAATCTTGAAGGAAGCCATGGGAAGCAGGAGATAGAAATGAGGAGAAAGAATATTCCAGGTTTGAGGGGACAGCCAGTAAAAAGGCCCAGATTAGGGAGATGAAGTATCATGTTTGAGGAGCAGCAAGCATGTAGGACGGTATTGCTGGATTGTAGAGTACAGTATAAGAAGGAAAGGAGTGCAGTCTAAGAAGACCGAAAAAAATAGGAAGGAGACAAGTTATGAAAGACTTTAAGTGCCAAATGGAGCTTTTTATATTTGCTCATGCAAGTTATAGGAACCGTTGGGGTTTATTGAGGATATCAATGACATGGTTAGATCTGTATTTTAGGAAAGTCACTTTAGCAATTGAGTGGTGGATGGACTGGAGTATAGGAGATACTTGAGGAAGGGTGGCCAACTAGAAGACTATTGCATTAATCTAAGTATGAAGTGATAAAGGCCTGCACCAGGGTAGTGACATGTAAGAGGAGAGAAGAAGACATAGAGGAAAGATTTTGCAGAGGTAGAAATGATGAAACTTTACAACATATTGAATATATTAGATTTGTACAGGTGAAGAGTCAAGGTTGACAATGAGGTTGTGAATGTGCTAGGAGAATATGGTATCCTTAACAGGTAAAAGGAAAATTTGGGAAGAGAGAAAGGTTTGGGCTGAAAAATAATGAATTCTACACAGATAATAAAGTCAGGAGAGAACATCAGGACATTTTTTTTCATACCTCATGTTTTGGAATTTTTTATTGATTATTCACGTAGTACTTTAGATGGGCATAAGAATAATTCCAGGTTTTAAAAAAATTTTCATGTTGTTCATAGTTGGCACATATGTTGTTTGGTTTAGCATAAGGAAAACTATAAATATAAGCCATGCTAACATAAATATTTTATCTTATATAAACCATAAATAATAAACCATATGTTTATATCAGTATTTGCTGAAAAGTTTTTTTAAAAAGAAATCTACACTCATTTCTACTGAACTCTAGAAATCATAGAAATAAATGGACCATTCTTTAATATAATAGTGCTCATCCAAATCCAGTGCAAAAATTAGATGTAGTGGAGAAAAATTAGAGACCTTTCCAGTAAGATCAGGGCTAAAGTAAGGATATACGTTGTTACAGTCACTATTTAACAGAGTGCTAAAATGCTGACTATAATAATAAGACAAGAAAAAGAAAATGAGCAAATAAGCACAGGTAAAGAGAAATCAATATTATCCCTTTTTGCAGATTATATAGTGTATTTAGAGAGGTAGAGAGTTAGTTAAATCAAAATAATAACGTCAGTAAAGTTGAAGGATGTACGATAAAGCCACACAAATCATCAGCATTCCATTATGTAATCAACAAAACCCAGTGAGAAGAGATAGAAAAAGAAATTCCATTCAAAATACCTTCAGAAGTTGTGAAGTACTTGGAAGTATATCTTCCAAGATTCATCCAGGGACAAATATGGGTCTAATTATAAAACCCTTTGCAGAAATAACAACAGACCCAAATTTACCTGGAGAAACCTTATTCATGAGTAGGTCAAACCAATACAATAAAACTGAAGAAAAAACTGCCTAATTTATTTAGTGCTGTATGAAATTCCCAAAACAATATTTGATAGACCAAGGAAAAAATAGCAAAATTCATATGAAAGAACAAAATGACAAGAATTTCAAAGAGAATAATGAAAATGTAGGAAGGCAGGGTGAATTACTCCGAATGGATATATAGCTTAGATATAAAAAGTCTCATTATAAACAAATTAGAGAAATAAGGAAGACATCACCTTTTGTATCTATTCTTAGGGGAAGAATTTGTTAGTAAAGTAGCATCATCATGAGATAAAACAACTAATTTTGATTATATAAAATAAAAAAGTTTTTGAACAAACAAACCAATGTAGCAGAAATTAGAAGGGAAACATAACGGGGAATTTTTAAAAAATGTTTCTTTGATAAAGGTCTCATTTTCAAAATATATAAGGAAATAATTCAAATGTATATGAGTAAGAGCCATTCTCAATAGTTAAATGGTTAAAGGATATGAACTGGTAATTTTAAAAGGACCAAATTCAAACTATTAGCAACCCTATAAAAATGCTTTAAATCACTAATTAGACAAGTGCAAATTAAAGCAACTTATACCTAACAAAGCTGAGAAACAGGAAAATGACAAATGTCGGAAAGATTATAGGAAAATACGTACAGCAGTGCACTGTTAGTGGAACTGTGAATTTGTCTGGTCATTCTGGATTACACTTTGTTACCATGCCTAGAAAATTACCAAACTGTATATACAACATTGACCCAGTTATAGCACTGCTAGGTCTATACCTCAGAAAAATCAAATGGGGGGAAAAAAGATCTATATGTATAAAATGATTTACAGTAGTTCTTTTCTTTTTTTTTTTTTGGTAGCCAAAAATTGGAAACTGAAAGGATGTCCTTTTATTGGGGATGGCTAAAGAAATTGTGGTAAATTAATGTAATGGGATATTATTATGCCATAGGGATTGACAAAATGGACAATTTCGGATGACACTTGGGTGACCTTGATGAACTGAGGCAGAGTGAAATGACCAGAACTAGAACAATTTGTATGATGATGACATCCTTAGAGAAAAAAATAACTGAAAAAATTTCAAAACTGTGAATTGTGACAAACTATGTGTCCAAAAGAACGCATATGAAACACACTACCTGCTTCCTGACAGAAAAGTGATGTATGTAAAATACCGAAAGAGAAAGATTTTCAGACATGGATAATAAGGGATGGAAGGAGAGAGGGAGAAGAAAAGGGAGAAGAAAAGAAAATGTGGTCTTTTGGGAAGCAGGGTCCTTCCATTATATATCATTATGCACCTCCAGAAACAAGGTCATCAATTCCCCCTCTACACTTTCCCAAGAGGAGGATTGGCAGCTGGTCCCCTGTGCATGCTTTGGGCAGAGTCTTTTGTTATGTTGGCAAGAAGAAAACACCTCATAGAATAGCACGGAGGTTGGAAATAGAATACAGAGTTAAGAAAACTCATTTCAGCTCATGTAAAGTACATGAAAGAAAGGCTATGAAATGTTTGGAAAGGTACTGGAGAAATAATAACATATTTATTTAGATATTAAATGAATTAAGTTCCTGATACCCAACATGAGTGATGCTTATTCAATGTTTGTATACATCAAAGAAAGTGAATTAGTTTTTAACATTTGGAAGCCAAATTCACCAAATGTTTGCCAAAATTTTGCATGTTACTGAGTCTGAATGAAAGAGAGAGAAAGGGTTGGTAAATATGAATGGGAGAGAGAAAATTTATTAAACACTTCTTGGTAAAAAAAAATAATATTGTTCAGTTGTGTCAGACTCTTTGTGACCACATTTGGGGTTTTCTTGGCAAAGATATTGGAGTGGTTTGCCATTTCCTTTTCCAACTCATTTTATAGATGAGGAAACTGAGGCAAACAGGTTAAGTGACTTGTATAGAGTCACACAGCTAATAAGTGTCTGAGGCTGGATTTGAGCTCGTTTTCCTGACTTCAGACCCAGTGCTCTATCCATCTGTCCTAAAATAATATGCCCCCCAACTAATGTTTTGTTAAGTCAGAAAATACTATGTATAAGAAGAATTTGGTTCCTATAACCTAGCTGTACATTAAGATTTTAGTTCTGAACCCTGGACACATATTATAAGTCTCCTTTATTATGTAACTGTATATTCTTAAACTATCCATAAAGCAATAATAAATAATCTATAGTTCTATCTCATCACTTGTTTCCAGTATAAAATGGTAGCTATTTCTTCATTTCTCAGCTCTGCTTTGCCTTTTGCTGTTTAACACAATTGTTTTCCTGATAACATTTATTTTTAAGTCTAATGGTAGAAAGAATTAGAACAGAAACTAAGAAATCATGCTAAAACCAAGCAAGACAGGGAAATTTATATTAAGGAATCTTATAACCAACCAGGCTCTTGAGTCACGACAAGCTTCAGCAGTTTCTCTAACAGGATCAAGATTTAGATCTGTTGTAAAAATTTAACGATTATAAAGCCAAGAACATTGTTTATAACTCATAGCATAAAGCAAGATAATTGTTCCAGAGGCTAAAGTTTACTTGTCCAGCAGATATTTTAATTAAGCTGATGTTCATACTGGTGTTAAATGCAACTATAAGCCAATATAATAGATTTGCTTGTATGATATATGTGATAAATCCCCATGTACTTTCTAGATGTTGACCTGACTGCACACGACTGAATATTATGATTACCAGAAAGTCTTTCAGTCAGTAAATGTTTTTAAATTCTTTTTAAATCTTGGGAATTGTTGTGTGCATGGATTAACCTGATTTTTTTGTACGTTAGCATCCAGCATTTTTATGGGAACTTCCAAATTTACAAAGTCTTGACTTATGCATACAAATGACTTGTCCAATCAACACGATGCTGCTGGATTTCTTTTCTACAATAGCAAGCAGATGACATAAAGATTCTCTTCTTTCTGGATGACCAGAAACACAGAACTCATTTCCCATAGATATATTGCATAAATTACAATTAGGTTCCCAGGCTAAACAACAGCTCTTGAAATAGCTGAAGTTGTATTGAGTTTAGTAGGATTGATGTCAACTAATAAGTAAATATACTTTTCAAGTAAATAAGTAAATATACATTTCAAGTTCTAATTAATCAACTTAGAGTAAATTTTTAGGGAATAAATTGGGGACTTAGTAAATAAATTTAGTTTTCAGGAGAGTTATAAATATTAACATAGATTTTAATAAATACTTTTAATATTAATGAATGGCCCAAAAAATGGAAGCTAATCTAATGATATTGGATTAGAGATTTTTGAGTTTATTTGGAATTGGAGTATGTTCATAAAAAATGATATTGAAACAAAGCAACCAATATTCTTTTTTTTTTAATTTAAGTTTTATTATAGTTTGCATCATTCATTTCCACAAGATTTTCAGTTACATATTTTCTCTCCGTCTTTTCCCCACCCACTGCCCCAAAACAGCCATCCCAGTGTGTCCCCCCTCCCCCAGTCTATTCT
>CM053580.1:252191240-252222831 GCA_028627135.1 Pseudochirops cupreus
TAGAAGCAGCATAAAATATGGGATTGAGATCATGCCTAATCTGAAAAAGGAGCTGATCTGGATTTCTAGTGGGCATGGGAAACCTCAGTGAAACACTAGTATTTCCAAGATGATAAAAGAAGAGAAAGACCTCTCTCTAGAACTTTGTGTAGATAGTTGAACAAGAATTCCACAGGATGAGAAGGCATGAAGGGAGTCCTCCAGAGGTAAAGTCAGGGATCCACCCAAGTATCAGTGCTTCAAGGCATAATAAGAGCAGCATTCTCCCAAATGTAATTATGTAAATTAAAGTCATCCCTTGGATAGTAGTCACTGGGGACATCATGGTGAACAATATAAGTCCAGATAGCACATTTTTGGCAGTCAAAAATTTTCAAAGCAGGTTTCATCTTCAAGGCCTTTTGGTTTGCCCATACAGGTGAAATTCCTGATTCTATAACCAGTAGGTGAAAAGAAATCACTTGGATGAAAATTGAAGGCTATAAAATAAAAATAACTTCCAGGTTTAAAACTTGACTCAGTTAACTTTGAGAAATTTCTCCAGAATTTGTTTCTGGGTGATCATTTTATAAAAGTTTGCTCCATATAAAAGAAGTCATTTAAAAATCATACGGTCTTTTTTTCCTGTAGCATTTCCCTTTTACAAATAGGAATAGAGCAAGTCCCATCAGACACGATTATGCCCTGGATATTCTTTAAATATGCAGCTAACTTGTTGAAAGTGAGCAGGTCAGGGCCAGGAGCACTAAAGCTTCTCAGCCAAGCTGTAAAGGGCTCTATCTCAAATCCTTGAAACTGTAAACCAGTGAGTGGCTCATGATAAAAAGAGGGAGAGTACTCAAATGAGCACTTTGCTAAAATTGAGCAATGAAACTTTTTGCAAAACTATCTATTGATGAAACAATTATTTATTGAAGTGGGCTCTAGGCAGTGAAAGACGCTGGCTTGATCCATTCCCTTTGAGAAAATTGATTTGGCCAGTGTGGGGATAAAGAATACAGGGAAATGGACCTTAAGCTTATAATTGGAAAGCTATTTCCCACAGGGAATTGTGAAAACTCACTGACAGCTCAAATTAGGGATTTCCCTTCCCTACCTTCCCCCTCCCTATGTAATGTGGGTTTCAGTAGTAAACCACAGTTTGTAATCACATACAGAGAAAAATTAAATCATTTCTTTTGTTAGGAGATAGACGAGGAAGTAAGAATTGATGAGTAACTAAACAATACTCTTTCATTTGGAATTAGAGGGAGAACTTAAGCTATTTGTTGGCCTTTCAGCGGTCTCACACTGACTTTATGTTGTCCTTTCTATTCCAGTTGGAAGAATCAAAGTCCTCTCATCATTAGTGTAGATGTGTTGATATTCAGGGGAAAAAAACAGGAGGGTAAAATGTAGACTTTATTTTATATTTTTTCACTATTTTACCCAAAAATATCAGAGAGAGGTAGTTTAATTCTCCTAGGGATGCCTGCCATCAGTGATGGATTGACTTTGGGTATATATATAATATAAGCATTAGGAAAGGGAGTCTCACACTGAATAATGAAGATCCCAGCTGAACTCCTGGAGTGTCCCAGTTCAGCTTAGGTCTTTTATGAAACCAGAGTTGGCTCTCCCCCACCCCCTTTCCTCTGAGAAAGCAATCATTTTTGCAAAAGCAATCACAGCACCAATCCTTCCAGTCATCAGAGAGCCTGTGATCTGAAGAAGAGCTGTGAAGCGTTACAATTCAATTTGGTATGGGAACATGGTTCAAATAGACTGGAACAGCCTGCTGGACTTCCTGTCTGAGTTGTATCCATTATGGCCAATAAACAGCAGTTACAAGTTTACCTCAAACTATCTGTAATCATGAATCTCTGTTCCTTAATTAGTAGCCAGTAAATATTGGTGACGTCAGAATCAGCTTTGATGAAATTCTGAACTTTCACCACCCCCCGTCTCAATGTGCTTTAAATAAAACTCTATATATACACATATGCATGTGTTCATATGTATGTATGTGTACACACACACACACACACACACACACCCTGAAGAATTGACTTTGAAGTTGGTCCAAATATTGTTGACTGTGAAGAGTAAAACATTGTGATTTGTGGTGTGTCAAAAATATCATTAAGAGACTTAAGATAAAGGAAGCAATTAGTGAGTTGCTCATAGCAAGACTAATGTCAGATACCCCTCAGGGCTAAGCTGCTTTTGTGTGGTATTCCTTAATTGCACTTTTGAATGAAGACAGGGTTGGTGACTGGGCTTAATTAAGCTTACATGACTAAACTTATGAAAACAAATGAAAAACATTTAAAAATAATGAAAAGCTGTATCCTTGAAAAATGAATTTTTTTTCCTTCATGCACATCTTCAGGTAACTTTCTCCTCTCTCCCCATCATCCCAAACCTAGCCTTTCGGCTGTCTTTCACTGGAACTTTGGCAGAGGAAGAATGATTTTGGCTGCAGTATTCTATTTGTGGAATGAATTGAATGTGTTCAAATTTAAATCTATCTAAGTTGAAACACATTACAGAATTCAAAACAAAATATCTTACAGGTCACTACAAACTCAATCCACTCTGAATTTCTAGTATATATGGGAAAAGAAGGCCTTTGATGTATAAAGTACTTTTTTTACTTAGTAAAAAATAGTATTTTTTACCTAAAAGTATTAAGCTTTTAAGAAATAGTGGAAGGCTGGAGAATCTCATCTATGGAATTATAATTAGGGGCATATTTTAAATATGTGCAGCTTACATGTGTTGGCAATATCTTGCTTTATTGAGCTATTAGGTATTTATTGTCTGCATACGCTATGAGTAAAAGAGTATAATCAATCGAATGTTGTGAGTTAAATGCTCAATGTGCCATTTTAATGGAGGCTTGGGGCATGTTCTTGAAGAACAGTATATTGATTTTGATAGATTTCTAAAGTGGAAATGACTTAAAAGTGACTGTGTTTGGAGGAAATGAACCAGTAAGATACAATAATAGTTTGATCCCAGTATTAATACATTTTAATTATCATCTGAGCCTTTAATTTGAAGGGGAGAGATTAGTTGCCTGTCAGACAACATATAATCAAAGACTTATAGAAATACCTTCCTTGGAGATACTCACCCAGGAAGATTTCATTATGTGGATCAGATATACAACTACTCTATCTGTGTTCCCGAGTTGCAACCCAATTTGTAACTGGAACCACCACTATTTGAATTTCATAGCACCCGTTTACAAGTTGAAATGTTCTGTTGGTGGCTGGGCTATTTTTAACAAGTTCAAATGTATCATGTGATAGACAATATCCAGCATTCCCAAATTAGTATCAGTATCTTAAACATGGTACTACTGCTAAGCATTTATTTAAGACTCATAGAATGCTCAAGCTGGCAGAATCCTTAAAGATCATCTAGTCATAGTGAGCATCTAATGTCATAGGAGAACTAAAATGAAGAAATGATAAGAATTGAATTTGTTCTAATTATGTTTGGTCTCAATAAGAAAACATCATTTGTAGGGATTGGGGGAGGATAAAACTTGATTGTTTACAAGTAGGACAATAACCTTGTAGAAATTTATTTTTCTGTATGCAGTATATACTCAGATATGTAGAAAACAATAATATAGGCCCATAAACTCAAGAAATACTAGGTTTTTATTAGTATTGGAGCAGAGAACCAGGTACAAATGAGATCAATTAAAATCAAATCAATTCAATCAAATTCAAATTAGTCAAATAGGCTGATTTATATTATTTTGGATGGGAAAGTGAAGGGGAGATGAAGAGTAGTAGGGTAGGAAGGGTACTATAAATCTCTGTCATGGTTGACTTTTTTCCTGCTGTGTTTATATGAGACAGTGTTATGTTCTCAGCCAAAATTAGGACTCCCGAGCTAAAGGTTGTTGGTTATCAAAGAAATCTTTCATCTGTGGAAATGAGAAGAGGGGATCCTTTTACAGCTTACTTATAGCATGTCCCTTTCCTTGTAGCATGAATCTTGACTTATTCCAAAGACACAAGACCAATTCCCCATTAAAGACACTGAATGTGTTGAATGCTTTTTTATTTTTCTCAAAATGAGTATTTCCTTAATAAATTCATAATTACATTTCATTTCTGTACCAATGAGTTCGCAATTGTAACCAATCACTGAATGTCTTAAGAATGTTTTCTTTTGGTGATAGAAGCACAAAATGCAGCAAAGAAAAAGATAGACTCATTTTCAAATGTTTGTTCTTTGGAGTTCTTTCCATTAGTTGCTCTTTCAAAATTACATGTGGAGGACTGGGAGTAGGTTTTATTTGAAGGAAAGGAAAATCGAGGTTTCCTTGAGTTATAGTACTGTCCTTTTGTTTATTGAGTGCTGGCTATATTCTGTTTCATACAACGATTTCAGAGAATCACAGAATTGGGAGGTCATCTAATTCATCTCCTTGCCTCCAGGCTGGATTGCCTCTAATTTGTTCCAGAGATAGCTGTCTATAGTATTTGTAAAGAGAGGCATGTAAACTACCCCCCCCCCAAAAAAAAACCCAATAACCCAGCAACAACAAAAAACCCAAGGAAAGAAAACTATAACCAACAGAAATCCCTAGAGGATTCTATTGTAACTCGGTATGTTTTTTTAAAATTTATTTTTTACTACGAGTCAATATGCCAAAAGCACTGTTGCCTTAGGCAGGTCGTATATTTTGATATTAGTACTATTTGGTTCTAGGGTTCTGGAATCACTCACTTCAATCTGTATAATGCATTATCGATAGTTTTATCACAGAAGTGATAGAGTTCAGGAACTTTATTTTCTCAGAAAACTGCATCCCAGATCATAAGACATAGCAAAAGGAGTTGGAAAATGAAGGCTCTGAAGCTGCAGAATCCCTTGCATAGAGTTATTTGGGTTTTCTAGGGAAGTCACCGTCTGAAGAAATCAAGATACTGGCTCAGCCAAAATGGTTAAACCATGATCTGATCCGGCTGAGTCAATACCTCAGGAATAAATTTGATGTCCTGTGGTCAATCTTAGGATCCACAAATGCTGGTAGGGGACTTCATGGCTGCTGCATGCTACTTCTAGGGCATAGTATTTCCAACATATATCCATGGGCACACATATGGGTATACAAATGAAAGATTTCATTCCTTTAGAGATTGTGCACAATACAAAGATAAAGAATATTTAGATAAATTAATAGCTGATAGATCCAAAATTCTCTATTAAAGGAAGCTCCGGTTATGTTCCTTATGCTTGAAGATTGCTAGGTTACCCCTTCTGCCTCTCCCACCCCCACAATATTCTGTGTTTCCCTTATCAGACAGAGAACACTGAATTAGATGGATTGTGGAATTAACAAAGTGCAATGTCTGAACATTAGACAAAGACCTCCAAGGAAGGAGATTCCATAATCTACTTTAGTTGTGAGTTTCTATTGCAATACTTTAGTTAGGACACTGAAGGGACATCTTTATTTTTATCAAATGGTTTCAAATATCAGAAGAAAAATGGAAGATAATGAAGGATGAATAATGAATATACCTGGATCTGCTTGAAATGGCTCCTATAGGAACCATTCCTGATTGATGCTGTCAGGACACTTCACTATTTGCAATCTAGTGGCATTTAAATACATAATTGATGTTTCTTTTCTAAGTACTTATAATTACATTTTAATATGTGTATGTCTTGTTTTCTAAGTTGTATTGTAAAATTCTTGAGGATGGGGATCCTTGTATTTTTCCACAGCACAGTAAAATGCTCAGAAAAGTGTATGTTCCTCAAAAAAACACATTGTTTACTAATTTAATTTGTGTTATCAATAAGTCTTATAAGAGCCATAGTAATTAAACAAATTATTCCAAGTGATACATGTAAATAGTTTTAAAAAATCCTTGTTATTTATACTGTATTTTAAAAAGTATATGCTATAAAATTAATTCCATTCATATTTCACACTCCCTCCCCTTTTTTATAAAAAGGAGGCAATAGTGCCTTGGATATTGTTTCAGTAAAAACTTTTGGCAGAAATAAAAGGCATTTCTATAAAGGAACCATGTACCAGTGTGTTCTTTTAGAATTTAAAAAAAATTAGAGATTTTTTATATCCTTTCTTTCTGGATCACTGTGTTCGTGTTAGAAATTATCCAGAAAACTGTGTCTAACCAAAGAAGAACATGAAATTTGGGACATATGATAAGAAGTCCAGACTCTCTACTAGGTAATATGCATGTATGTGAATAGATAGATAGATAAAGTCATGTGATAATAAATGAAACAAGCTAGGGAGGTAATAAATTTATTCTAGTGATAAGCAGACATGGGCCAAGAGTTTGATGTCACCAAACATGACACACACTCTAGGTAGAAGGGAGGGAAGGAATTCCAAGTAGTCATTGATCAAGTGGTTGTAGGGACTGTAATGAGAAGGTAACTGGAACTGTGACTATTGCAAGTCCTTTTCCATTCCCAACTCTATATAATTCCTCCATCTCATTCACATGACTTGTTACTTTCTTGCTAGGAATCTATCAATCACTGGGTATGTGATAACAGTACTGGTTTTGGAGAGGGAAATTTGAGCATGAGCTCTTTTTGGACTGATGATTTCAGGGGCTTCATAAGCCTCATTTTAAAACATAGCAATCTGTATTAACAATAGGGATGCAGGGTGGTGGGAGTGAGTATATCTTTATTAAAATAGCTGTAAAAATGAAGTAATAAGATGAAGGTACCTCTTTTTAAAAATTCAAACATTCTTTTACTAAAGAGAGAAACTGTCCTTTCCTGTATACCTTTTCTTCTCACTGGGCAGCTTTAGAAAGGTGAATAAGTAATCAAAGTACAAGTTCATAAAGCTCTTTTCATATTTAATATCTGAACATAACTTTGTAACAAAAGTAGGTAATGATATCTTTGGTATAAAAGACAGAGTTTTAAAATTTAATGCTAGCATTATTTTTTTAACCTTTTGAATTCATTAGCACAATGTTTTAGAGGTGTGCATATATACACATGTATATTACATGCAAATACACAATATGTGTATATCACATGCATACACATGTAACATGCACACATGTACATTGTGAGATATGCAGATATCACTAATACACATACATGGACAATATAGATACACATATATGTAGGTATGTATGCATACATCTATACGTGCATATATATTTCTGTATGTATACCAGAAATGCATGCATATGCATGTACATATTGAAACAGGACAAGCAACCAGCTGATAATGGAGTGAGGCAAGGAGTGGAGGAGAATTCATTCAGCTGCTTTGAACATAAGCATGCCAAAGACTACCATGACCAGGCACTGGAATGGTGTTGACAAGCTTGGCAGCAAGAGACATGCCTGTAGGGGACTTGTCCTGGAAGCAAAGCTCATCTGCAGAGTCAACTGGAGCGTCCTCCCTGCAGCAGCCAGTGCAGGCTCCCCAGGAATGGAGGCATTCTCAGCTGGAAGTTCCTTAAGCCGCAACCTGTTTGATGACCTTTGTGCTTTTGAAATGGGAGGCAACATCTTTAGATAAAAATCTAAAACCAAGTGGTATATTAGAGCAGTCTGAAAATGTAAAGGTGAAGGACGTTTCCTCTTACCATTTTATTTCTGAGTCTTTGCATATCCCAAAGTACAAACATGAATTGGATGGCATGTAAGCTTTTTAGCTTCAGATATATTATTAGTCTTGAGTGAGTTTATTTTAGCCAAATTATTGGGAAGTTTCAGTTTAGTTTGTGCTCTCTCCCTACTAAAATTATTTTCTAGTAACTTAACTGAATAAAAGTTCTATCTCCCCCCCTCAAGAATATAAGCCTCATGAAAGTGGGAACTGTTGCTTTTTTGTTTTTGCATCCCCTGCACTTCAGTGTGGCTTTACATTTTGTATTTATTTAATAGAATTCTGTTGAATTAGTACACCATTTTTATGAGTTAGGGTTGTGTGATCATAGAATCTCAGACCTAGAAAGGACTTCAGAGTCTAGTCTTAAATTGAATAAGAATCCCTTTTCCAGTTTAATTGAGGCCACATCTGGATTGTTGTACTCAGTCCCATTTTTGAGGGGGGACCTCTGAAAAACTGGAGGCTGGGGCAGAGATTCTTAACCTGGTATCCATGAACTTGGTTTACATTTTTTATGCCTATGTCAGTATAGTAAGTCTTTTAAATTTTATTTAATGCATTTAAAGACACTATGCTGACAGGGGGTCCTTAGGCTTCACCAAATTGCCAAAGGCGTCCATGACACATACAAACAATTAGGAATCACTCGCCTAGAAGCCAGAAAAGAGGATGGAAAAGGGTCTCATGTGAAGATCATTTTGAAGAAAAGGGGAATGTGTAGCCTGTGTAAGAGAAGATTTAAGGGTGAGGTGATCATTGTCCTGAGTTATTTGCAGGGCCGCCATGAAGGAAGAGAGACTAATCTTTCTCCATCCAGGATAGAGAACTAAAAGCAGTGACTGAAAGTTACGTAAAGGAAGATGTGGTCTTGCTGTGTTTTCCATGGTTCACTCCATTGGTTACAACCCTTCTATACAACCAGACTAATGTCCAGTGTGAAAGTATTTGCAGATCCTATACTTGATTGCATGCCGCCATGGCGGGCAGGGGGAGAGGGAGGGGAGAAAATTTGAAACTCAAGGGACTGTGGAACTAATCTTGTAAACTAAAAGTAAATAAATAAATCAATTAATTAAAAAAAGGAAAAAAAAGAAGTACAACACTCTAATGATATTATCCCAAAGAGGAGGGGCCACTTCTGGAGGAAGTGGCTCATGCTTCACGGGGGATCTTCCTGCAAAGACAGGATGACCACTTGTTGTTTATGATGTAGAGGCCATTGTTGTCAGATATGGGGTTGCACTAGGTGATCTCTTAATTTTCTTACAACCTTGAGATTCTGTGGTTGATAAATATGGTCTGACAGATCAAGAATACAGCAGAACTATTACTTTGTGGGGGCAGCTAGATGATGGGGCAGTGGATAGAGTGCTGAGCCTGGGATCAGGAAGACTCATCTTCCTGAATTCAAATGTGACCTCAGACACTTACTAGCTGTGTGACCCTGGGCAAGTCACTTAACCCTGTTTGCCTTAGTTTCCTCACCTGTAAAGTGAGCTGGAGAAGGAAATGGTAAACCACTCCAATATCTTTGCCAAGAAAACTCTAAAATGGGGTCACAAAGAGTCAGATATGATTTAAAAAACTGAAAAACAACAAAATTGCTTCCTGGGACTTGACTACTTTCCATTTAACCACTGATTGTGTTCCTTACAGTAGAAGCTCCTTAAGGATTTTGGGTATTATGTCTCTATGTTACCTTGTGCTCAACACGGTGTACTAAAAATCTTGTGTGGCACTGGCTCCCATGTTACACCTCTAACTCATATTGAACTGAAAGTCTGCTGTAATCCTTTTCAGTAATACTCACAAAAAAGTCCTGTGTGATAGCCATTATTGGCATTATTATTCCCTTTTTACAGAGAAGAAAACTGAGGCTGTGAAAGGTGAAGTGGCTTTCCCAGGGCCTCACAGCTGGGAAGTGTGTTGGAGGTCGAATTTGAACCCTGGTCTTCCCGACTCCTTTAGACAGTCTTTTCACTGCCTTGCCTAGCTGTTCCAACTACAGTGTGATAAAGCTTTCTTTAGAATTTATATGAATCAAAAGGATAACATAGTAACCTGTCTAAAAATATTGAAGTATTTAAGCAGCTCTGTTGCTTACTACATGTGTGACCTTGGTAAGCCAGCTAACCTTTTTAAGTCTAGCTTTTAAGTCTAGCTTCCTTATCTGGAAAATAAGAGGTCTGGATTATATACCTCAACATCCTTCCCTTTCTCTCCTAAAATCCCATTGGAAATGTATTGTCAGATTACAATGCATTGAAGACTGTTTGTAATGCATAAGTTTGCTAACTTCCAACTTTTTTTTTAGGAGTATCCTGGAAATATTGGAGCTGACAGATATTTGGCTCCAAGGAGAAGTTATTTTTCTTCCAGAGATATCAAGGGAGTTCTGTGTGTAGGCATTGTCCTGTTTGTGAGACAGAAACATTCCGCTGGTGCCTCTTCTCCTCAAAGAAAGAAAGTGTAGCTTTGAATCTATCCAGAGTGCAAGGTCAACAACTCTTGAAGGTGCTTCCTCTTCTTCTCTGCCCCATCACAGGAGAAGAGCTACTACAACCTTTCTTATTGTGCAGTGTTCCATCTCTCTACCCCTAATAAGATTATATTAGAAAGAGCACCCAAAATGTACATACCGAAGTGCTCAGGAACAGGCAAAGCAGAAATGCATATTTATCTAATGTGCAATATTGCTTGGTGGCTAGAGAACACCCTCAGAGCTAGAAAGACCCAGGTCCCAATTCTGTCTCTGATACACATGGGCTAAGATACCTTAAGGAAGTCACTTAACCTTTTGGTGACACAGGTATTCTCTTAAACTATAAATGACAGAGAAGGTGCTAACCCACATTATTAGTACAAACTCATCACCAAGAAAACCTGCACTGATGAAATCACAGTTGGTTGAAAATAGGACCAAAAGAACCCTGTCAAAACAACAAACAAAACCCAGCACACAAAATTCCAAGCTTCACAAATGAATTAATTGAGAACAGTTCATTTTTACTAGAAAGGAATTTTTGGTTTTACTAAAGGATTTCCTTTAACCATCAAGTCCCCTTAGCCTATTCACGAGATAGTCCTATGTTTAACAGACATTCCCTTTGCATACAGCTTGTCAGAAGCATATCTACTGTGTGATAGAAGGTCTATTCCCTCTCAAAACTGTTTTGTCAAGGGTACTCCTGCTTCTTGGTTGCTTGTTTTGCTCTTACGGGAAGAGGAGGAACTCCTTGAAGGTTGGGAGAAGGGAAAAAAGAAAAACAGAATTATCCAAAATGCAGTCAGGGCATGGAATGGTCCCACACAAGGACTTGTATAGAAGCATTCATCTGGATTTTGTTTGTTTTTGTATACTGGTTAGGGATGACTGATTTTTTTCTTACCTACCTTGTTTAAATGAAATACAACTCACCACCTAAGTCAAATGGAAGAGGATAGATGATGAAATGATGAGAAATTTTAGTCCACAATGGTGCTGTCCCCCAAGGATAATCATGACATTTAGATGTTGATGTGATTTTACTTCATATAGCTAAGAAAGATCTTTGAAGGATATTATCCCTGAGTCTGAAAGTAGAGATCAAGGCTCTATAATCTGGTTTGGAAAGCTTGTGTTTTTCATTGTATATATCTTGTGTGTCTACAGTTGCTTATATGTTGGTTCCCCCCTTAGAATGTGAACTCCTTGAGGGGAGGGACTCTGTTTTTGCCTTAGCACAGTTCCTGGCATGTAGTAAGTGCTTACCACATGTGTATTGAGGATTATGTTAATGATGAAGATGACAAGCAAATTTAAATAATAAAAATCAGCTTTATAGAGTAGACCTCAATTTTCTTTTCACAAAAAACCCTGAACATTTAAAGTGCCTTTCAGCACATTCTATATATATGCTGCTATGGGCCTTAATATATGTATTTCTTACTGCATAACTATTAATATTCTTAAACATAAGTATATACCATTAGCGCTCTTAAAAGAAAACAGAATTTTTTCAATAAGCTTCTGACTTATTGCACTGAATTGTAAAGTCTGGCTCTAACTGCTGTAAGAACTCAGAAAAATCTCCCGCTAACTTTAGTGAGACTTAGGCTTGTATCGTAGGGGAAAGGATTGATGTTAAGGGCTTGCATTCCATGAACTTTTTACAAGTCATATTTTATGTGTGAATATATTTCTTGTTAGCAAGGGGAAAATAAGTAATGCTTTTGGTTACCTTTTCATTTGACAGCAAAAACCTAAGGAAGTGCTACCCATTCTTCTGAAGCTTCCACAAATTATTATTGTGGAATAATTATTAAATTAGTTATTAAAATATAATTATTGATAATTATCAATGTACTTAATAAAATATAACTATATAAATTACAAAAAAGATTCACTTTTAACTAATGCAATAAACTTCCTCTTCCTTACTTTTTCAGGCTCTTTCATAATCCATCCTGTATACGGTCACTAGATGAATCTTTCTAAAACATAGCTGTTTTCATGCCAGTCTCTTACTTAGAGGCCTTCAGTGACTTTCTGTTACTTATAAGATAAAGTCCAAACTTCTTTTTCTGATAGTCAAGGCCATCCCTAATCATTTCCATCTATCTTTCTAGGTTTATCTCTCCACATTCCAAACTGGTGTCTTTGCTTTCCACCTCATTTTTCATGCCACCAGTTCAAGTTTCATATATTCTAAGTACCACATTCCAAAAAGGTCTGTCCATTCCCTGAAATATTTCTGTTTAGAACTTATTATTCACACTACCACTATTAAAAATATTCATGCTAGTTATATTTTTGTGTTTGTACCTTGTGTTATAATAATAATAACAGCTAATATTTACATAGCTCTTTAAAGTTTGCAAAGTGTGTTAAATTTATTATCTCATTTGATCCTCACAACAGCTCTGTAGGGTAGGTGTTAGACTGTGGCATAGACTACATAAGACTCAATGAGGAATTCCAAAGAAGAACAGAAATAAAATATGACATCCAAGAATTGTAGGATAGGAAGAATAATGAGTTAGTCACATGGTGAGAGTGAGGGATGGCAGGTAGATAGCCAGAGTGCTCCGCTTATTCCTTATGAACTCAGGAGAAATCAAAGAAGGTCTTCCTTCAGCTCATTGCATGAGGTCTCCCTTTGGTGAACTTCTGGAATGATGCAGACAATAGTTGTACTGGATGGGAAGCTGTGAGCGTGTTGTGATGGGTCTCTTTGGAGGGGACTTCTAATTGAGATCACTGATCCATTTGAGGGTTTTTGCATGCCTTATTCCGTACATACATAGCTAGATTACAAACTCTTTGAAGGCCAGCTCTGTGTCTTATAATTTACTATCTCACCTAGTTTATGGTGACCAGCACAATGCCTGCCACCCAGTAGATCTTTCATAAATATTTTCTGATTGATTGATTCAAGAATCAATTGAAGAATGACATAAATACATATGTTTACATACATGCACACACATAATACTCCATGAAATGGCAAGATTTGGTGGGAAAAGCACTGGTGTTGGAATAACACATGGGTTCCAACATTGTCTCTGACAAATATTAATTGTTTAACCACACAGGCAAGTCACAACCTCTCAGGAACTCAATGATGTTATATCAAATCCTACATCTGATACTTTGGATACAACCTTCCTGGGACTTAGTTTCCACACCTGTAAAATAAGGGGCTTAGACTAAATGGTCTCTGAGGTCTCTTCTAGCTCTAGATCTGCAATCCAAGGAAATTAGAGTTAAATTGCACTTTTACTTCAGAGGAAGGAGTTTCTGTACTGGAGAGGTCCAAATACTACCAAAAAGAGACATATCCATGGACGAACATATGTATTATATACATGACATTTCATAGGGTAAAACATATCTTCTTAATCCAGGTCTTCTGATTTCGAAGGGATTGATTTATGTGCTTTTTTTAAGATTAAAAATGTAAATTCCAATTAGCTTTGATGCCAAATCCATAAATAAATATTTTTGTTACTGAATCATATTCTAACTTCTTATTCCTAAAGGTTTTCATTTAAGTCTGGTATGACACTAAGCATGTTGTAATGATCTAGTAGGCTGTCTCCCCTGGAGTGAGATGACCTTACTCTAGTTATCTGCCTTTATTTCCCATTAATGTCAACTGACTCCTCAATCACTTAAGTCTCTCTGCTATTCCTAGAATCCGCCAGGCTGCCATTCTTTCCTCTGGGTCTTGGATTCTGTTGTTCCCTTATCCTTGACCAAATCAATTCTGCTTAGATAGACCTGAAGGTAAATATACAAACCAACACATAGTAATAACCCTGGATTTAGCAAATAACATGTAAAAACTGAGTGGAAGAGTAGGGGGAAAATCCTAGATCGTCTTCAATTTAAGATTAAAAATATATTTAACACGCATAGACAATGAACCATGTTTTTGGGAGGTAAGAAAGAGACCTATTAATAGAGATTTACTTTCATTGCAATCCCAGGAGCAATTGCACTTCTGGGGGACATATTGATTGAATCCTCTATGGTTTTGAAGATTACTTTTGCTACTTTTCAATAATTCTTATTTGTAACTTACACGTAATAATAATTATTAAGTAATTAAGATTATTATTATCAATAAATGTTTATTGGATTCGATTTTCTTTACTACCCATTTATCCCTCCCACTGGTAAATCAAGGGAGAACTTTTTGATACCAGTTTCTATATCGTCTCCTATCACCACTTTTGCCCTAACGATATATGGTGTAATTTTTCTTATTCTCACATATAAAAGGAGGTGGGAAGAAGTCAGAGGCTGAATACATTCTTAAAGGTACCTAAGTATTTACATTTGAGAGAGAAAAAAATCGAAGGTATTTTGCTTTGTTCATTTGTTAAAACACTTCATAATTTAAGTAGTGACTTTTTGAACTCTTGAAGAATGATAATGAATTATTATTATTTTAAAATTGATTTTGAAGGTAGAGCCAATTTTTAGATATCCTAAGATCCCTGTCTTAGGAATGTTTGTGAGTTCTATATTGTTTAAAATAAGATTTTATGGCTGTCTCTTGTTTTTACATGGCCTACATTTTTCCTTATATCTCTGCCCTTCACCCTAGAAAACTGTTCAATATAACAAATGATTAAAAAAATAGAGGAAGAAGAGGAAAAATATCTGTAAAACCAGCCAATATATATATAAAAAAGTCCAATCATATATGTAGTCCCACACTTGTGAACTCCCTATTCACTCACCTCTACAAAGGAGTGGTAGGAGGTGTCTTCTTACAGCTCTTCTTTGGGGTTAATCTTGTTTTTTGTGATTTTGCAACATTCCAATCCCTGTGTTGTTAGACACTTTTTAGAAAATTTTCACCATATAATTTTAGAATAGTCTGAAAATGTATGAAAGACAGCTAAAAATACAAGATTGTTTACATCTCACCATCACTAAATGGGAACATTGTTAGGCTAAGATAAGGCATTCAAAAAGATGTGATAATAAAAATAACACCTTGAAAAACAGAGGCTTCTCCACATGTGAGCTTTTTTTTGTCCAATTACTTTGCTTATATCAAATTATTATGTATATAGCTTCAATTTAGCAATTGCACAGCAGTGCCAAGCATAGGACTTCCATATCTGATGTCCTGCTCTTTCATTTCCTTGAATTGACTAAAGAGATAGCAGGCTTCATCAGCTTTTCTGCAATGCTAAATAACCTTTATCATTTAACAGCCTTGTCCTATAACAAAAATCTTCTACACCCCTTCCCCAAATATTGTATAGTTTAGTAATAGTTGGAAAAAGACTGCCATTTGAAATGTACTGTTTAACTGATTTAGATAGTATTTCTCTCTTGGTAGACAAGTGATTTAGTGTTGAAATGGATTCGAAAAGATTGCTTCCATTTGTTTAGATTATATGCTTTGGATTAGATTTGGTGACACTGAAAAGAGGTCACACAAAGCCATAAAGAGAATCAGCAAATTAATTAAAGCCAATGGTAGTGTTTAAATGTCAGCTCCAAATAGCTGTCACACCATTTCCTTTTGAAGACCAATCATTCCCCAATCAATACAATGGAAGCCGTTATGCCTTTTGGATTAAAATGTCTCATTCTGGATTCTAATATAATTTTGCAAGTAGAGAAAGCAATTGTTCTTTATATGCCTCATAAACTTCATAAATGTTCTCTTTTGCTCTCTTGTTGTAATATCTTTCTCATCATTTGTCTTTTGATAGATAATTTAGATCACTAATGCCACCTATTAAAATTGTGCCTTATTCTGTCTCCCAGTTGGAAGTTGTGTATAATCTTTGTGGGAAAGCAATGAATGCAAAACAATTGTTAGATGTTGGAGAAGAGAGAAAAAGAAGTAAAAGATAAAATTTCTGTTACCAAGGAAGGACTTACATCGTCCATATAGGTAATAGTATAGGTAGAATGTAAAATTCTCTTTAATAAACCGAAAGGGCAGCACTTCCTTTCTACAAGATGAATGAGGTCACACTAGCAATGGAATACAAAAGAAAATTATTGGGTCAAGGAATTTCAGGGCTGCCCAACCAACCAAGAGTGTTGCCCAACTAGATCATATACCCTAGCCATTGTCAAGGCTGGGAGCATATTCAATAGAGGTTGGCCTCCTTTAACCCTTTCCTCTTCTCAATATTACCATTTTTTTCTCCTCTTCGCTTAACTATAAGTGACGGTCTTCTATATTTTTATCACCCTGTCCATGAGTTCTAGGCAATAGTAATGATCAATATGAAATAATAAAGCAAATTTTCATCCAAGGCAATACAATGAATAGGGTTTTGAACATGACTTGCCAACTGATTAGATAGATCAGGTAAGGGACCAAGAAGAGTAAAAAAATAACTCCAAATTTTTTACCTCATGCAACTGGGAGGATGATAGTGCCAGATTTCAGAGGAAAGATAGAGTTTAATGAGGGAAATGTTTAGTTTGAGGTTCGTCAAGGACAATTGGGTGGACATATGCATTGTACAATTGAAAATGTTGTGTTAGATCTTTGGGGAGGTATTGCAGAGATTAATTCGTAGAACATAGGCTGTCTTCTGAGTATATATTATAGCCTCTCGAATAGACAATATGTATCCAGAGAGCTTGCTATGTTCTGGGCAATCAGCCTAGAAGAACTCCTCCACTTGTAGGCTTTAGACATATATGTAGTAATGACCATAAGTTGGGAGAAAGTCTTAAATTTGAAGGTGTAGATTTTCAAAAAACTCAGAGAAAGAATAGGTAAGTTCCCTTTGACTAAGAATCCTATAGGTTAAGTCAGTCCCTGAGGGAAGTTATGCTTTCAATAATGAAATTCTAACCGCAGTAACATAATTCTTATGAGGGAAGGAAAAGGGAACCTTTTTTTTTTTTAAAGAGAAGGATGTATATGCTTAGGGAATTCATTGATACATACATTAAAAAGGCATCTTCAGAAATGGAAGATAGGGCATATAACTGATGATGAATTCAAAATAATGACATAGTCTGCCAAGAATGGTATCACGTGTGCTGAAGAAAGGAAGGAAAGAAGAGTTAATTAAGCATCTAGTATATACCAGACACTACGGTAAAGTAATTTACAAAAATCATCTGATTTGATCCTCACAACAAGCTTTGGTGCATTGTGCTTAGTTCTGGGCACAGCCTTTCAGGAATAACTTTGACAGAGTTCCAGAAGAGGGTAACAAAGATAGTGAGACACTTGGAACCATGCCATAGTTGAAAGGTCTCTGAATGTTTAGCCATGAGAAAGGAAAACCTACAGAGAAGAAGGTTAACTATATTCAAGTATTTGAAGGACTATCATGTAGAAAAGGGATTCATTGGTTCTGCCTGGCCCCAGATGGCAGAATTAATAGCATGTGGATGTTACAAAGGACTTTGTATAGCACCCATGGAAGTTATAGAAAAGTAGAGCTGGCTTAATTTCAATAGGTTGTAAGTTCCCTATCAGTAAAAGTTTTCAGGAGATCCCAAAAGGGTTCCCTGTTCCATTTAACATTAGACTAGGATCTGTGAACTTGATTTTTTAAATATTTTGATATTACTTCAATATAATTGGGTTCCTTTGTAACCCTATGTATTTTATTTTATGCTTTCAAAAACTTTGTTCTGAGAGGAGGTCCACAGGTTTCCTCAGACTGCCAAAAGAGTCTATGACAAAGAAGGGTTAAGAACCCTGGAACTAGAAGGATAAACTTTAAGATCTTTTCCCAATCTAAAGTTCTATGATAAGGGTTGCACATCCTATTTCTTTTCCATCACTGTTGAGGTTAAAATGAATACCAAGAGATAGATGATAGTGGGTCAGAGCTAAATTACAGAACAGATTTACTTTTTGGTTCAAAGAGACTCAAGAACTATGTTTATGGGTGAAAGGAGAGCATAAATATGAGGGGATGAGAGCAGAGATACAAATATCTCAGCTTATCTTTTCTTTTCCTCTAACATTTCTTCATTTATCAGATCCTGAGGGATTTGGTATTACATAGATACAATCTCCTAATATTTGAATGCCTCTGCTTTTCAAAAGGCCGTTCCCCCAAATGCAAAAATAATGAAATCATTACATTTGTGTTTTCAGTTTATATTGAGTGCAATTCCTAGGAATCAGCAAATTGCTTCCAGTTTAGAAAGAGATCAGGATCAGATCATTAAAATGAATGATAAAAGGGTGAGTTTTAAAAATAGCACACTAGAAAGAAATATTCACGTAGAAGACCATGTAGGACACTCATAATTTGATCTAAGATATTTTTCATGTTTCAATTTTTTTTAATTCTTGGATTCAAAGCTGAAAACAGCTTGTTGGAAACATGTCTAAAGGAATTTCTTTGCATTGAAAGTCGAATGTTCAGTAACAAGCACTCCCAAAAGACTGCTTTTAGGATTAATTATGTAACTAGAGAAAAAACATATTAGCAAATTAGAAGGCTAATAGCAAATTTTAAAAAGGAGCTTGGTTGGTTTCACCAGCTATTTTATATTGTTTTTTCAGTTTGGTGATAGCTCTTCCCATGCCATAACTGAACGACATAAAATGGATGCTAACAAGTTAACTTTCAGTGTCTTATAATAACAGAATATAAAACATTCCATAAAATGTGTTGTTGTTAGAAAATTGTGCATAGTGGAATAGAGGCCTTAAATTTTTAAATAACCATTCTTTAGAGTTTAATGAAGAACTGAGAACTCTAGCTATTTTTTAAAAGGAGAAGTCATAAGTAGGATGAGCTTTGCATACACTTGTCCCTTTTATTTTTGTAGTCTCTATCTCTTTTCTTACCGTATAATAATTTGTCAGATGAATACTTAGCACCAATATGTTTTATATAGTAAGGGAACAAAAACAATTATGAACACTATATCGAGTTCAAAACAGCTGTCCGTGCTATCACAAATGTGTCTATGATTATTCATCCAACTCTTGTATCAGTAATTCTATAGTAGGTTCCACAGATTTATCATTAATTTGATTAAAACTCAAAGAAACAGTATGAAGCAGAGTTTTAAACAAATAGCGAGTATCTCTTCTTGGGATCCATAGCATATCCATCCTTAAGAGAGACTACTTCAATTTCATATCCTTAAATTCTTCTGAACTCTTGTTTCTAGTCAATCCCTCTGGGGACGAAATCAAATTTAAAGTTATGTTAAAATGGTGGAATTTGATGCTGAGACTAAGGAATAAATGATAAACAGTTCATAAAAAGAAATTTCAGGTCCACAGAGGGGTGAAATGATTAGGAAAACCAACTTTGTCCCAATCTGAGCATCATTCCCGAAGGGAACAACTTGAAAATATATAAAAGACTAAGTTTAAACAAACAAACCTGCAGGAGATGAGATACTTGAGGTAAGTTTGAGTATAAACTGGAAAACCCATGTATCATACTTACTGGCTCAGGTCCTAGAAACTGACTGAATAGCACCTCCCATAGTGTATAACTTTCAACCGAGCAATTTGCTGACTCAGCTAGAAAGTCTGGCCCATTTTTTTTCTCTAGGATACATATAAGCCTAGATTTTAATGGGGTCATACCTAAATAACCCAATTATAGCAGTAGATACTTTAAAAGCCCTACAGCAAATGAGACAGTCTGTGGTGGTGGTTGAGTGAAAAAGTTTATACGAGTATATTCTGCGGTTTCAGCTGTTTTTGGAAAATATTTCAGTAGAGTTGCCAATGGCTATTTTTCTTTTGTAAGTGCAATAGAATTCCTATATCTTCTCTGAAGTGAAATTGTAAGTGATTTTAGAGGGTGGTTTTTTGGGGGGAGGTTGGGGAGGTCTAGTCAATATAGTAACTACTTTGGGGTTATGTGGCAAAGGACTGTACCATGATGATGCAAAATATTATTTCTCCTGACCTTTTACCAGCTGTTGCTACTCTGAACCACGGCCAAAAGGAGAAAAATCCTTTACAGAAGAATTTGGCTGTCTTTTGTCACTCGCGTTGTGTATATTCTAGTTGTTATGGTTACAAGAATCTAGTTTGGAGTGAGCTTTTTGGTAAAGTTGGTTTTCTTTGTGGCTTTGTTCTCTTCACAGAAACAGAGGCAAATACTCTATAAAGGATTTACAAAGCCATTTGTGCCCCCAAACCAATTATTTCATCACAGATTAATTAATTAAGGAAAAAAATATCTTGTAGGAAAAAGGGAAGTCTACACCATAGCTGACTTCATTTATTATTTCCTTCACTGAAATGAACAGTTTGGAAAGGTACCTTAGGACAACAGTCCCTTCCATTTGTCTCCCCCACCCCACCTCCATCTTGCCAGCGCACCTCATATATTTTCTGTGAAAAGGCTTGAATGTGTGTCTGCCAGTGACATGGCTGTGTAGGCCCTGATGAAGTCACTTAATCTCTCAGTGACTCATGCAAGTTTCAGATCTAGTCGTTGCTAGAGAAGGTGTCAGTGGAAACTGGCGGAGTGAGTTTCCTCACCCTGTACCAATGAAATAACTTTCCTTATCCTTTGAAAAGGTTTAAGACAGTTAACAATGACTCGAAGTCGCATGCCATTTTACCCTTTTTCACTGAACGGGTCTCAGGACCGAGGTCAATGCAAATTAAAATCACATTTTCTTTTAAAATTTTAAAAGACAGGATGGTGCGTGTGTTCCATGTGTTCACGAGGAACATTGTGTATAGCAGCCCTTCATATATTTTCTCTAGATAGCACTTCCACTGTTCCAAGTAGTGACATTAATTTGCTGTTTGCTTATTTTTTTCTAAATTTGGTATCTTTTTTGATATTTGAAAATATGCAGAGGATACCCCATTTTGTGGGCCAGATAAGTTTCTGGTTTTCTTTTGTTTAAGCTCCCAGAAAGTCAATACTTGACTTCTGGAGTGATAACGATGAAGTACATTCTTTGTTACCTCTGATGTTTTCTCTGTTTTAAAAGAAAATGTGACAGAAAAGTAGCAGATCTGAGAATGTAATAAATGTGCCCCCTTTCCCCCAGCTCCCAAGAGCAGGCTTATTTTGCCTTATTCAGCTCTGATAGTGGAATTCGTATTTTATTTTCTCTAGACTAATGCTATCATTTTAAAGAAAGTGATGTCAATGATGCTGTTGTTCTTTAGTGGCCTTCAATGTCCCCTGGTCTGTGTGGTTTGGGATGAGAAGTGACCAAATTAGGAACTGCCTTTGTGTTATGAGTAGCAACAAATTCTAACCCTCTAGTATTGTGTATCTGCACTAGCTATTGCTTAGAAGTTTGTGAATAAACTTCCTTGGAATTTCATTGGATTCAGCAAATATTTATCAATTATTTGCTTTCTGTGTACAGAACCCAGTGCTTGGTACCAGAGGAAAATAGAAAGTTTAGATAACAATTGCATCTGAATTGTAGAGGCATCGCATCAAATTTCCCCAAATAATCACAGGAATAGGTGGTTTTTAAATAGGAAAATTGACCTGAGTGGAAGTTTCTAGGCTGCCAGACTCTGAACTGTTCTGGGGGAAGGGTAAGAAAGGAAAAGAGGAAGGAAGGAGGTGGATTCTCTGAAACTGGGCAGATTCTAGATGTAGGGAACTGGCAAGTAGATCAAGTCATTTGCAACATTTAACTTACATTTTCTAATGAGTTATCATGAGGCATCACAGAGAAAATTAGTTTGGTCTTGACCTTTGAAGACCTTTTCCTTCCTCCCTCCCACCCCTAAAGAAATAAATTTCTCTGGAGAGTCCTAGAACCTCCTCATTCTATGTGACATTTTCTCTTTTCTATTTCAATTAATTAGAGATTGGATTCTAAGCAATTGTTAGTCGTAGTATGTACCCTAAACCCAGCCTGGTTTCTATTCACATCATTAAGCGCCTCCAGGAACCCCCTATGAATCTGAAAACTTGGATAGAGGGTGTCTAGAAACCTGGTAGTGACTATTAGGTGATGAGCCAAGTTGTTTCTCTATTTTTCCGCTGATTGGCAGTCATTAAGAGATCCTGATGTGCCATATAGGGTGACTAGATTGCATATTAACACCATTTACTTTCATTTGTACCTATTCATTGTTGACAGTAGGAGGATTGGCACATGTGTATTGCTGCAGCCCATTGCCTTTAGACAGCATCCCATGTAAAAGAATAGATATTCTGTAATTGGAAGCCATTGTTAATATCAGAACAAAAACTCAGGGCTTCTGACTTTTGACTTAGTGTCACTAGATTAGTGTATTTCATAGGTTTTTTTTCCCTTTGCCTATAATTCTTATTTATACCATCAGTAAACAGTCTTCCATTGATATGATTACATTTGCTTGCATCTGCAGAATAGGTGAATTTTTGAAACGTAGGTAAGTCAGCTTTTGTAAATTGAATAACTTAAAATATACTAGGGTAGTTAATTATTTAAAGTGACTTTGTAAGGAATGCCTTTGTTATGCAAAGAGTGCCTAAATTTACTGACTATAGGCAAAATGCTGTATCTTTCCTCACTGCAACTCCCTTGGGTATAATGGTAAAGGACATTTATTCATGTCTCAGATGGAGAGTGGTTCTAAGGATACATTTTTCTCTTTGTTTATGATCTAATATGAATTTCAGATTTTAAGTATCATATTGGTTTATGATGTAGAAATATGTATCTGTATGAGGGCATGTCAGCTACAGCAGGTGAAGACTATTATAAATCTAGGTTCACATGTGAAGTAAAACTCTTCATCCTATATAATTAGTTCTTCTGTACTTAAATAGTTCATTTAATGGGAACCTCAACCTCACAACGTGTAAAATGATTCATTGGTCTTACTTGTATTCCTCTTGGATTTCATTAGGTATGTGAATTCCAGGGTTCAGTAAATCCCTGCCATTAACACATCTAGACATTTTACATTTTATGGACATAATTTAGTTATTCAGTTTGTAGAGTTAAGGCAGTATATAGCCAGGAAAAACTGAGATGCACTGCTGTTTTGAGAAATAGGAAGTAGCATATAGGAAGAAAGGAAGCAAAGGAATAGGAAGAAGGGGAAAGAATGTGAGTACACATTAAATCAGATTGCATGAATTGAGAAGACTACCCATTTCTTGACTCCTTCCAACCTCAACTAATCTGTGAAGGGATACATTTACTGAAAGACTAGATTGCTTTAATAAGAGAAAACCAGGCATCTTTCTGAAGACAAAATGCTGGTTGCATAGGTGCAGAAGTGTCATGTAAGACCCTTTGCTCTAGAGAACACAGCTGGATACTTGGCAGTGCATTTTGGGTCAGGAAATGAGGGTAATACCATCGAGTGAGTTCCGAATTTTATGCTGCCAAGAAAATAATTTTTGTGGCTTTTTTTTGGAGTAGCAACTCACAAAGAGAGAGGTCTGAATAGTACAAGCACCATTTTGACAGCCAAAATTGCTGGGTTATTATTGGGATATGATTACAGTTTGGTCTGGCAAAGGGTATGACAAGGCATTTCTATCATTTTGTTTAGAAGCCAGAATTTCTGTTTGTGCAGATCTTAGTCTTAGAATTGCATGAAGAAATATAGGTTCTACAAAGTTTTTTGAAAGCCTTATGTTATGATCATCTTATTAGGTTTATATTTTCTAAACTTCTTACATGATACAATGAAATCTAGATTTCATCAGAACTAATAATACATATGTATGTATCCGTACATACATACACACACACACACACACACACACACACAAAGTGTACACTTACTTTTCAGGTGCTTATTGGGTTTAGCCTCTGTTATAAAAACCCATAGACTTTTCATGGTTGGCATGACAGGAGTACAGAATGCAACCATCTGCTTGGTGTGAATCACCTTATTTTAAAGACTATTAGAGAATGCCAACTATTAGTAAGAGTGGAAAACAGACTATCACATGCATGATGAAGGAGGATCCCATTTGTAGGCTTATGCAGCAAAGTTATAGCTCCCGTTTGGGCATTATGACTTTATTCATGCCCAGGTGTCTAAGTGTAAGCCTAGCAGAGTTTCTGTGGGAGAAAATGTGGTCAGGAGTTACAAAATGACTTGACAGTGTAGGTATCCAACACTTTTTTCACTTTACCTGTCCAATGCTCTGTTCCGACAGCTGACCTTTCCTGTAAAATGTTTTTAAGCACGTAGGAAAGTTGCAGCCCTTTTTGACTAACTCCTGGAAAGTAATCCTCCCTCTTATTCTGGGCATAACTGATTAAACTACATTATTCAGGAGTAAGATCATGGAAGTACGTTCCCTTTTCCATGTCCCAGGAGAATAAGTTACATATGTCCTCCAGACTGTGAGAAGAACTGGGATAACTATCCTACTAATTTGAGCACTGCAGAAATGTGTAGTTGAGAAGTGAACAAAATCTTACGAGCACTTAAGACAGTTGTTTCCAGTGTAGCTTACCCCAGCCCATATGCTTCACTAAACATTTACTGCTTAATAAAGTTTTGCTAATAGAAATGAAAATAGAATAGAGAAAGTTCAGTTTTTGTATAACTGTTAATTAAAAGTAAAATATTCTTCATTTCTGTGGTACTGGAAGTGATCCAGAGACCTGAGCTCAAAATGCCTTGCCAAATGAATTGATCATTCTATCCCCCAAATAACCCATAGTTTAAGACCAGATGATTTTTTGATCATGAGTTACCATGTGAGTGTAATATTTTTCAGTCAATAGGGGAAATAGTTCAGTTGATAGTCTGAAATGACTTATTGATAGCTTAAAACCTGTTATTAATTTTTTTAAAGAGACATATAAATAACTCTGAAGGGTAGATTTTTAGTTTGTTTTGGCTGCTGTTATTAGACACTTACTTGGGCTCATAGTTCCAGAAGAAAATGTGATTTTAACGTTCACTTCATCTTTGCTGGCAGGTGCTGAAAGAATTGGAAGATTTTCCTTCATTTCTTCATAGATAGGCTGTGTTCTCTACTGGTGGAGGATGTCACAGTTGCTGACATCAGAAGTCCATCAAAATCTCTTAATAGTAGAAATTATGTGAATAAAGAATGGAAATGAAAAATTTGAGGCAAAAGATTCAAAAGTGATTGTCTGGAATCTAGGTTGTTTGGAAATGAATAAAAGCAGTTGGAAGGAATATTTCCGTACATTTTTGGCACTTTGTAAAATTGCACTTTTGCTATACATCTGCTTTGTATGAAAGGCTGCCCATGTATTTGCTGTGCTATTGTATAGGAATAGTCCAATACTCATGCTGATGTAACAAACTCAAATCCCCTTGTGTGCACACCCATCATATCAGGTTTTCTGGATAGACATATAATGTCTATACATATTTAAGATCTTAATTAAGACCAGTCAGGAAGGCCTTGTGTGTGTGTGTGTGTGTGTGTGTATGTATTTAGAAATTATTGTAATGTTCAATTTTTTCTAGAAAGAAATGGAATAAGATAGCTTTATAGTAAAGAGAACATTTCAATTTATTTCAGCTTTTTGAATCCAAAACAAGCTTCAAATAGTGACTGCAATGTAATCATTATTTGGGAACACATTATCACATTTCTTTAATTTACCATATGTAAAGCTAAGCATGAGCAGCTTTTCAGAAGAATGCTGCTGTGAACAGCTTTTAAGGTTCTGGTTACATAGTATAGTGAACACTCTATTTATTCCATAATAAATCAAAGCAAAACATTCACAGTAAATCAAAGTACAGCATTCACAATGTTACAACTTATCACAAAAAATCAAAATATAGCATTCACAAAAACTTATCACAGAAAATGGCCACATACTTTTCACTACAGTGATCACAAAGTTTTCAACAAAGAACAATCATTTAGTAACTCAATCATTCAATCATCCTTAAGGAGGTTTGTCTCCTCAAGGGACACAAAGTACAACAGTCAAAGTTCTCCTCTCTTGGGGCACACTAAGTTAACTCAATCAGTCACTTATTCAATCATCGGTCACTAGGTATAATCATTTAGTCAATCAATCATTTAGTAACTCAATCATCCTTCATCATTCACTATTCAATCATCAGAAAATACACACACCCTCCACCCCTAAGTCACTAGTAAACTACAGTTTCTCAGTCAGTATAGTATCCAAGTAAAGTCTTCTTTTAGCTTGACTCAGGGTGGTTTCTTAGATTCCCTGGATCCCCCTCTATGGTCCCAGATCCTACCTGGATTCACCAAACTGTCATCTGGGTTCAAAGGCAGACAGCTCCCAGGTCCTTGTCCAGCTTTCTGTGCAGTTCCTGCTCCACATTGGAGCTCACAGTGTCCAGTCCATCTCTAATCCTTCACAATCTCTGTTCCTGGGAAGACAAGGCTTAACAAAGCCACCAACAGGTTCATACAAAGTACTAGCATCATAGTCATGCTTCCTCAGTCTTCGGCACCTCTGGCTCAGACTCAGCAGAAGTTTCAGCTGGTTCCCAGAATCAAAATCACTCCATACAGGTTTTCAAAATCAAAATCATTCTCTAATCATTCTGGGAAGTGGCGGGAAGGGGGAGGGGGGAAGAAGCTTTCCTCTTCAGCCTTCTCAGCTCCTCTTTAGCCTCCCTGGTGGCAGCAGCTTCTGGCTCCACCAAACTTACTCTAAGAAGATCTGACTCTTCCTCTCTGGGTTTTTCCTTATATACATATTGCCCCTCCCTGTTCAGCCCCTTCCTGTTACATCAGTAACAGAAGACAGGAGTTCATACCTTCTGTTTTTTTCACAGAGGCCTAATCTGAACTAGGTCCCAAGTGCCTCTTAGCTTAGCAATACAAAAGGAACTTTAAATCTCATTACTATTACACCATGATATGAAATAGCTCTTCTAATCAGTGATTTTAAAAGCTGTAAATGAGGATGATTGCTTCTAAAGAGAAATCAGCTGAATTCATTACCAAAATATGCTATGGCATAGTGAAAAGAGTACTAGATGTGGAAGTAAAAAAATAGGAGTTCTATCACAGGACCTTGCTCTGTAACTCTAGGGAATTCACTTTTGCTCTCTGGACCCCAGTTTCCTCATATATAAAGTCAAGGGCTTGTACGAACTGTTCTCTGACATCCCTTCTAGGATTAACATTTGGTGAATTTGCTTTGTCTTCTTTCTTGTTCTTTCCCTTTTTCTTCTTTTTTGTTCTTGTTCCCCTTCTACTTGTTCTCTTCCTCCTTCTTCCCCTTGTTCTAGTTCTTGTTCTTCTGGATCTGATTCTTCTTGCTCTGGTTCTGGTTCTTCTTTTTCTTCTCCATTTCTTCCTCCTCTTTCTTTTCCTGCATCTCCTCCTCCTTTTCCTCTTGTTCCTCTCCTTCATTTTCCTTCTCCTTTTCCTCTTCTTTCCACTTAGATAGAATGGGATGAACAATTTTCATGAATTTGGTTTGCATTTATTTTTAATTAATTTTAATGAATGCTTTTCTTGCTTTGGCACAGAGTTTTGTTTGGTTTACCACACTCCCAGAAAAAATGTTTAATTTCTTTAAAAAAAAAACTAAAAAAACTTGAATAAATTTAGGAAAAAAGTTAGGTTTTATGTGACTTTTTTCTAAAGAGAAAATAAACAAAACATAACAAAATCAAATCAGAATTGTTCTTTTAAAATAAAACTGCTTTGACTGAGTCAAAAATGGTTTCCAAGGACTACTGTAATTTTGAATGCCTTAAAAGGACATTGAGACTATATTATAATAATCATGCTGTTACTGTGCTATATACTAGTTGAATCTTCTCTGGAGAAAATTTCACTTTCTTAATAAAGTCACTTAATATGAAAAATGTATGTTGCAGGAGAAATGTAAATGAGATATTTCAGCCACCCAAGTTTCTTACTACTATGCCTGTGGTACTAGGGTACTTTGATTATCACCAGAATCCAGAGTAGAATGAACTTCTGGCATATTTATCCTTGGTCCAGGCAGGACAGTAAGAACCAAAATTGTTGCCCTTTCTGAGCCAAGATCTGGGTTTCAATGATCCACCCCAGCTGCTGCTGGCTCTATTTTAAGCTCTCTAAACCACATAACAGCCGGGCTTGCTGCTAGCAACCAAATAGCCAAAGGAGTGGTGCCAAAGTACATTGTCCTCTAGCTTCTGGCAATGATAAACCACCTCTGGAGCATCTTTATAAAATTAGAGATGGCCACCTGCAATCATTATGATTATATGATACTCATTTCCTACCTTCCCTTTCCTGCTTTGTTCTAGGATATCTACTTCTAGAAAATGGGTCCCTTCCTGATTTGTTATAGAGTGAGGGAGGGCATAAGATAGGAGTAAAAAATGGGAAGGTAATGGGAAAGAAAGGGAAGATGGGAATTGTAACAAAGTTTCCACAGATGTGATTTTGGGAATGAAAAGAATTTGCCATCATAAGGTTTTCATGAATTATTTCCTAGTTCTAATCGCTAAAGTTTAGTTATGTCTATGGATGTAGTCCCAACCTTGATGAATCAGAAAATAAACTCAAATATAAGCCAGGATAGTTGCCAGCCTGTAGAGAACTTATTAGAGAGTAGGAGAGCTATGCTTAGATTTTTCTTTCATTCAGAGTTATCCCTATGCCCAGGAGAATTTTTTGCACTTAATCATGTTATTAAGGTTGCATGATGTTTCAACTGATGGTAGCAGAATTCTGTACTAGAGGACCATAGGTCTAATTCAATATAACAAATTTTCTGCTTCTACATAAGGGGATTTTATCTTTATGGTGTGGCTTTCCCCAAACACCTTAAAAAACCTCTTGACTTCTTTCATTCCTTAAATCATTAGTCCAGAGTCAATGTAACTCCTCTCCATTGAGCTTAAAGAAATGTCTTTGACTATAATTCAAGGTGTGAATTTAGACAATGCATATATTCTAATGAGTAGAAAGTACTACAGAACTGAATTAATTGAGACGAAATAAAAGCCTGACAAATAGGGAAAAGATGATTAAGATAATTTTAAAAAGCATAATTTTATTTTTCTCTTTTTATTTTTTGTTTTTTCTCTTTTTTGGTAATAGGTACTATGCTCCATCTGATTTGTGATAGAGCCAAAACCACACACCCAACCAGAGGTTTTTTTTTCCTTTCTGACCCACTTGTAGCATTCTTCTTCTTCTGGATGAGGATGTGGGTGCATTTTGCAAGGGAGAGTAACACCACTCATGTGCTGTTGGAACACAAACAAAAAAGCCACAGCAGACTCTACCTCATAGCCTTTTACTGACTCTATAGTATTTCTTACTCAATTCAAAGACAGTCAAGGAATATGTTTTGAAAGTGTATGATAAATTCCTATAAATACAGAAATTAGTTAACTAGTTGATTAGCACAGAGATTCTCTGTTTTGTAAAAATCTAAGAATTCTCTTTTCCTATAAAGTTTTTCCATCCCTTTCCAAAACTCCAGTCCAACCAGCTTAGAAAAACAGTAGTTTCTGACCGTATAATTTATCAACACTAACAAATAATGCAAAGACATAAATTAATGCTTCGACAATGAAAAGGTCACAAGCACAGTCACTTCTTAACCAGCACTTTGACAACCTGATTCCTTTAGCTCCATAATTTTCTTGGGGTGGCACTCAACAGAATCTCTTTCAGAGGAACATATTCAATTCAATTCTTTCACACTGGCAGTTAACTCTTGTAGTCTCTCACAAACTCATTCTTAATAGAAGCTGGCAGTTAACTCTCTGAGTATTCTCTGAAAGATAATTCATAAACAAGTCTTTTCTCTGTGCTTCACACAGACTCTCCCCAAGATGATAGTTAACTCATAGGTTCTTCCTAAGATTCTAGTTTATTGTTATTCGCCAGGAATCTATGCCCTTTATTAAAAAAAAAGTATAGAATCAAAAGCTAAATTATATGTGCCAGGAGATACTTAAGTTGAGGTTACTATTTTTAAAGCAATATATTTTATATCATTGTATCAAAATTTTGTTGCTTTGGAAGGTCTCCTGTTTCCATTGGTTTTCAATGACACATGATTTAAAGGGATTTTTCCCCACCTCCTATAAATGTCATTTTTGTAAGGGTCACAAAATTACACTAATGGAGGTAAAGTTTATTTATTGCCCTTCACTTCTACACCCCAAGAAGCTGGTTCTTCCTTTTAACAGCCAGATGTGAGCACAATTATTTGTAGTGTAAAAAAAAATTCCATAAAAGGGGTCTTGGGAGAGGTCCCTTTAAAAGCTGAACCCCAAATAATTTTGTGTTGGCAGTTTATTCCTTTTTTTAAAATTAATTTATTTATTTTCTTGTTTACATCATTCATTTCCATGAGATCTTGAGTTACAAATTTTCTCCCCCTCTTTCCCCTACCCAACACCTCAAAACAGCCATCCCACTGTATAACCCCTCCCCCAATCTGCTCTCTCCTATGTCCTCCCCTATCACCCTTCTGTCTTTCCGGTAGGGCAGGATGGATCTCCCTACCAAAGTGGTTGGAAGTTTATTCTTGCCAAATACAAGTAGGTTTTGATATATTCTTTCTTGTCATTTCCAGTTCTGGGAAATGTAATCAGTCAGACTTACAGTGTAGATTTTGAGCCAGTTTACTTACTATCAACATTAAGTAAAAAAGCGTTTTAACAGCTTATTAAAGCTTTAAGTACCTTCTGTCATTTTATTGCATTATAAGATAAAGATATCAATAGAAGAAGGATACCGGTCATTTTGTACATAGTTTTTACAAAGACGCTTATCATTTGTTTAATTGAATTTGTTGAAATGAATTGAAATATTGAGAGGACTTATGAGACAAAGATAACAGATCATTTCAATTGTAAAAAATTTAAAAGTTATGCAAATAAAATAAATGTGCCTAAAATTATAGTAAAAATATGTGCTAGGAAAAAAATCTTTGCATTAAACATCTCTGATAAAAACTTGACATGTACATTTTTTTTCAAATGAAGAAATGCAAACAGTTGACAATTATTGGGAATAATTCTCAAAATCCCTAATACTTTGAAATATCTAAATTAAGACAATTCTGAGGTATCAACTCACATTCACCAAAATTGGCAAAGACGGCACAATATGGAAAAATTTAACGTTGGGGCTGTGGGAAAAAGAGGCATACTAATTCACTTATGTTATGGTTATGAATTGGTACATTTTGGAAAATAGTTTGAAATTATACGAAAATGCCACAAATTGTTCTTCATCGAATTAAAGCTTCTGAACACTAAAGGGGTTGGCCTTGGGCTCATGTAGCCCAAACCTATCTGATGAGAAAACTGAGGCTAGAGGAGTTAAATGGTTTACCTAGACATAGCAAGGTAGTAAAACAGATAGAGCATTGGACTTGGAGTCAGGAAGACTTGAGTTCAAATTCAACTTTACGTACTTAATAGCTTTGCTGTGAGAATCGGTAGGATAGTGTTTGTAAACCCCTTAGCATAGGGCCTGGCACATAGTTTTCCTAACAATTTCACTATTGAGTTTCTACTTTAAGAAGGCTATTGACAGAAAGACTTAACAGTACAAAAAAAATTATTCTTAGCAGCACTATTTGTAACAGAAAAAACACTG
>CM053580.1:252223331-252267128 GCA_028627135.1 Pseudochirops cupreus
TTTGGTATCATCCTTGACTTGATAATAGACACTCTGCAAAACAAATACTTCCAATCTACATAAAGAGGCAATGAGGTAGACTGGACATTACACTGAATTTTTCAGTTAGAAAATCAAAATCCAATTCTGTCTGTTGTATCTCTGTGATCTTGAGTCTCTGTTTCTTTATCCAGATAATTAAGGGTTTGGAGGAGATCAGTAGTTCTCAACTTGTGGTCCATGGAATCATGGAGGTTCTTGAAGCAAAAATATTTTCATAATAAGGTGTTATTTACTTATTAAAATAATCTTCCTTTTTTCCAACTACCTACCTACGTAAGGTTGGATTTTCTTTACATACTCCAAAACAACAGACTTCAACAGATTGAATGCAGAAGCAGATGTGAGAACCCAGTTGTCTTCTATTAAGTCAGATATTAAATTTGCAAAAATATATAAAATAATGCCCCTTTCCAATAATTGTTTTTTTTTGTAAAATAAGGTCTTTTATATAAAATGTTATTTGTACTAACATGTATTGAATTAATTATTGTATTTAAATGAATTGATAGATGGATACTTTTTAATTTCATACTTTCATTTCTAATATGGTAAAGTGTTTCTAGGAATAGCCCACAGAAAATGCAATTTGGGAGAATCTTTGATAATTTTTAATGTTCTAAAGAGAACAAAAAAGTTCGAGGCCAAAAAGGTTGGGAATTGCTGGACTAGATAATCTCTAACAACCTTTCGAGGTCGAAAATTCCAAGGTTGAGTGAATCCAGCTCAGTTCTCTGCTTTAGGCTTGATTGAGCCTTAGTAATGGTCTTTGCCAGTGCAGAGGAAAATGCTCGTACATTAAAGTCCCAGATCCATTCTTACAAGATGAGTTTTACATAGAAGCAAGAAATTACAAATTACAAATTACATAGAAGCAAGAATTACATTGTGATTTTATTCCAATTGCAGCATAACCATCTTCTTGGGAATAGAACATTAGAATTTTCACTCATACCTAGTTCAATTCCCAGGGAGATATGGTTAATTCTTAATTAGACTGAAACAATTTGGTGTAATGGATAAAGAGCTGATATCAGAGTGAGAAAACCTGGGCTCAGTTCCTGTTTTCAACATATACTGACTGCTTGACTAACCCTGTGTAAGTCACTTAACTTCTCAAAGTCCCAGGCAACACTCTAGGAGAGTTATCGAAAAAGTGATGCTTGATATTGATAAAGTAAGTTTCCTTCCTGGGACTTCTCTATACTAACGGATCATTTAAGCAAAAAATATTCAGCACCTACATCACAACTCTGGTAGAAAACAAATATCACTTGGGATGGCTTATCAGCCTTAACTTAGGGGATATCTGTGACTTTGTAGTCATCTATATTTATTTGGTATCTGCTGTGACAAAGCTAGTGTGCTAAGGGCTAACTTCCTAAAACAATATTTTTATGTCATATCTGGTCCATATGTCTTTCTATACTTTTCTAGCCTCTCTATAGGAAATATTATGAGTGGATATAGGAGAGAGGCTAAGTCCGTGGATTCCAGTTCTGACCTGGTTCTTGTCTTTCCTTTTTTGCCTATGTTTTATTCTTCTTTGCTAAAGCATTCTTTAATTAACATATTGTTTAATGCTTCCTAATGATTTTTACCAGAGAAAGATTTCAAACTTACCACTTGCTTCTTCCTCTTTGAGTACATACTAATATAATGAAATGCTTTCCTCTTCCCTATTTTAAGATACATTTTTTCTGGTCAACTGCCAAGCACCAGGCACCCTGAATATTTTCTTGGATAGGAACTTGCCAGGAATGACACTTGAGAGATTAGTGAGTAATAAGGAACTCTGGAATAACTTTATAAGAGCTCTAGAAAAATTTTTTAGTGCAGACCTTTAGCTACAAATGTCTCCAAATTAGACCTTTGTAATCCTCAGAGTGAGTTTCTATTGGAAGATGGTAACCTCTGTTAAGACCTAACAAGGCGAGGGTCATTTTGGTTACTTAAAATCTACTTTGCTTTAAAAAAACATGGCTGGCATATCCAAGCACTCTCACCTTGTGCCAAGTTTTGCCTCTGACACTCACATCTATCAGAGGGAATTATGCCTGAAGAGTTCTTGAGAATGGAATTTGACTCTTGTCATCTGTTGCTAGTTCATTTCTTTTAAAAATACAAACACATTTTTATCAATATCTTTTGTCACTGCATCACCCACATTTCTGAGGAAAAAAAACCAATTTTCCCATATTGCACCTTGCCATCTTAAAAGACAAAATTTACATTTTTTTGTTCTTTTGAGCTCGAGGCAATACCAATAAATATAAACATTTTCACATATTAAGAAAAATAGAAGAAGATAATTGAACATGAAGCTTGGAATCTCTCTTCCTTAAAGTTTGGTTTTTCAAAAAGTACACAACAAATTCAGAAGGTTAATTTCAAAGCTATTTCACTTATTGGTTTCTCTCTGAACCTCTTCCTTTTCCATTCTATGCATTTTAAATGCTTATTTAATATTCTTACTCTTCTGTATGCTGCTATTACTAGCTCACTTCCCTTTCTAGGCACCCCCCCCAACTCGTTAAAACTTTTAACCAATTAAGCAAATCTACACATTGACTGAAAATCAATGTCTTATTAATTTCATTTTGTAATATTTTCATTTATGTTGTAATCACTGTGTATAATGCTTTATTGGTTCTATTTATTTCACTTTACATCTGTTTATATGAATCTTCTTATGATTATCTGAATTAGTCATATTTGTTATTTTCTCTCTCTCACTTAGCATTCTTTCAAAAGTTTAATTCCAAAGTGTTTTCCAGTGATCTACCAGTTCACCAATGGTGTATTAGTGTATCTGTATTCGTATTACCTGTGAAACATTTATTGCTCCCATTTGGGGGGAGGGGTTTGTAATTATTTTGCCATTTTTCAGGGTATGAAATGAAATCTCAGAGTTGTTTTAATTTTAATTTCTCTTACTATTGGAGATTTAGAATATGTTGTCACATGGTCATTTAAAATTTATAATTTTTCTTTTGAAAACTTCATATCTTTTGCTTTTCTATTGAGGTATGGTTCCTTAATATGTTTATTAGATTATCTGATAGCTTGGATATAACCAGATTTTTACCTCTAATATTTGTTGCAAATATTCTGCTCTTGTTTTTCTTCCTATTTTCACATTATTGATTTCATTCAACCAAGAAGTTTTTAATTTTGTAGCAGAAAATTTACAATCTCTTCATTATCATATTTGATCAAGAATTTTCCTAGCCATCACTGTGAAAGGAACCTCTTCCTGTTCTTTCCTTTTTTTAAAATGATGTAATCTTGATAATCAAATTGAGAATCAATTTTGAGTTTATTGTGATATATGGGATAAGATGCTGGTGTAAACAAAATTGCTGACAAAATACTTTATAGTTTTCTCACAGTTATTGTCAAAAGCCTATGCACAATAATTTATGCTCTTGGATTTGCCTATTTTTTTTAATCACTTTAATTTCTTCTTTATCCAGTTATTCTACTTATATACTTGTTTTTTGCCAGTAAGAAACATTTTTCTTGACTATGACTTTATGATATAATTTTATGTCTACTGTTAGTTATTTTTAAGAGTCTCATGCATGCTTTCATCACCTCATGCCTAAGCTATAGCAAGAGTCCTCTGATTGGTCTTCCTGTCTAAATTTTCTCCCTACTCTAGTTAATGCTCTATATTGGTATCAAATGATCTTCTTAAAATACAAGTCTATAAGGTGGACATAATGTTTTGCATGACTTCACATGTATAACATATCAAATCCCTTGCCTTCTCAATGAGGGGGAAGAGGAGAAAGGCAGCAAATTGGGATTTCAAAATTAAAACTACAGCAACAAATGTTAAAAATTGCTTTTTGCATGTAATTCAGAAAAAATAAACTATTAAATCATTTAAAAAAACGTGTCTTATCATGTTTCTCCCCAATTTAGTAAATTCTAGTGCTTTCCTATTACCTTCAGGATCAAATATAAAAATTCTTTTACAATTTAGAATTTTAGACTTCCAGAGTCCTTCATAACCTGTCCTTTCTTCTTTTTTTGGTTTTCTAATACTGTATTCCCCTCCACAGATTCAACAACCCACTGACACTGGCTTCTTTGCTTTTCCCAAATATACCACTCATCTTCTCATTTTATAAATTTTCACTGACTATTCTCAATGCCCAGAATTCTTTCCCTTTTCATTTTGGCCTCCTGGCTTCCTTCAAGTCTCAACTAAATGTTTATAATATTGTATATTTTCATTCATCTGTGTTTTCCCCCATATAATTCTATTGTCTTTAAGCATAATTTGGGCAGGGTTATATCTTATCTCAACTTTGTGTTTCTCTTAGTACCTAATAAGTAGTACTTGTGCATTTAATAAATGCTTATAATTTAACTATATTAGAAAACACCGTACATACATATGTATATATAAACCAATATTTCAAAGATCTGTGATTTAATCATTGTGGATCCTCCCTTTACTTATACAAATTGAAATTGTGTTGCTATGCCTGACCTCAGTTCACTAACCCTGCTGGCTAATCCTCTTCTGTGCTTCAATAGATCATCTTTGTGATATACTGTGGCCAAAAATTGTATCACCCAGAAGCAATGCTGGTGTTGAGTCATTTCAAATTTATAGTCTGGTAGCCTGGTCCTTGAGCAAAAGACATATTCTGTCACCAGGTCCTTTCTCAAAGTCTGTTCAATGCGATGGGACTTGTAGAAGTTTGTGTTCTGCTGGAAGAGCCCATGAGAATCCAACATTATTTCCATGCCATAACAAACCTCTTGGATTTGGACTTTAACATAGATATAGAGGGGGAGAATCTTTTTTGGGGAAATGTGTATTAAGGGAAAATTTAGGAGTAAGCTAGTTCCTATCACACTTCAATTTCTCTTGCTGTGTATTTGAAGGAGAAACATTTTACTTCCTTTTAGTATTTAGAGGTAGAGCAGTAAGTTCATAGAATCAGATTTTGAATGGAAAGGTATGTCAGAGGCCATCTGGTCCAACCCTGTCATTTACATGTGAGGAAACTGAAACTCAGAGAGATCAGGGTCATCTAGGTAGTAAATAGAAAAGCCAGAATCTGAGAACATTGAGTGCTTCACTGTGATTTTTTTTATTTGAGTCTCCAGTGCCTAGCATGGTGTCAGACACACAGTAGGCACTTAACAAATACTTTATTGATTTATTATTAGTGATGCTGTAGTGGGTTTTTCATTAGCTATATTTTTAGAATTTTTATAGAAAAATAATACTGGGCTTAGAATTACATTTTGATGAATCATAATAATAATAGCTAGTATTTATTTAGTTGGTATAGTAGCTCTATCTACTATATGGTAGACACTGCTAAGCACTTTATAAATGTCTCATTAGATTGATAAGACAATGCATCACTGTAAAGTTTAAAAACTTATATTCTTTTCTAAAATTCTTTGTCATTTATAATGATTAGAAAACTATAGGAATCAGTCCTACTAATAGGTCAATACCTTATTAAAATATTTTTTTGGAAAAATAGGAGAAACAATATTTTCTTTTTGGTTTCTATGTTATTTTTGTTACTACTTTTGCCTCTAGAAATTGAGCAAAGTTTCTGGCTGGACATCAGTTTCTTCATGTGTAAAATGAGAGTGTTGAGTTTAGTGCCTTCTGAAGTCCTTTTCATCCTTGTAGCCATAATCTTATGATCCTATGAATAAGTAGAAAATGTAAAATAATGTCTTGTTCAGTAGTAGAGAGCTCCTGAAAGAGAGAATCCTGTACCATATACCTAATACTTTCCCTAGTTCACAACAAATAGAAATTGAAGAGTCCAAGGAAAATAAAGGCATCCAAGGACAGTCCTGCCTATATTGGCAGCACAAGGTATCACTGTGACATCACATGTACTATGTCTAAGTCTGTGAATTTACTGACTTGATTAAATCCCTAATGGGAGAGGAAGAAATAATGCCTGGATTAATTGAAAGGGAAAGAACATCATTGGTTTTATTACATGACATAGTTTTTATTTAAAACATACTTAAAATGTGCTCTCATTCATGTTAGGTTGAAATGATTTATGTTTTCATAATACCTGGTGTTTTATGAAACTTTGTAACTATTAACATTTGTCTAATAAATAGACATTAACTTCTTATTTGGCAGGATTGTGACTAATGGATGGTTCAGAGGACTGTCAACCACCACACCCTTACAGTAAATGTTTACAGTTTTACAAATAAAATAGTAACCTCCTAAATTGTGGAATGCATTTAATAATGCATTTCATAATGTAAAAGAGTTGAAGATTAATCTAAACTTTATAAACTGGCACAAAATTGATTTAGAAATTTGCATTTGGCTACATGTAGTAGGACTGTTGATAACAGCCAAAAAAATTGCAATTTTTTCCTATTTGCATGTGTTTTGCTGCAGGGTGACACTGAAGATATTAAAATATGAGTAACAGATGTGATTTTGCTAATGGAGCATCACATCTCATATATTTCCGTATTATTGTTCTTTATTTATTTATATACTTATTTGTGGTGAATTAAACTTAATCCTTTTAAAGTATAATGCTATTCCTATTAAGTTTTCACTCTTTTTCTAGGTTTCCTGATTTTAGCACTTATTGTTTTATTAATTTGGAAATAATTTCTGTGTTTTCTGGAATCCATTTACTATAACTTTATTATAATTATTATTAAGTAGAAATTAATAATAAAGCATGATCAGGCTTTGTGCATTGTGGGGAGTATCATTATTACATGATCATTCTTATTAGGCTGTATATTTGCTACTTTTATTATTTCCTTCTCTATAGGAATGGAGAGAAACACTTGTTTTTAATTTTAATGAATACCAGCAACCATTAAATGGAGCTTGAATAAGAACTTTGAAGGCTAAATAACTTTGTATGTTCATTCATTTATTCCCCTGCAGAATAACAAAATCAAAATTGGGAATAACCTGAGACTACCTAATTTAATTGATACCTAAGAATCTCCAACACATGATCATCCAGTTTCCATTAAATAACCTCAAGTGAAGGGGGCACCCACTATCTTGCCTGTAGCCCATTCTAATTCTGGACATCTAATTGTCATACGGATTTTGTCATAAGGTCAAATCTACTTCCTTGAAACTTTTAGAGCAGTCTAATATAATCTCCCTTCTATGTAAAGCCTTTAAATTAATCCCAGTATCTATTAGGTACCTAATTTGTATCAATAATTTCCTCAAATATTGTGGGTGGGGTGGAGTAGATACAAAGACACATTCTGAGACTGGAGGATAGGGTTGAAGGTAGGGTCTCTGAGCCAAGAGATCAGTATTATCTTTAGGTAGATCATGTATACATATATACATGCACACATACACACACATATACACACACAAATAACTCTAATTCACATGCAGTGATGCATTATCATGTTCAGGTACAGAGGTATTTGTGCTGCAAGGTTACTCTCACCTGTCTTACACTAAGAGGTTATAGTAGGTTCCATTCTTCCTGCTCACTTTTTATGTTCACTCCCTGCAAACCCTTTATTAATCCAGAGAGTAAAATAGCAATGAAATTTTATTTATTTGCTCCCTTTGATCTTACCCTGCAAAACAATGTTTTTATATTTTACTTTGAGACTTTGAAAGATCTGTGATTTCATCACACCGGTGGTTTCCCTTGGTGCCAATGATAACCTTTATACATTTCATGAGCTGCTGCTGAAAAATGCATTACCTAGTACTAGCCAGACTTCTGGTGGTGATGAATCTCTTAACATTTAGTTAGCTTGGTTCTCAGTTGGAGGACACAAAGCTAGATTCATCACCACCAGAAGTCTGGCTAGTACTAGGTAATGAATTGGACAGGTGGGCACTCAGAAACTCACCAGTTTGGTAGAAGGTAAACCTAAGCTCTTTCAGTAGAAAGTAATCCTCTTGAGGGCAGGGAATATTTTGTCTGTGTCTTTGTGTCCTCAGCATCATGCCTTGTATTGTGTCGTGGGCACTTGGTAAATATTTGTGGAATTGGCTACCAGAGTTTAACTGATAGATCACCTCCAAATCACATTGAAGCCCTGGAGTGGCATTTTAGTGGGGCAGTGTTTATGTCGGGTTTCATGAAAGCAGGTGTGATGTTCAGGCAGGTAATACATCTGATTTAGACATACTAGATTGCTTTTTGAAGAAGCTGAGGCTGTCAGTCATCCATTTTTTTATGACCTACTGTTCCTATATGTATCGCAACACCAGGTGGCAGTATACAAGCACATTAGTCTGAAGGGAAAGACCTAGAACATTTTAATACTTGTATTTACATCTACTATTTTACATTTTTAAAAGTGTTACTGATTTACTTATAGCATTATCCTAATTCCTGTGTACATGCATTTTTATTACCTTGCTTTTAGCCTATAATAACTAATATGTTCCATTTCACATAATGAAATCTTTAAATGCAAGAAAAGAAAAAAGCAAGCAAGCTTAAACCATGCTAAAAAAAAAAATTACATTTTCAAATTCAAGGCTTAAAGGTACCTTACAACTCCACAAATGTAGGTTGTCAAGGGCCCAGGCCTGGGAAAATTATTGGGTCTGAGGATCTTTTTGCTTTGTGATTGTATCACTTTGTAGTATAACCCCTACGTTAGAGTTTCTTTTGACACAAAAGACCCAAGATGCTTTATAGGATTAGTTTGACACACTCAGAAAATCTGAGCCAATACTAACCTATTTCTACTTGTTATGCTGCTACCAACTCCCTTGAAAGTACTTGGTTCTCAATGTTAAAGAAGTGGAATTTTATTGAAAGGACAAAGGAAACAGTATAGACCTCAAGAACAGAACAGAACCTAAAACAGATTCCTTGGAAAACAAATCACATTCCTCTGCTAAACAAGCTTCTTGGAAAGATCTATGTCAGACATAATCAATTATAGTCCTGAATATGCAGGAATCTTCCCAACTTTTGGGGACTGTCTGTGATCCTGTGCTGTCAAAGTGTTTATCATGGAGTAAATTTCATTTTCTCTGCAGAGAAGTTGCCAAGAATTACAATCCATTTTCATCTTTTCCTTGTATATGGGTGTGTTGGGGAATGGTAAAAGTAGGACTGATCATCTCCTTGTTTTCAGGAAATATTTTCAGTCTGTCTTCAGGTCTAGCTTGTTCTGTCAGTTGCATTATTGTTTGCTTCATCTAGGTCAAACTGCCATCTCTGTGAGGGGAGAACTTCCTCTATTTTTAGGAATATTTATCAATAATCTTGGGGGACACTTAATTCTCCCTACAAAATTTGAAAACACTATTGATAAAGCAAATTGGGGACTTTTAATTGAGGCTCTTTCCTTTTTTCCATGCTATCTTCTGGATACACTAGAATTTCCCAAGCACAGAGTCCCCATATACCTCTAGCTTTAGGAGAGACCCTTGTCATTAACTCCAAGCCTAGATATAGTACTCAATATTTCTCCTAGGATAAAATAAAAATTCCCCAGCTTTTTATTTAATGCTCTCTATCATCTAACTCCCACTTACATTTCTAGTCATATTTCATATTTCTCTTCTGGATTACTGGCCATTTCCAAAATTTGTACAAGATGTCCTCCATACCTGCAATACATTTGCAACTTCACCTTTCAGAATCCTCTTTCTTCAAGACAAGATTCAATTGCCATCTCTTCTGTCTGACCATTTCTAATTTCTCTAAACCAGAATGTGTTTTCTTTCTTTCCATTTTTTTTTCCTAGACCACTTTGTTTAGATCTCTTCTTTGATCCCATTCCTCAGTACCTGGTGATACCTATGCATATACCCCTGGTAGAAAGTCAGTTCCTTGAGGGCAAGTACTATGCCTTTTTAAAAAACATATTTTGAGCACCTAAAATCTAGTACAGTAGAATATAAGATCTGTTAGGGTAGGAAATATTTTTAAATCTTCTTTTTCATCAGTTCTTAATATATTTCTTAAATGCTGGTTAGATAAAATTGGTTTAGACATAACACTCAACATGTACATTGAATTGATTTGACTATAAATTTTGGTTTCTTTTCCTTCTGATACCTGGGAAAAACCTCTTCCATACAAGAAATATCTCTCTACATGGTCAATTTCTGAGATAGGTAAAGTTATTAAAAACTTCCAATTGTTAGTTACAATTATAGCTAGTAATTGATTTTACCTAGGAATGGAAGGCTGTGCTCTTTATAGTCCTTAGACTTTAGAGAGGCACTATTCACAAAAGGAACAGTGAGAGAGGAAAAGATTCCAACACTTTCTACTCTTTGACTAGGTCTTATAAGTTTAACACATGGTGGAATTCCATTTGGGAACTAATATCCCTTGGAAATCATGCTGATTATGAATGATCACTTTTTTAACCTTTTAATCTAGAATTAACACATTCCATGTTACATTATTTAGATGTGCTAATGTGAGTGAGAAATACATTCTGTGCAGGGGAGGAAAATCTTATCAAATATCCATAGTTGCTGTGTCTAATGTGCTGAAGAATTTCTAGGTGGTATTTTTGTAATAATATCAATGAATTATGGCAAACATAAAGCATTTTTATTTAGAATTTATACATATGACTAGACATACACACATATATAATTCACTTCCAGATTTCTTTAAATTAATTAAATTATCTTTAGGAAACCAACACTAACTGTCCTCTTGTGGTGTCTCACTCCTCATATTAAAAAGGTAAATTTATATTACTGAAGGCTCTGTTAGTGGGGTGTAAGCTCTGGCAGATTCTAAATAGATAGAAAAATGGAAAGGCATGAACCCAGTGAACTCAAACTATATATTTGTAGTTCAAAGATGGGTGATAGAGCTTTTGGTCATAGCAACTCATGATCTATGTCAATGGAGGTCTTACCCACAGTAATGATACTGTGAATCTTTGAAGTATTAAAGAAAATTTCGACAAAGATCCTTTCCTAGAATGAAAAAAATACAAAAGTCCTTAATTGTCTCAAAATGGTTGGACTCTAAAAAAGAAACTCTCCTTCCTTTTTCTATTTCCTCCTTTCTCCTTTATTTTTTCCATCTTTTTTCTACTCCTTTCTTTCCGATGGTGCTTTTTAAGCCTATATTCTATCACTACAATTATATATGATGATGATGTTATTCTAAAACTCTTAAAGTAAGTAATTAAAATATATTTTAATATAACAATATTCCTATCATATCACCTAGAGGCAAGGTTAATAAAGGGAAGAGTTGATTAAAGATGGCTAATTACTTCTATTCTAAATTTAAATTTTAATATACACACTGTAATTTACAAAGCTAAGGATTATATCAACAGTACTTATAAAATATGGCCATTAACAATTTAGTTTTAAATGTGATCTTTTTATACATTAATGGCTATCTATTGTTTAGGGCTCAGAATGTCAATTACAAACTTAAAATAATAGTAGCATCAATGGGTATCTGAACCACAGGACCTCTGAATAAGTTAAAAGATTATAAAACATTACATAAATTTTTCAACTGAAACTTAATTATCAACTCATAGATTTAAAGCTGTTAAGAGTCCTTAGTTTGGCCACCTCAATTTATAAATGAAGACCAGATTAAGTGACTTATCCATAGTTACAAAAACGAGTAAATGACAGATGGAATTTGAAACCAACTCCAATAACTCCAAATCTTTTGTCCTTCCCACAGAATTAATAAGAGTAAACAACAGTTTTGTCTCATACCATAATGCTTGAATTACTGTTGCATCTGTCATGGAATGTACCAATGATAAATCAGAAAGTGTTATTTGGATTTCAGGGATTTTCCTTTTAAAATAATTTTTATTATAGCTTTTTAGAAAAAAAAACCCAAATAAACCCATAATTTTCATCTTCTAATGTATGTTTCTCTGTTTCCCTTCTAGAAAGCTCTCTTTTATGACAGAAAATAAAAAAAAGAGAAAAAACAAGTTCAGTAAAATAAACAAACATTTTGTAAAAGTCTATTATTTGCAGTATTTCACGCTTACTGTCCACCTCAAACAGTGGAGTGGGGTTTCAAGACCCTTTACTGCACAGTGAATACTATACATATGTGTAAGTAAAGATATTAAGGCTTCTTTGAATTACCTTGTACACGAAGAAAACAAATTTAAAATCTGAAATCATTATATGAAGTCAAGAAATTATACACACACATATATCAATGAGGATAGTTTGGCCAGATGATATGTTTGTGCTATTTCTGAATATTCATGTTAAAAATTTGGAGTGATTTATTGATAGAAGAGCAACCAAAATAGTTCTTCCAAATCACTCTCTTCAGAGACCCCTAATTACCAACTCTGTGTAGGACAGTAATTATTAGTAATTGTAATCATTCTATACTTTTAAAATGTGTGACTGTTGGAGGGTGTAGCCTTTTCTTCATATAATCTTTGCTTCATTAGTTCATCAATATATCAAGGGGAAAATCAGGTCCCTGTAAGGACCAGCTATGCTCCTAGAAAAAAAATATAATCAAAAAGAAGGAAGAACAAATGTTATCAATGAAAATTCCTTTAGTGTGAGGCATTTCATGTATAAGACTATTCCTGATGAATACATTAAAGGGTGGAAATTAATCCAAGATGCTAGAGTGAGATGATAGAGTAGAGCTAAGCTTCTCACACACCTCACAATAAAAAAAAAATTAATAAAAGCACATAAGAGAAAAAGCTAAAAAAAAAAAACCCATAACATTTTAATAAACAATAAGTAACACAGTAACATGAAAATTCTATTATGGATTAACTGAATCAGCAGGTGCACAATAGTAATGGAAAGAGAAACCATGTTTTCTGGCAGACTTCATCAAATTGATACATGACATTAAAAATAAGTTAAGCAAGATTTGACTTTGATAAAAGAATCAAGACCAAATAAAATAAATGACTAAGGAAAACTATAAAATAATATAGCAAGAATCTGAGCTACCATTAAAAGATAGTACAAAAGATTAGGATGAAATGATGGAAGAAATTGATCTTTTAGTCAATAAGCACATATTCAATGCTACTATGTGCCAGACACTATACTAGGTTTGGGGGCTATAAATACTAAGACTTGGAAAAACGCTTTTCACAAGAAGAGTATGGGCTAACGATCAGGGCAGCTAAATGGCTGGTGAATAGAACACTGGCCCTGGAGTCAGGAGGACCTGAGTTCAAATCCAGCCTCAAGCACTTAACACTTACTAGCTGTGTGACCTTGGGCAAGTCACTGAACCTCAATTGCCCTGCCTTCCCCCCCCCAAAAAAAAGACAAAAAAAAAGAATATGGGCTAATGAAAATTACCAATATTGAAAATTCAGTAGAAAATTTTTAAAAAATCATGCAAGCAACTAACAGATACTTAATTGAAAGGAAATCAAAATGATACCAAAGCAAAAAAACTGGTAATGCAAGCTCAAAAAAATAGGGAATTCTCCAAATTATTAGAAAACGTGTAGACTCATGATACAAACATGATGCAGCAATATTGGGATTACTATCTTTCTAGAAAATTTAAGAAAACAAAATTATATGAAACATTATATTATAGCAGTGAATCAAAGACTATTTCCAGAACTCCTCAAAACAAAGAAACACAAATAGAAACTTCAGAATGCTGGTGGTGGTTGTGGTGGGGAAGTCAAGATTTAGTATATCTAGACACATTTTTGTTAAAATTTAAGATTGCAACAGTATATTGAGAATGAAGGGCAGGAAAAGGGAGGGTACATTGTAATCTTCCAGAAGTATAGAAACCTTGAAGCAACTCCCATATATCATATTGAACTTTTCAGTGAGTATGAGAATAATTACAGAAATTATAATTTGTATCCACTTACCTATGCCTATTTTTTCAATTTCTTTTTCTTAATGCTATCACTGCCATTTATAGAACTACAGAATAGTAATAGTAATGACAGTGGACATCTTTGTTTTATCCCTGATTTTGTTGGAAAGATCTCTACTGTTTCTCAGTTACAATAATGGTAGTTCTTGGATTTAGTAGAGATTGATTACCATATTAAGAAAAGATTCAATTATTTCTCTGCTTTCTAGTGTTTTTAAAACACATATGATTGTTTTATTTCACAAACCTTTTCTGTATTGATAAATAGATTAGATTTTTTTTGTTATTAATATCATATATTTGTCATGTTGTTGATGTTGAACCATCCCTGTATTCTTGGTAGAAATTCAGCTTCATCATAGTTTCTTATATAATCCTCTTTCTTTGTATTTGCATATTAAAATGTTTAAATTATTAATAATGATTTTCATGATAAAGCAGTACTTTCTTAATGAGAAGAAATATATTAAAAAATTGAGTCTATGATTGGGATGAGGGAGGTGTGTATTATTAATTAATATTTCCCTTTCTTGATTGGGATACAACATACTTTCTGCCCCTTCTGGAGATGAACATATCCAGGGTAGGTATGTCTGATTGGAGCCCACCACTCTGGAAATAGTTCTCTTGGTTAAATATCTTCTTCTGAAGCCTTTTTAAATTTTAAATTATTGATCAAATATATCAGATTGTATTGAACTGCTTGGTGACTTTCTAGGATTTTCAGTCATGATGTCTTGGTAATTTTGTTTTTAAGGTGCATTGGGGCTTTTTCAATTGTTATTTAAAGGATATAGATAGATGTGATCATGTGGAGATCAGCTGCCCAAAGGAAACATAGCAGGTATAACCTTTTAAATTGTCTGGGATAGACTTGTTTAGTGATGGAATTCCAGAGTCTGAGGTTACACCTAGTGTTGTGGTGACAAAAACCAGATGTTTACTTATTTATTTTTAGATATTTAGATCTGATCACATTGACTTCTCATAGAACAATGAACCATTACTTGTCCATGAGAGAAAAAAAAGAAACAGAAAATTGAAAGAGCTTGGAATTTCTTTACACATTCAATTTTTATGAAAAATTGAGAAAATTGATGTTGGGAATGCATTCAGCAAAAAAAAAAAAAAACCACTTGTGGTGAACGCACCTCGACACAACAAATGGTATCAGAATGAGCCCTAGATATGGATTCAGAAGACCAAGGTTAGAATGCTGACTATGTTATTTACTTACCTGTGTGAGCTTCCTGGTTCTGAGACTTTGTCTTTGTAGTTCTAAATTTTATAAGATTGTAAGTATACATACCTATGTCCTATGAGTAGTATATAAGACTTGATGGTATTCATAATAGTGAACCTGAGGCATTGCAGCATTCTAAAGTACCTTTATGTGATGGATGTGTCTTATATTGTTTTTCTAATTCTATGACCTACGTGATAACTCTTAATCCAAACATTAAATTCCCCAGAATGCCCCATTCTGGAACCATTCCATATAAACAAAATTTTGTTGAATGTGAACTTTAAGACACCAGAATTTAGGGGAAATGCACAAAATGTTTTTGCATTTTTTTTTCTTATCAGTCATTTCTCCTTTGGCTAGGAGATTATGGTTTTGAATATTGCATAATTTGAGTTTTGTCCTGGATATCCCACTAGAGTAAAGGTAAAAAAGAAAAAAAAAAGCAAAGAATTATTGTAATCTTTCCCAGACTGCACTGGATCCAAGAAATTGTCAAGGACGGTGAAATATGAAACATTTAGGACTTGTTCACTCTTTGCCTGTAATGCTGTTCAGCAGGCTGTTTGAGAGAAACATCTGTGCAGGACTGATACCTGGTCTCTCTGAGCCAGCTGAACCTTGAAATGAGTATAAAAACCTGTTTATATCACTTTATTTTCATCTTAAATACTTTCTAGGAGACCTGTCAACTGTAGGAACTTTGGATCAGCTGTTGCTTTTAGCCAAGAGAGATAATACTGCAGATCAAGCCCAGTGACAGTGCCTTTTAGTGTTTCCTGTTCCAACTGCCCAGCCACTGTTGCCCATCAAAATGCCTCAGTGGCTTTTGAAAAGTGGCTCACTTACAAAATAATTGGTCCGAAGTGAACTGTTAAATGGTCTTTCTCCTTTTTACACATGGCTATTTTTCTTTAGAGTACACAATTTTCTGTGTAGCAAATACAATTTCTACTTCTAAATGTGAAGGTTATCACACAGTAGTTGGGATTCCAGAACTGGATTTTTACAGCCCTATCCTTTTGCTTTATAGCCCTCAAATGTTTAGAAAATATCTAAAGCATTTAATATTTAATTGCCAATTGCCATTTGTTGGGGGCTTATAGGACCCCCTATGCCATACTGCTTTGTGAAACTTTATGGAAGAGTCAATATCAGATGTCTGCCCACGAGTCATTTGCCAGTTATTTTTCTCTTAATCTGTAATGGATATTTTATGCCAAGAGAAAAACAAAGCAAAACAAAACAAAACAAAACAAAACAAAACAAAACTCTAAGTCCTTTCCCTTTTAAATATTTTCATAATAATAATAATAGTTCAAGTGGCATGTGATGTAGGTTGAAGATTGATGAAGTCTCATGTCAGAGAGCTCAGGTGACTTGTCAATATTTTCTGAATCCAGATCCAGTGTTGTTCCCATCTATTCCACAACACCTCTGCACTTACCCCTTTTGTCCAAGACCATGTATGTAGATGATTCTAAGTTAAAATGGAAGAATGAGATTTTATAATGCAGGTATTTAGCCTATGTATGGCCTGCCGAAAGTGCAGCCTAATTGTTGAAACCAGACTTCTATCTCTGTCAGAATGACTAAGGAGTCAATCCTATATCCTCTCTGTGAAATGGTTTCCATGAAAGGGAAGTTATTAATAGCAGTCACTCCCATGAGTGGGATGAGTATAAGGTTTTGGGAGAAAAGAAAAAATTGGGGATATCTACTATATAGATACTGTGATTGCTTCATAGAACAAGTATAGTTAGTGACATTAATATCAATTTCTCTGATAATATTGGTGAGCTAGAGAAAGCCTTGTTAGGGTGAAATAATATCTCACTCTCTGGAACTTATAAATCCTCTGAGTGTCTGCCTCTTTCTGTCTACCCCCCCTTTCTCCCTCACCCCTTCTCCTTGTCCCTCTCCCTTTGCCTCTCCCCTCCCTTCTTCTCTCCTTCATTCCCCCTCCACTTTATTTTATCTCCTCTCCCTTCTGTTAATTATGGCCTAAACTAGCAATATCAATGTAGCTTTTGCCTGGTAAGAAGGAAAGAATTTCATATTGTAGTTAGAATGGAAATATCAACTAGTGCCTGTTTACTTAGAAGTCATTTGAAAATGGAGATATCTACCCAGATTCATGGGCATATCTGAGATACCCTTATCTGACAGTTTTCTTCTGATTTTCTTCAGAATCCCTTTTAATTTTTAATAGAATTTCTATTAGCTTTACATTGATATGGATACTAAACCAAAAGGAAATACTAGCATCTTAACCGTATTAATAGATACCTTCCCAAAGCCTGGTAAAATACATTTTATGTCTTAATATTTTATAGTTTCTTAGAAGGCAAAATAAAGAAAGAATTATGATTGCATTTCAATCCGATAAGTTTCTTCCACATTATTGTAGAATTGTTAGGTTACTTAGGTGCAAATTGGGATGTTCCTTTCTAAGGAATTTCAAGGAAATTCAGACAAAGAGGGACAACTGTCAAAGTGGGCAGGTGATGACATCACTGCATGTACGTTGGTGGATTTATTATTTATCCCTTACTAGTGTCAGAAGAAAGTGCACATTATCAAAATCATTTTAAGTTTATATATGATGTAATATTTTTAAGGGAAAGCACAGCACTGTGCTAAAAATGAAAGCCCACCTCATGTGCAGGAGAAATATGAAGCCAAATCCTGATCTAATTATTTGGCAGCCTCCTCAGGGTCTAAGGAGCCTAGACAAGTTGATTGTAAATGAATGGATGAGCACAGATAATATTAAAGTATAGAAGCTTTATTTCCCCCTCCTGGCAAAGTGAAGCATATTATTTGCAGTAACTTCAGAGACTATGGTGATTTTTACAATGGCACCTTGGATTATTTTTCAAGAAAGGAGATAGAAGTAAGAAATAGCCTGAAAAATATCTTTTTTTCCAGAGAATAAACTAGTTTTTCTGAAAGTTGAAATGTAAGAAATGCTGGATGGCATCAGACCAGTGGCTCATCTAGGTCTGTCAAATATGGATTTATCTAAACTAATCTCACCCTTATTTATTATTAGTGTTGTTATTTAGGCATTATATCCCCTGGGGAGTTTTATATATTTTCATATACTTACTACTAGGGAGAGCAATCCAGTTTATGAAACCTTAGTTTCCAAAGCTCTTGTCTAAAAAAAAAAAGCCTCATTCTTCAAGTGTAAACCAAAAAACCAAAAATCTTTAACAGCTATATTTTATGAATTTCACTATTATTTAGCCTGTACTATTAACATGTGTAAGGTGATTTAACTTATTTAATTGCATACTTTTGAATATAGTAAGTTCTAAGCAGTATTTTCCTTATTCTGCAATGAGATGACCAGGGTGGTAGAAGTTATATTACTTTTATTGTGTCATTGTGTGCAGACCCAAAGTGGAAACAGGTTTCCTAAAAGAGTGAGGAAAGTCCTATATTAGTCATGAAATCATAATTTGGAACTTCATTTCAGACTAGCATCCAGAATTTTAACTAAACCTAGCTGCTATCCAGGGGCTGATTATATCAATATAGCTTGTATTTGACTATCCCTTCATCAATTTCTGAGATTTACTGGGCCTTGGGTGTCACAGACTCAACTTTTTCATTTGCTCTTTGGCCCTACAGCTGCCAATGATTCCTGGAGGAGGGAGGCACTCAAAAAGAGGATTATATTAAAGAAGAACACTTTTGTGAAGAAAACCCAAAGATTTAAGGTCTTTCTTTAAAGCTAGTTAGTGAAAACCACAACTAAAATGACATTTTCTTGCATAGAATACATAGGTCATATAATGGATTTGACATAAGGGCTAAATGATATTAACTTTGAATCTGTTCTCTTGAAGCTGCTCTGAATAGGAGTGAGTGAATGTGTTTAGTGCATGTCTGCTTGTGCCTTGCAAGGATGTTTCAGATGGATCTCTGTGGCTCTATTGCCCCCATCTCTCTAGACTTCTCACTTAATATAAGTCTTACTTTTCCACCTTTTTAGTGAATACAAAAAGATTTTTATTCAGGGCTCATCTTATTCAGCTCTTCTTTGCAAACAAGTCTTCAATTTTGCTGAGAAGAATACATCCTTAAATGTTTCACAAAATGTTTTCCTTCATGCATGTTGTCTTTATGTAGCCTAGATTTCCCCTTTGCCTTTAAAATATCTAATTTTCCATCTAGATTCTCCTACATTATATTTGCATATTTATTTGCATTATAACCTGTGCCCCTCACTCCCCCTCCCCTTCCCAGAGAGACATCCCTTATGACAAAGACTCTTTTTGAAAAGAAAAATTAAGAGAAGAGAAAAAATCATTTTTGAATTTTGGTGGACTTTTCCACCTTCCTCCCCTCTCCTGACACCTCACCTATGCAAAGCGGTAGGGAAAGGTGTCTTTTAATACTGTTCTTTGAGGACAAACTTGTTCTTTGTAATTTTACAGAATTCATTTTCAGTTGTTTTATAGTTCTTTACATTTATATAATTCTTCTCTGTCTCTGTCTCTGTCTCCATCTCCATCTCTGTCTCTGTCTCCATCTCCATCTCCATCTCTGTCTCTATCTCTCTCCCTCCCTCCCTCTTTCTCTTTTCATGACTGTGCTTCACTCTTTATTATGCCATATAAGCCGTTCTGTGCTTCTCTACGTTCATCATATTTGGCACAAATATTCCACGACATTAATGGAACATATTTTGTTTAGCTATTCTCTAAATAATAGACATTTACTATATTTCCAATCTTTTGCTACCTTAAAAGTGCTGCTATAAATATTTTGATATTTACGAAGCCTTCTTTTTGTCAATGACATTCATGGGATCCATGAATGGGATACATCCACTTAAGAAGTGGAGTTTCTTTTAGCCATTTGATTTGCATAACTCCAATCTCCTTTCTAGGTGTTTATATTGTAAATTCACAATTCTTTCAACAATGTATTAATGTGGTTTTCTTTCCAAACCCCTCCAACATTGATAACTCTCATTTTATGCCATCATTGCCAATATTTTTTGGTGTGAGGTAAAACTTCGGGTCTGATATTTTCTTATTATTGAATGATTTGGAGCATTCTTTTTTTCTTTTAATAATTTAATTATTAAATTAATTTAATTTGTACATTTATATTAGTAGATCTCTTATTGAATTCTGCTTGACTGTCAGTTGCTTTTTTTTTTTTCAAAATGGACATTACAAATTTAAATAAATATAACAAGTTATAATATTCAAGCACAATTTTAAAAGCAAACCCAAATTTGTACATCCTTATGTATATAAATGTATGTGTGTGCACACACACACACTTGACTGACCATATAAATAAATATTAGACATAAATTATGCGCATCTATAGCTATCTCTATATACATAGACATGCATATAGATTGTTGTTGTTCAATTGTTTCAGTTCTGTCTGACTCTCTGTGACCCCAGTTTTGGATTTATTTGGAGCATTCTTTCTTATGAATGTTAATACTGTGCAATTCTTCTTTGGAAACTCTTTATATCCTTTATCCACTTATCTTTTGGAGATTACTTTTGGCGTCATATATTTCTTTTAAATGTATGTGTGTATATACATATTTACACATACATAGATAAAGAGATAGATAGATAGGCCTTGGATGTCATATCCTTATCTGGTAAATTTGATAGCAAAGTCTTTTCCCTATTAATCACTACCATTTTTATTCTACATGCATTAATTTTGTTTGTGTAAAAATTTTGCAATTTCATGTATTCAAGATTATCTATTTAATCTTTTGCAATTGTTTCTGTCCTCTGGCTAAGAATTCATCTTCTGTTCATAGCTATGAAAGACATACGACCTATTTCTTTTCTTACCTTTTATGCAATAATTTTTTAATATTCCATTTTGTGCATCTATTTTGAACTTGTGGGATAATATGTATGATATTGGCTTAAGGACAGTTTCTGCCACACTGCTTTCTAGTTTCCCTAGCATTTTTAAAATCAACTAATGAGCTTTTCTTTAAAATAATATGTCAAGGTGTTTATCAAACACTGGGTTATTTATTGAGTTCAATTCCTTTTGATTCTGACTTGTCTAGTCTTTTCTACTGATCTACTACCAGATGGTAGTAGCTTGCTTGATATGGCATAGGTAGTATGTAGGAGAACCTGGATGGAAGATTAGATATTTTAAAGGTAAATCTTATGGCTTTTCCCCCTGGACATTGTTTTAATGCTTTCTCCAAACATAATAGCCATTGGGTTATCGCACAGTATTAGAGGTGGAAGTTACCTTTGGTCACAGACTGTCACTATAGAGATGAGGTAACTGAAGCACGTGATTTGATCATGATCGAACACTTTACCAATGGTATATTCAGAATTATAATCGAGGTCTACTCCTACAACTAACCTCTTTCTACTTCCTTATTCTACCTTGCTAAAATCCTCCTGACTGGAAATAGGATTAGACTTCCAATAGAACAAATGAAGAATTTGCATTACAACCTGTATGTAACTTGCATTTTTAATGTATTATTATATAGGGACAAGTTATAGTTTATGATGATTTCTGGATGCCACCTGTAGTTATGAGAATCTATTTTCCTTGCTTACGAATCAGACTGTTCATCCTTGACTGGCAAGTTATATTCTTCAAATGTGTTTATAACATTCAAGTGCAGATTTTCCTTTTCAAGGTAGCAATATTTTAATAAGGGTGTAGGGTACATTTGCAATTTGCCCGTCATACTATATAAGGTAAACATTCTTTGCCACAGAGCAGAGTCCAGCTGTAGCCCATTTAGCTCTTTTCTAGCATGAGGTTATGCTTTATAGACAGTTAAATTCCCCATAACTTAAATCCATTGATGTTTGCTATCATTCTTCAGAGTCTCCAATCTCTGTTTATTCTAATCTGCTGACTGTGTTAATCCCCACCTAAAAAACTTGACAAATGAAAATCCCAGCAGTGACTGTAAAACTAGACTAAATGTCTGTGAACATGTCACAGCTTCACAACATAGAATCAGTAAGTGACTTTGTTTTCCCTAAATATAAATGATAGCAATTTAAAACATTTTAACAATGTTAAACTCTCTTATCACTGCTGCTGTACTTAACAGTCTACTCAAGTACATATACGTGTGTATATTTCTCCAAACTGCATTTAATGTCTTCTAAATTTTGTAATACAACATTTTTATCATGTGAATACCTCAGAAGAATTCAAAAGTAGAAAATGAGATGAGAGAGCTCTAAACTTTGTTAAGTTTATTGCTTATTATCAGAGTAAAGGAAATCAGAACAACTCATCCAATTTGAAATCCAGGAAAATAAATCTTTGTGGAGAAATCCAAGAAAATGCCTTATTTCCTCAATATATACCAGGGTATAATATGTAATTTTGTGCTAGTGGCTTAACACATTATTTTAAAAAAAATTGATTTTTATTTCCTACAATTAACACGGAAACTTCTTTCAGTGAACTTCCTTGTGGTCTAGGTATATATGGACACACTTGCACGCACACACACACACACACACACACACACACACACAAACACACACACACACAAACTCACTCACCAACAATTATTGCCAAGTAAAGGGTAATGGTAGAATTAAGAAAATTTTGACCCTTTATTTTTGTCCTACCAAGATCAAGCACTAAAGTGTTAATTTTCCTATAGTAGTAAAAATAAAACATGCCATTACAAGTCATTGAAGCAACATTCCAAAACATTTTAAAATGGGGATGTTGTGCTATGAAAGTCTGTTACTGATTATATGTTTTCTGTGTGATTTTTCTTCTAGCTCCATGAGAGCAAAGGTCATATCTTAACAATTTTTGTTTTTCTCCCAGGACCTAAAACAAAGCTTTGAACCAAGTAGGTATTTAAGATAGTTGTTGAATGGGTTGTCTTTCTGTCTGACTTTATTTTATCTCCCTGATGCTTTTTCTCTATCCTTCTGTTTCATTTATGCAATCCTTTACCATTTCTTCCTTTCTCTTCATTTTCTCTCTATCTGCTACCATTTATAATTAAATATTAAGTTTTTATGCAATGAAGTCATTGTGAAGACAACATCCATTCTAATTTAGTGATGGGCTACTTTATGTTGCTATGGGAATAGTGCAGAAGGATTACAAAGAAATGTAGCAATAAGTTGAAAAAGTGAACTGAAAAACAAGTGCAATCAAGAGACACAAAGTAATAGAACTATCAGAGTAGGCTGGCAATACTCAAATTGTTTTTCTATTCTTGCTGGCTTTTGAGTTGGATCATAAAGATAATAGGCATGAATTGAAGCAGACAGAAGAAAGATACCTTGAATTGCATGAACAAAGCTCTATGAACACTGCAAAGTGGCAGAGAAGGAACAGAAAACAAATAATATTTGCTTGAAGAGGAGGGTGCATTTTGAAGATCATGGAGAAATTGAGAGGGAATAGAGACTGAAATGGTAGATCACTTTCTATTTACCATGACTTGCTGGAGTGGTGGTAGTTTGTGGTGGGGGGTGCGGTGTGCTTGACAATGAGCAAGTGGAAATTGAAAACAGGAAATTCTATATCTAAGAGCTTTCCAGAAAAAAATTCCTACCTTCAATCCTTTGTTGTAAATTTGAGAATTCTTCTCAGAAGTATCCTGCTTAAAACAGATCATGGAGAGTATTTCCAAAGAATGATGATGCCCTAGCCAAGGTTGTAGCATTTATGGACTGACTCCATGTCTTGTACTGTCCTCAGACCGGTTCATCCCCTTGGAGTGCTTGTCCTCATTTTTTTTTCTTTCAAATCCTATTAACCTTTCAAGATATGTTTGTAGTGATTTCCTCTTTTGAGCAGCAACTATAAGTGAATCCACTCATGTGACAATGTTTCAGGCATTATTGTCAGCACTGGAGAAACAATGACAAAAGAGAGTTTCTCCTCTATGGAGCTTATATCCTAACAAAGGAAATCACATGAATGCATATGGCACCCTTTCCCTCACTTTCTCCATGGAGTATGCTCAGTAACTATTCTTAGTTTCATGTGACCATATGGAAACTTGGAGGAAAGGGGATGCCCCTGACCATGTGTGACTCATTGCTGAGGGGCTTGTACTATAGATAATAAAGGATTTCCTAACTGGCTAAAGAGCACTGCAGATTCCAGATCTGCAAAAGCAACTAAGTTGTTTTGCTTTCATACTCTTTCTCCCTTTCACACTCTTTTTTTCTGACCACAAAGCTTGAGAATTTTTTTGAGCTGTATGCCAAGAGCCAGATGGGATACAAAGCAATTACTCCTTATTTCTGTCACTCTTCCTTTGGGCACTGTATATCCAGATGTAGTCACCCTACCCATGCACCTCATGCACCTGTACATAAAGAAGAACATATAATGAATTTAAGGCACTTTGGGAAAGAGGGCATTAGCTGATGGGGGATGGGGGTAGGGAGGGCAGGTATCAGAAAAGGCAAACTAGCTCCAATTCTTATACATAATAGTCCCTCAGTAAATACTGGCTGCTTGTTAATGGTAGCACAGTGGTGGGGACCCATGAGTCACAGTGTTACAATTATAGTTCCACAAAGTGACCATATTACTAGAACACAAGAATAACAGTCACATTCTGTGGACCCAATCTGAGAGTGTGAGTGCATATTGGAAGAATTATGTAAAAGGGGTATAATATAGAAGTATGCACAGAATAAAGGCAAGTCTTGGGTATTTTTAGACAACCTCCTTCTAAAATATTTTCTTGGCTTCTCATTTCTGTTTCCTTTTTCAATATGCCGTCAATCTTTTGGCTGCTTACCTGGTTATTAGCACTTCTGTGAGGCTGCTTTGGGAATAAGAAGAGAAGTGAAGTGAAGCAGCTTTGTGATTTCTCATCAGGAGTACTTTAAAAGAGGAATAAAACTGGTGTTGCAAAAGAAGGGCTGGCTTTGGAGTCACTGGACCTGGGTTTGAAATCTCACTCTACTGCATGTCACCTGTAAACCTTTGGATGCATCACTGAACTCCTCTGGACTTCAGTGGCCTCATCTTTAAAATAAAAGAGTTGAGGGAAAGGGGAAATTATCTTTGAGGTCCTTTCTAGCTCTAAATACGGGAACACATCATCATTTAGATAAAATTGAATTCGGAATATTTTAAAAAATAATTTATTATATTCTATTTCTTTATCAGTGTACTTCATTCTTCTTGACCTCTGCAGAGATTGATAGAATAGACCACTCTTCTTGTACTACATACTTCCCTTGGCTTCTTGGACAACCATCTTTTGGTTCTTCTTCTACTTGTACAAGTATTTCTTCTAACTTTCTTTTATGGAATGTAATAATAGTACATGCTTACCACTTAGGTTGAGGAAAGCTACATGGGTCAGAGGACAAAATAAATATTTCTTCCATCCTGCCTTTATTTCTTGACTTGAGATTTTGTCTGGAAGAGATAAAGTCATTCATTGAAAAAGTATGCATTACTTGCTATGTGCTAAGCACTGGAGATACAAAGGGGGACAAAAAATCTCTGCCCTCATAGGTTGATTTATTGCCTGAGATTTTGTCTAGAATAGATTAAGTTATTTATTCAAAAAGAATGTATTATTTGCTATGGAGATACAAAGGAAGAAAAAAAACCCCAATCTCTGCCCTCATAGAGCATACATTCCAATGGAGGAGACAACATATAAAGAAAGTCTTTGAACGACTGTTAGATCTAACTTGCCTTGATCTGAACTTCAGCATTGTAAATTGAGTCCCTATAAACCATCAGGAGAGAAAAGGGTTGAATACACAATAAAGGCATTGAAATATCCTTTGAAAGATGACATAAGAATGTATTCTATTACTTTATTCAGAATGATTAATCTTTCTCCAATTCTATTTGAGAATTTCTAGCTTAATGTTAAGTAACACTAAGAATATAGGCATGCTTGATTTTGTGTGACATCATGAAAAAATATCAAGTCCAAGGCAGAGAGAGAGAGAGGGAGAGAGAGAGAGAGAGAGAGAGAGAGAGAGAGAAAGAGAGAGAGAGAGAAAAAGAAGGAGAGAGAGATTAGATGTATAAATCTGGCAAAGATGCTTATAATTGCTAAGGAAAGTCTTAACAGTGATAATACCCTACTTAGACCACCCTGTGAATGATTAATCCACATAGTCGCATGAAACAGATTTATAAGTGGAATGAAATCCCATGGTGAAGATTGTGTGTCATTAAAGTAGTTATCTTCTCTGGTTTTGCAGACTTGCTTTTTTAAGAGCTGCACATCACTTTACACTTCAGGTTCTAACTATTAGGTCTTGTTAGTAGCTAAGAAAATACATTAACTTTTTATATAGTATGTCCAACTTAATGAAAGCTTTTGATATGACAGAAAAAAAAATCCTATACACAAGATTACATATTTGATGAGAAATTGCTTTGAGGATTTTACTTTTGGTTGTATTTAAAAAAATGAATGATACTTGGTATGTACATGAGTGCCATATATAAATAATTCTATTCTTTATATTTTCTCTTTCTTAAATTTTGGATGTATTGTATTGGAGTACTATTTGGATACTGAGACAGAGAGAAAATTCTAGATAAAGTGTAGACAAAGCTTTTGTTATCAGATGTTTTTATTTAAGGGACTAGGACATTGAATTCTTAAGAAAATATTTCAGTATGTTAACAAATATTTTTTAAATTTGTTCTTTACCTAAGATCACTGTATATACACTGGGATCTAAATTGTGGGCATACTTTATACTTAGATTATGATGGCATGGAGGTGGTAGAAAATTCTCATTTTGGTTGAGATGACCACTTCCTAAATCTGTTCATTTTAAACAACCAAGAGAATATGTGGATAGCTAATCAATTTAATAATACAAGGTCATTCTACTTATGTCCTATTAAGAGTGTGTTAATATGAGTATATCCATTTTTCATGGATACTGTGAGTAATTTTACACAAGAAACTTTCAGAAATCAGTATCTAAAATAAAACATTTACCATGCTGACAATACCACAGGGAGATTTTCTTTTTATTATATTGGTTATGATACAGTGGAAATAAACATGGAATTCGAATCCATAGACTCTGGGTCACGTTCTGAGTCTGCTATTTTATTTACTGCCAGTGTGACCTTAGAGAGATGACTTCTGGGTCTAAATTTCAGCTCTAAATCTATGGAAATATGCTAAAATGTACCTCTAACCTTGGAGGAGGTCTTAGTTATTGTTTATATGCTAATTGTGGTTTAAAGAAGTAGGAATAGGGAGAGAGTTAAATGGCCTATCTATTGTCTTTAAAAATAGTTTTGGAGAAGTTTGTAAAATAGCTTTTGATTTTGGCAGGGACAGAAAGTGCCATTTACTTGTCCTAGAGTCAGGAAGATCTGAGTTCAAATTTGGCCTCAGATATTTGCTAACTGTGTGATCCTAGACAAGTCACTTACTTTCTCTGTCTCAGTTTCCTCAACAGTGAAATAGGGGTAATGATGGCACCTATCTTCCAGGGTTTTTGTGAGAATTATAGGAGATAATATTTATAAAGTGTAGAAAGTTCAATATCTGGCCAATAGTAGGCACTTAATGAATACTTGTTTCCTTACTTTCTCTATGCATTTGAATATTCATGCTATATATTCTGATAATAGTGAAGAATTGCATTCGATGTATACATATACATATATGTACACATATACATACACACATACATACATACGCACACACACATATATTGGAGGGAAAGGAAACAATCTGTTTTTCTCATGACATATCTTTAGTATTTTCATCAAATACTTATTTCCAAAATAGCTAGTATTCACTTAAAGTAGTTGACATTTACATGGCACTTTAATGGTTCCAAAGCATTTTTCTTCTCAATTCTTTAAGATAGTACATACATATATGAATATACATCTATGAATAAAAGCCATATATGCACATGCATATATGTATATTTCTGTCTGTCTATCTATCTATCTATCTATCTATCTACCACTTCAATGCCAAGACATTATTTAAAATATTTGATGGAGTTTTCCCCCTCTTCATCCACTTTTCTTTTTATTCTAGTTGCATTAATTTTATTTGTGTAGAAATATTTCAGTTTCATGCAACCAAAGCTACTTATTTCTTGTTATTGTTTCTACCCCTTATTTAGTTAAAAATGTATCTACTTTTAGCTCTGAAAGGTAAATAATATGATCTTCTATTATAAATTTTTATGGTATGATCTTCAATGATATATGATGTTGGTATAAGTCTAATTTCTGCTGTATTGCTTTTCATTTTTCCCAGCAACTTCTTATATTACATATGAAATTTTTAAAAGAAATTTGTTTTCTCATTTATCAAATAATGTGCTATTTATTGAGTACTATTGTTTCTGATTCTCCCTTGTCTAGTGTGTTCCATTGACCTGATACTCTATTTCTTAACCAGTATGAAAGGGTTTCCTAACTTTTTCATTATCTCCATTTACAATCTACATTTTTGTTTTTTCAAATGAATTTTAATATTTTGTTGAATTTGGTAAAATATTCCTATAATGCCAAGCAAAGGCAGCTTCCAAGGTTCAGATTACGAGCATAGTAAACCCCATTTATTCAGCAAACATTCACAGAACAGAGAAAGTCAAAATACAGTGTTACTTGTTCTTTTAGCAAATAAGTTCTCAAATTCAATCCAGGAACTACTCCACCCCTAGATAGTACATTCATTTAGTCAGTCAAAAGTCTCTTCTCAAATGGAGATTAGTCTCCAACCATAAACAAAGTACATTCATTTGGTCAATCACAGAGCACAAAAAACTCAAAGGCTTCCCACCCCTGAATCTCAAAAGGGGCAGGAGAACACAAAAGGCCATCCATTCTTAAGTTACAAGGTTAAACTCAGCATTGAATACCCAAGGAAAGGCTTGTCTTCACTGCAAGTAAGCCCTCAGCAATCTCAGTTCCTGTGGACACAAGGCTCAACAAAGCCATAGCCAGTGTCCTCATCAAGTCACTCTTTGCCTGTAGAACAGTCCCAGAACCCCTGAAAACATCAGCAAGCGCTCTTCCAGGATTTCTATGCAGGTACTGATGAGGGATAGGTTTTGGGGGATTTCTAATGAGAAATCCTTTCTAGGTTCGCGTCTGAAAAGAATTACAGACTCAGCTGTCCTTTGGCAGATTTATAAAAGTTTTATTGATTCACAGGGCAAAAAGGGGTAGGGTAAGGAAACCTGGCTAGGAAAAGCTGCCAAGGTGCAAAAGGGGGGGTCAGAGAAAGTCTGGAAGTGTGACACTCTGCAGCGGGCAGATGGCCTGCTAGGAAAGGCCTACCTGCAAAGTTCTAAGGGCCAGAGAGGCATTTTTAAAGATACAAGACTGTCAGTCGTAAGTTCATTAAGCTAATGAGGTGTACAAAGGTGGAGTTAGGGAGGGACCTGGGAAGAGCCAGGGCATGACTAATACTTAAAGGGACATGCACCCTTCACATCAATTGAGCATGCGTTTTGCCCATAATTCACTGGGACATTCCAAGGGGAGAGGGAGCAGAAGGCGTGGTTTTAGCCCTGAACCGTCATAAGGTCGACCATCGGTCAGATTTGAGGTCAAATTCCTAAGGAGAAGTACCTTATCCAGTTTGGGAAGGATGGGTCTTGTTTTGGCCAGTTACTAGTAGTGCCTTGAAAAGACCCTTGTTATCATAGCTACAGAGTTAATGCTTTGTGGCTGGGGGCAGGGGAGAGACAGTTAATGCTTCACAGCTGGGGGGAGGGAGGGAATGGAGCCAAACTGATCTCACAACTGATGGTACATACACAAGACTGAAGTTACAACTATGCCACAAAAATCACCCCAAAATATTCAGAGGCACCCCATCAGTACCACAAGAAAATCCTCCTTTAGGGCTTCTGAACCAACAGCCAGGTTCCAGGACCTTTACAACAGCAGCACTGTCCTTCACCATCAGGTGAATCTGGCAAAACAACATCAAAACAGACAGACAAAATACTGGCATCACAGCCATGCCTCCTCAGTCCGTGGCAGTTCCAGGTGGCAGTTCCAGGTGACAGTTCCAATGGGCTCTCAGCAGTCTTTCTCTCAGTAGCTCAGGCTCCACGATACTGGGTACTGCTCTCCCAAAGTCCTTCTCCCCTTCTGTAGGCTTGGGCCTCTCTCCCAATTCACAGCTCCTCCAAGTTCAGCCCTCTCTCTTCATGTCAACAAGTCCATCCCACAAGATAGATTCACAAGCTCTGGGTTTTAACACTCAACCCAAAAACCAAGCCAATACAGAGGCATCTCCAAATTCCATTACCAATACAATTCCTTTGACAGTTTGCTTGATAGAGCATAAAAGTATAAATTAATTTTGTTAACATATTGCCATTCAGTAGATATTTTGAGGCATGGCAGGCTGATAAACTATGACAACTTTAAAAGGCAAATATAGGCTGTGAGCCCAGTTCATACTAGAATAACTAAGTGTTTAACTCATGTTAGAAGACATTTGATATTTACTTCTTCCCTATCCTTTTTCAAAATAGGTCAAGTTATGATTTGTTTTGAAAAGAAATAAGTGTTCCTCTTGACTCTGGGGAAGGTCCATCTGATCATTCTCAGGTTTTTAAGTGGAGTTGGTTTTTGCACTTACGCTGCAGTACAAATATATTTTAAATTAATATCAGTGTTCTGGGAAAGAGGTGTATGTATAGCAGATGATTGTTGTATTTTAATTTAAGCACCATATCATGAACTGTGATCATCTAGTTCAACTCTGTTATTTTAATGATGAACAAACCGAAACCCAAAGAGGGTTATATAACTTTCCCTAATACTCAATGATTCAGTGGCAATATTGGAATTAGATTTCAGGCTTCATGACTCCTAGTCTCAACTGAGACCTAAATGAAATGTGACCATAGTATAGCCAGGATTGGCTTAGATGTTGTCAGTCATTTTCCCTTAATGTAAAATTTATATTAATTAAATGAAGTAGCCAAATAATATTTAATTGCCATAAAATGAATCTCTGAAGCCAAATATACAAAACATCATTTCAAATGTGTCATAGTAAAGGCTAGTGCTATCTGGCTAGAATGTAAAAATAATTCTTTTGCAGCATTTCTAAAATGTGTTCTTTAATTATACTTTCATTAATGTTTCCATTTACCATTATTAACATCGGATATCCTGAATGTGAGGATTAGCTATTTGACTATAGTCTGCCTAATGACATACTAAACAACATATAGTGTCTAATTCAGTATCATGCAGTAAGTATTAATTAAGCCTCTATTATGTATGTACAAGGTCTTCTGCTGGGAGCTAGGGATTCAAACACAAAATGAAAAATAGTCCCTGCCCTCAAGCAGCAAATATTCTACTGAGGGATACAACCTGTAACTCATAATGATGTACATTGTAATCTAAGAGAGAGAAAGAGAACAATTAGGACTAAGGTGATGACTTGAGGCTTCCAATGGGAGATATCTCCTCAACTAATCCTTGAATAAAGCCAAATGTTCTACAAAGTGTTATGTTTAAATCAAAACATTGTGTAGTAATTTGGAAACATTTCTCCTATTAGACATTGGTCAGAATAATATTAAATTTTTGTTGATGGTGGTATTTTTGAAAATAGTTCTTTCTAATTTTAGTGGTGTTACCGAGGCTAAAAACAGTATTTTTTCTTGAGAAAAAATTCTTAATGGTGTATAATAAGTGGATATAAGTTTTCAAAGAAACAGACATCAGAAGTCTTCCTTTCTCCATTGGAAAGACTTGAGGCAACATTTTGAGGATGAAGGCAACAATTCACTCCCTCCCTTTCTGTTCTGTTATTCCTAAATGTAATAGAACTTTGATATAGCCCTTTCTTGGACCTTAGTTCTGCAGGGGATAATTCTGCAAATAAAAAATTACCTCTAGTGGCAGTCAGTTTTACAGTCATATTATTTCCTCTCTATTTATGCATGAGGCTGGACCACTCTCAGTATCTGGCAGAATGAAGTAATGAACCTTGACATTATCTATATTGCTAATGGCTTCTTTATTATTCTTCTCTTAATACCCTCACACCTTGTTTTTTAAAGACTGGATTTATGTTTTAGGCTGTTCTCATTTTATAGTTTATGCTTTTAAACCTTGGGGTCAGATTTGCCTTTCTGTTTTGTGCCTTTCGAAATGCAATAGAAAGGTATTTCAAGGAATATAAGAGAACAAAGGAGGACAAAGGGGCCCTAGAAAATAAAACAAAAATATGACAAAGGTATCATCCCAGAATTCTGCTAAATTTATTTAAAACTTTTAGTCATTTACTCCTTTGTGCCCTCAGATCCTTTTTTGTCATTCTGTCTTTGGATTTTATGCATTCTGTCAAGCCTGTAGGGCAGATGCATGCCTCTTTACAGAATAGGTTTATTTGGGTTTTTAGAACCTATAGCTCTCTGGCATGCTTAAATTCATTTACTTAACCTGCTGCCACCTCTAAGGTCCTGAAAATTATTTTCCCATAAATGATTTGAAATCATGGCATATTTTCATGAGATTTCCAGTTCTTTCCATAAGACCAGGATTTAAGGCATTGCCTCATTTCAAAATTCTAGGGCTGAGGGGGTGGAAGGAGGGAAAGAAAGAGGAGAAAGAGGAGAAGAGAAGGAATAGGAAGAGGGACATGGAAAATGAAGGGAGGGGGGAGAGAGGGGAAGGAGAGAGAGGAGGGAGGGAGGGATGGGGGAGAGAGAGAGAGAGAGAGCAAGCAATAAATGCCATTCAGAATAGAAATCTCTTCATTACGAAGACAGTTTCTGGGCCTACTTGCATTAAACAATACTTACCACCACGTTGTAGTAACTCACAACTGCCACATTAGTTTAGACTCTTTTCACCTGCTCCCTAGATTATTACAATGGCGTATTGGTCTCCCTGCCCCAAGTCTCTCCCTATTCCATTCCACTCTATCCTGCTACCAAAATGATTTTCCTTAAGTGCACTGTTTACAATACTCAGTCAATTCCAATAACTCTCTGTTGCCTCTTGGATAAGATATAAAATCCTCTTTTTAGCTTTTAAAGCCCTTTAAGATGGTCCTCAACCTATCTTTCAAATGTGTTTGAACATTACTCACTGTCATCCTTGGGTGCTCTGGAATCTGGTTAAACTTGCCTGTACTCTAATTCCTCACACACTCCATCTCCCATCTCAGTGCCTTGATACTGATCATTCCCTATGTGTTCTCTCCTCCCCTCTGCCTCCCAGACTCCCTCTCTTCCTTCAAGATACAGCTTAGTCACAATCTTCTATAGAGAACTCTTCTTACTTGCTCCTCTTCTGGATCTTTCCTCCCAAAATATCTTGTATTTAACTGCTTTGTTTTACTTTGTATTTATTCTATATATGTCCATATAAGAACTTCTTGTTTATTCTATTAGAATAATAAATTCTTTGCAAGTAGGGATTGTTTAATTTTTTTTCTACTTATATTCCTAGCACCTAACAGGAACGTGGCAAATAATAGCCATATGATAAAGATTTGTTAAATAAAATGATTTGTGATTGATTGGTTAAACAAAATTCTACAACAGGAGAAAAAATTAGATAGTCAAGTGAAATTACTTTTAATGGAATGTATGTAACTCATTTGCCATTTCCACAGATGTGTGGTTGTATCCTTATGGATATTCCCTATAAGTGATTACATAAATTGTATATATATGCATATATATATATGCATACATATATATATATGCATACATATATATATATATGTATACACACACACATACACACACACATATCACAAACCATCAGAATCCAATAGGCAACTCTTGCCCAATTCCCCTATAAATCCTTCTCATGGGTTGCAACCAATCTACTTTGGGCTTTCCTGCAGATCTTTAATGGTTATACATCTCTTACGTTCTTTATAGAATTATATGATCCTAATTTGGGGACTAGGTGGGACCCCAGAGGTTGTCTAATCCAACTCCCTCATTTTACAGGTGGGGATGAAAGAGATGAAGTGATTTGTCAAGGTTATAAGACAAGATCATAAGTGGCCAAGATGGAATTTGAATTTGGGTCCTGTGTCTTCAAGTTCAGGATTCTTTCCACTGCTTTGTTCTGCTTGTTTCTGCTGTGCAGTCCTTATGTGGTAATATGTTACAGAATACTCAGACTATTTATGTCCACATTGTCCTTTAAGTGACCTGAATTTTTTTTTGGAGGGGGGATGTCAAGGCAATTAGGTTTAAGTGACTTGTCCAAGGTCACACAGCTAGTAAGTGTGTCAAATATCTGAGGTCGTATTTGAACTCAGTCCTCCTAACTCCAGGGCCAGTGCTCTATTCACTGCACCACCTAACTGCCTTAGACCTGAAATTTTAATTTTAAAAAATTATGGTATTCTATGAAATAAGGCCATTAGAAGAATGTTGATATTAAATAAAATGGCTTTGGTTTCAAGTAAAAGCTTGATATTGAAAATACTACATTGTTTCCTAATAGCAATCCAGTCTGCCTTTCTACATACAGTCTGGAAGTCATCTGTCTAGAGGAGATAGTTGAATGTTTGGGCACACAAGAGATCACCAACAAGAATGTAGAGAAACAAGAGAGCTTGGGATAGTCCTCCACGGTCTGTGCATTCATGGAGGGTGGAAATGGGAGTGGTCCTGTGAAGAAGACCATAAAGAACACAGACAGGTAACCAGGCAGAAAATCAGGAGATAGGAATGTCATGACAATCCAGGGAGGAAAGTGTGCTGTTGAATTGAGTATATTCAAATGAAGAAAATCCAGAAATAAATGGATGAGAAAGAGGGAGAAAGGAGATGATAGTGCTGATACGTGTATGCCTTAAAGAGCGGAATTAAACAATTTAAGATACTAAAGCAGAGTAAACAAAAGTCTAGTAACTTCTGTATTTATTGGATTTTTTTTATCCCACTTGACTATTATACTTGTAGGAACCATGGAAAAGTTCTTTCTGAGAGAGGGGAGAAGGGACAAGCATAACATGTTCTACCCTTTGATAAGTTTACTTCCCAGAGAATCACTTATTGCACTCTTATATAGGCTCTATGCTCCGTATTTGTAAGTAGAAGTGGAAAAAAAAAAGTAAAAAAAAAAAAGATCATCTTACCATTTACTATTTCAATCAAACATTTTATGCCCAATTTGTACCTGTCTCTAAACTGGTAAGACATTTTTCTGCACTGATGATAACAAGGTGTGTTCTGTATGTACATTAATGGTTATATCTTTTTATCGGTAGAATTTATACATACCTTTTCCTGGATTTAGAATGTGGATGGACAGGAGTGACTCAATAAGTACTAGTGGCCAAGCTTTATTAACGAGCATATCTTTCCAAGTGTCAACTGTCTGTTCCATAGAGAGATCATATAAATTCTACTTGAGCTGTTATGATAGGATACACTATATTTTCCCTCTCAGTCTTGAGAGCCACTTGTGGTGCACCAAGCGAAAGGCAATAATCGCGAATTTGTAGTGTACAAGTCTTCTGATTAATTGAAGAATGTACATGGTTTATTAATACTCACAAAAGCAGGGTTACTGCCAAAAAGGGATCTAATTGGTTAAATAAATAACCCTAAGATTTTATTGCTTCAAGCCTTTCCTTTACTGAATTATTAATGCTTTGTCACCCTCCAAATCAGCGGCAGTTAATGACTGATTTGCCTGAGGCTGTTACAATTCTCCAACCAGTTGTAAATTGCCACTATGACTTATTTTGCTAACTTATAGCTCATATTATTAGCCTTGTTTTCAAAGTAGCATTGAGCGCAGTTTAAATTTTTTTGTTAGATATGTCTTTTTCTTTTTCTTTTTCTTCTCCCAGAGAAGGTAATTTTCCTCCATCACAAATAGATTTTTAAAAGTAGACAACATGGGTAGCTCAGAGAGTTACCTGGGGGTAAAGAAGATTAAAATGTAAACTAGCATAAAGAATTATTTTTCCAATCATGTGTTAAAATGTAACTTTTTATTGGATTAGGGCTCTGTTATTCTGTAGTGTACTACTAACTTGGCTCTTGACTTACAATGACTTTTTTTAAAAATTGATTACAGTAATTTCTCCATTTACGAAATAAAGACAATAGCCTGCTTTTTTCTGTATCACTGAGATCTAACCACAATTAACACCAAAAAAAAAAGAGAATTTCTTTCTTCAGAAGAATGACTACATTTCTCTATTAACTAAATACATTTCTATTTGAATGATGAGAATTATTGACTTCCCTACTATGAAAAATATATCTTTAATTGCATATAAAAATTTCTGCCATAGTAAAGTTGAAATAACAATATATTTCTAGCAATAAGAGGGAGAATTATCAAATGGTTGAAAGGTAGGACAGGAATGAGATCCTACATTTTTTTTTTCTGTTTTCTGTTACTAATGTACAAGTACTGTTGCTTTTAACTCACAGTAAAACAAGAGTAAGAAGAGCTATACAGTATAATTGTCATCTGTCTAACTTTTTGAAAACATTTTTTTTATGGACAATACCATGATTTGTTGTGTTTTGGTCATTTCAGTTATCTGAGTGTTCATGGCCCCATTTGGGATTTACTGGAGTAGTTTGCCATTTCCTTCTCCAGCTCATTTTATAGATGAGGAACTGAGGGAGAGTGAAATGACTTGCCCAGGATCATACAGCTAGTAAATGCCTGAGGGCCTATTTAAACTCATTAAGATGACTCTTTCCTGACTGTTGGCCCAGTTCTCTGTCCACTGTGCCTCCTAGCTGCCCCATAACACCATAGGGGCTGCTAATTCTATAGCAGTTTTCTTATTATAATCTTATTATAATTATGATCTTATTATTATATTATAATATAATATTATATTATAATAATAATTATATAATTGTAATGAGTTAGGTAAACATTGTCCTACTTATTTTGTAGATGAGGAAACTGAGACTCTCACAAGGTAAGCTAGTGTCCCACAGTCACACAGCTATCAAATATTTAAAGCAAGACCTGAATCTTGCTCCTCAGACTTAAAATCTAGCTTCTATGGTTTTTGAAAAATGTTTTCCTTTTCATTAAATCTTCTTGGTGTTGTTGTTTAGTTAATTAGTCATGTCCAACTCTTCATGACCCATTTGGGTCTTCTTGGCAAAGATACTGGAGTGCTTTGTCATTTCCTTCTCCAGCTCATTTTGCAGATGAGGAAACTGAGGCAAACAGCGTTAAGTGACTTGTCGAGGGTCCCATAGATAATAAGTATCTGAGGCTGGATTTGGACTAAGATCTTCCTGACTCCAGGACTGGTGCTCTCTCCACTGTACCACCTAGCTCATCTCACACACACACACACACACACACACACACACACACACACACACGCACATACACAGTAGAATAGACATACAAATGGATAGTTTTTGTTCTTGCATTTAACTTTTTTAGTATTAATAATGTCTGAGATTTTTTTTTCCCACACTAGGGTGTCTTTTCCTTCAGATACCTTGCACATTGGATTGTCCATGCCCTCTTGGTTGTATTACCTTTAACATGGATCTCCTTTTGTGTGCGTGTGTGTGTGTGTGTGTGTGTGTGTGTGTGTGTGTGTATTTGGTCTAGTCTGGCTGCTTCTCTTTGCTTTATGAGATGCTTCTGCTCATAATTGCCTATTATTATGCTCCATAATTTTTAAAGATGAATTTAGATTGTAACCTGGTGTTACCTTTGGCAACCATCACCCTTGTTTTTTTGGCCAATAAATTAGATGTTTGCTGCTCAAGGCATTTTCTGGGTTCTTTTGATTTCCTTAGAGCAAATAATTTGCATTAGTTAAACTGAATGAAATTATCATAGGCAGTGTTGATGTTATTTGTTTTGTCTATTTTTCATTTTTTACTTTATTAACTTGTTTAAGTAGTTCAGGGTCGAATTAGTTTAATTGTACACTGAGTCCTTTTCTCCATAATGCCCCATTCTAATGCCTCAACATGGAATGTAGCTGATCCAGGCACTCAAAAGCTATGCCAGGGGAGTACAAGCTCTGGCACATTCTACCATACTAGTAAGACTTCAAGTATGGCCTTGGTGAATGATGGAGTCTATTTTTTGGTGACCTACTTAGCTAATTACGAAGAGGCATATCATCAGTAGCCTAACTACCTTGTAATGAAATCTTTTTTGGCCATGGAAATCCATGATACAAAGAAAAAAAATGTCCCTAAATATCATGTGCTAATTGTGGAGTAGTTGTTGCTAAGGATCTTACATTCTTTAGACCACAAAACAACTTCAGTTTGACTGTTGTTACTCTAATGTATTTGCTAAGGTGAGGTCCTAGTCCATTGACCAAAGAATGGACATGATGTTAGAAGAGCGGAATCATATTGATTTTTATATTCTTAGTAAATTCTAAGTAAACTGGAAGAAATCAGGAAGTTGCAGGCATGTGGAAAGATGATGTACAGGTAAGTACTCCTTGAAAAGGCCAGGAAAGTGGGATGAAGACATCATAGTAGGGTGTAGGGAGTGTAAATACAGACTTTGCCATTGATCTTGATGAACCACTACATGTAGTTCTTTACCTCATCTCCTGCTCTGGTATACTTAAGTCTGTTTTCAAGGAAGATGATGAGGGAAAAGACATTCTCACATTTTGTGGGGACCTGCAGACTTGCTTTATGGTATATCTAGACATCACAGAAATAATATTTTTGAAAGATTTATTATCATATAGTATAGTACTAATGATATTTGAAAAAAAGCCATAAAAATAACTACAGTTTACATACCAACGTCAGTTGCTAAGCGTACAGAGTTAGGGAAATCCTGTGAATAATTTGATCAAATCCTTGTATCACCAAGGCAATATTCACAGCATTGAAGGTGACCTTGAATATGCCAGTGTAGTTCTGAATCACAAAATATAACAGACTCTCCATATAGAAGACAGAAGCAAAACATTCATTCAGACACCAGAAAGCCAAATCCCAACACCAGAAAACCAAATCCATTATAGCAACAAAGAAGTTAATATACCTTCTCAGCACAGGAATCAACACCATCCCAAAAACTTCCCCCTGCTCAGGTCTTCCCACGAACAAACACTCACAATCCTAGTTGTATCCTTGCCTGCATCCTCTCTCTCCCTCCACACTAACTGCTCTGACTCATTTCCTGCTCTACCCTGTTCAGCAAACTCCTCCCACCACAGACTTCATTTGACCTATTAAGGGGCAGGGAAGATATTCAAATTCCCATTGCATTACAATCCTCCAGATCATATCAATATAGACACCAACACTTGTTGGGAAATGCAAAGTAGGAAAAAGTGAAGTGATGAAAAATATGTGATAACAAATGGTTCAGGAAAAAAGAAACAAGAGAAGCCAAAGACTTATAGATCACACAGAAGCCTCATGCCTCTTTATTATGAACAAAATCTCTAAAAAAAGAATTGGTAGACATTGGATATTAGTGCCAAACAATACCATGAGGAATGAAATAGATTATATTTCATGGACAGGAAAATATTTGTAAATGATGTTGACATTATCCCTGGATTAACTGTAGGTATACTAATACTGGCTCATTAAATCTAAGTTGTAAAAAACATGAAGAAAGAATAAAAATGAGAAAAAAATGTAATATATAGTTAAAACAACTTAGCTGTGAATTCTACAAATAAGATAGACTACATTGCTTTGACTTTTGGGGACTACTATGGGATCAACACTGGAAATAGTAACAAGTAATACCAGGCAGGCAATATTCCATGATGAAAGGAGTACAAAGCTTATTGAAGACCTGGGCAGTCATTTCAACTTTGCCAGTGACCCACTCTCTCACCCTGGTCAAGTCAGTTTTCACATCTCTAAGGAGGAGTACTAAATATCCAAAAGCTTCTTATGTCTGAGTGCCTGGCACAAAATAGGTGCTTAATAAATATTTATTGGCTGATCTCAAAAGATGATAAACAGGAGAAATCTTTTTTAGGAGAAAGCTAATTACATAATGTGTGTACCTTTGATGGATGAGTGAATGAACATTCGTGTCTGTAGAGTGAATAATTTGAATTATTGAATGAATAATTCCTTCATATCATATGGTTAATTCTTTTTGTTTTCTTTTTCCCACATGTAATTTACCATGAAGGCTTTGAAAAGATATTTATTTTTCGAGAGGTGTCAATTTACTCCTTTCTTCTTGCAGGACAATTTGCTTTCATGAGAAAACATTTTTTGAAGACATTCAAAAGAAGATTCTGTGTTTTTGATGTGTCCTTATCACATTAAGTGCTGAAATTTTCCTGGCTCCCTGAGCTAACTTCTTATAACAGTGAGTAGATACGCCTATTTCTCTTTTTCTCTGTCCTATTAGACCCTTATCTCACCTTCCATTCATCCCATCCTGTATTCTAAGTCCAGTTCTTATCCTCAGTAGAATGTATATAAGGAATGCTATGTTAATAGTTCTCTTGCTATTGTTTTAGGCCAATATTTCAAATTGTCCTGTACTAACCTTATGACACTCAATAAGGTTGACTGAACTTCTGATATTTACAGTCTGGTCTTTCAGCAGCTGGTCTTTTTTTTCACTGGGATGATCCTGCCTTGTAGTAGATGGTTGGACTTTAGGCCATGAGGGTCTGGTTTCTCTGTCTGGGATGCTGGGAGTGCCCAGCTCTCCCCAGCTTGGTACCTGATCTTTGGGGCTGCATTCCTCAAATATGGATTCATTTTGGTTACTTGCCAACTCCTTACTTAGGTGGACTTTTACTGTATACTTTCTTATTTAGATCTCCTAGCCTTTACTGTATAGTGCATTATTATGTTTGAAATCTTGGTCCCAAGTCTCCTCCTTGGCTTATTCCCTACCTCCTTGTTTCCTCAATCCTTGCCTGCATCAAAATTCTGGACCCTGAATTCTACTTCAACTTTTATATACTTATATTTCACCTCTTCTTTCCTTAGACTGATTTCCCATCTTTACTGTGCCTTGTAGATTTATATCCTCGTGGTCTATATTCTAAGAATAATCAACCATAGACTCATGCCCTTATGCTTAGATGCCTGGTCTCTGTTTGACCTCATGGGTCTACTTGACCTGTTGGACCTATCTTGCAGGGTCTGTGCTATCATACTGCTTCACAAGCCCAGTCTGACATTTGAAATGTAGACTATCCTTTGAAACCAGGATTTGGAATTTAAAATATTTGCATATATTTATATATACTGGAAAGAGCACTAGGCTGGTAGGAAGCTCTGGGTGAGTCCTGACTCCTTTTAGATCTTTTAAGATCATTTTTTGAATCTCAGCTTTTTCATCTCTAAAGTAATTATGCTGCATGATGTGATCTCTAAGGTCTCTTTATCATTCGTGCCCACGACACTTTAAAATCTTAGAGTCCTGGCTTGAGATCTTCAGAGAGGGGATCTTGTGGACCCCTGGCTGAAGGACTACCTTCTTCTGAAGGTACATTTAAGGAAGGTTATAGAAAATATATGATATTAAAGAGACACGGATCAAATGGCAGTCCCTAATTTAGTATTTCTTCATGATGTAACCAGAATTAGAAGGTCCCCCAAAAAAGAACTTTGTAATTTAAAAAGACAGTTGTCCAAAGTATTCTCTGCTTGGAACAAAAACTTAGGAATTCTCCACTGGAAAGGTATTTTGGAATCTATTGATCATGGACTCTAGTTTGTGCAGGCTTAAATACATATGGTAACTAGATACATATAATATACTACTAATGAATACATTAATAATAATTAAATACACATGATAACCATAATTAGGGCATAAGCACTATTTTAATAACTTTAAAGTAAAGTACTGTATTGTACCCTTCTCTTCTCTTCCCTTCCCCCTGCTCACCCGTTTTCTTTCTCCCTTCCACTCTCCAAGCTCATGATCCTTTTGTTTCTCTTAAACAAAATCAGACAATATTACAGTATTTATTGGAAACAAGGTGGTTTGAAAGATGAACCACAATGACTAGTATAAATCTCATGTTGAAATACAACCCAGAAAATGATAATTTTCTCAGAGAGAATAACAAGTAGGATAACATAATAGGTTTATTTTACTTATCATCAAGCAGATAATATACTTTGAACCATTTTAGTTTTTGTGCTTATTTCAAGATAAGTAGGATAGCATATTATATATCAGTACTGCATTCTTCACTGGCAGAATTATTTTTAGCAAATACATGGTCATTTCTTTGTTCCAATCTAATTCTAAATCATCTGTACACTAGGTGTCCTGGGTCCTTTTCCATGCTCTCTTTTCCTGATGTTTCTAGGAGACGGCCTGTGGGACAGAGGAATAGAGAAGCCTAATAGCTTGCAGTAGTTTCAGGAAGTTTGTTTCCTTCTCCAGTCTCACCCACCACTTCCACCTACTCCATGAACGCTTTTGTCTACCAAATGACTCCTGTTATTTACTCGAACAGAGCTGAAGATTGTTTTTTCAAGTACAAAATAAAACAGAGGAAAAACACAGTAATGACTCGGCCACTATACCTCCATTCTCTATACACAGGACAGGGATTTTTCATTTCATACTTCATTCACACTGGACTAAATTGATTTCCAGAGTCACATAACCCTATCAAGGATAGTGCGCTAAAACTATCCCAGAGCTATATGTGATGACTCTTTTGTCCTGAGATTTATCAGGAGGAGGAGGATAGGAAGAAAGCTCCTGGACAGGGAACACAGGGGAAACATATCCTGGATCTTTGTTTATTTTCCCTGGGTTACCATTGAAAAACATATAGCATTACCATTGAAATTCTGCAACTTACCATATTCAAAAGACAAAAAATATGTTTTTATTGGTATGTCTTTATATTATGTTAATTTGTATATACATAGTCTATAAGGATATGAAACATAGATCCTAAATAGTGGATTGATCTTTTGAGTATAATTATTCACCAAGAGTAGACAGATCATCTCTTATTTCTAATATATCCTATTCTATAATCTCCTTTCAAGAGAAAGAGAAAACAGAATGAGATAGCAAGACATTCCATGTTAATTGAACGAATTTTGTTTGACACTAATTATTACATACATAACTTCTATATAGATAATGTACATTAAAAGGATATATATTTACATATAATATGCTTAATGACTAAGCAAACTGTTAATAGTAATACACATTCAATGTCATATACATTCATTAACACAAACCAGTTCATTTTGCTCTTTAAAAAAAAAAAGATATGGCAAAAATTGATTCCTATTTTCCTAAGTTTAAATAAAAGCTAAAATGCATAGGAAATTGTCTTTCCCCAGAAAAGAAACATTAATCCCCAATCTTGTGACTTCTAAAGTAGTCTTCTGAAACCCTTCCCTGGTTTTAAATCAACAACTTTGTAGTATTTACGGGATCCTATCAAAAGACTATTTCATATTACAGATGTAGAAACTGAAGGCTGATTTGCCCACAGTCAAAAGGGAGTAGACATCCGGAGTGGTGTTGTCACCTAGGTTTTCTGGTTACAGTCAGTGTCCTTTCAGCTGTGCCATGCCGCCTCTGTGGCATTGAGCTTGTTTCACTTTACTTGGTAGTGATCTTTTTTCCTGGTAATATAGTAGACTCAGGAATAGGAAAGTGTTTGAGTCAGACCAGAATGGGTTATTCACATTCAAGCTGCATTTATTTTGAAGAGTGGTGCATTCTCACAGCATCCAATAT
>CM053580.1:252267628-252286568 GCA_028627135.1 Pseudochirops cupreus
ATGAGAGAAAGAAGAGCCAGAGAAATGAAAAAAAGTTTCAAATGTGAATAATTCAATGAATAGTAGTGCCATTAGCAGACACAGGGAAGTGTGAAGGAGCAGGTTTTGGGGGTAAGATAATAAATTCAGTTTTAGACATTTTGAATTTGAGGTGTCAGGTGACATGGATAGGTCATTGATGGGCAGAGGTAGCATGGAGTACTAAGCAAAGGAAATCAGGTTCTGGATCTTGGGTTATCTAGGTTTCTTTCCAGATAGGTAGGTCACAAAGGGCATTGAAGATAAATGGAAGTTGACCCTAAGCAGAAGTTAAGGTTATTCATCAAAAGAAACAATGAGTTATACTCTTATAAAAATATGATTGAGAAAGAGAGACAGACAGAGACAGAAACAGAAACATAGAGAGACAGACAGAGAAAGAAAATTGTCAGCTAGAGATGCTGTGGTTTAATGGAAAAACCATTGAACTGGGAGTTGGTAGTCCTAGACATGTGGCCTACTAACTAACTTCAACTTTTTGAGACTCATCTATAAAATGAAAGCATTGGACGAGGCTTCTTCTACATCCGTGTTCTAAAGTTATGAGATGAATATGTCAGATTTCTGTCCCATATAAAATTAATCATATTATTTCATTATTAAATGAAATCATCCTGTATTCAAAAAATATACCTTAATTTTTGGTTGAATTCTGTGGCCTTGGTTTATATTTTAACAATTTATTTTCTGATTTATCATTAATTATCCAAGTTGAATAACCAGGTTAAAACTAGGGAAATGGCCTCTTGCCTTCCCTTTTTGTATAGTTGAGAAAGTAGTCCTTCACATTTAAATAGTGCTTTAAGCTTTCCAGAGTGTTTGCTTTCTTTTTTTACCTTCCTGGGGTGTCTGGAGTTCATGTTTTCTTCACCTTTTACAATTCAGCAAACCGAATTTCAGAGGCCTGGTGGCTGGCCAACAGTGTAGTCAGTCACACAGCTAGTTAGTGGCAGAGTCATCATTTAAATGTAGACTTTTCTCACTGTCCCCTCCTTTTCTATACAATAAAAAGATCTCCTAGGAATTTGTTCTTTTTCTTTTTTTTGTTCTCTTTTTGCCCTAAGGGTTCTGTTCTTGTAAAACTCAACTGTGTCAGCAAAGTGAATAGACTAGCAGCTGGTTTGTCTGAGTCCAACCTGATACTTAGAAAGCTGTGACTAGAACTGACTCCTTCTTTGGCCTGGGGTAAAGCCTTTTACCTCGACGTACTCTCCGTAAAATGGGGATAATCATACTCATTTGCTTGCTTGCCTTCCTCCCTGGATTGTTGTAAGGATTAATTAGATTTTGTTAGTAAAAGAGCTTTGAAGATTCAGTGTGCTGAATGGTGTTATTACTAATAAACCTGTTAAACCTTCATCTGCTGTGTTTCCTTATTTGTAGCACTTAGTAACATTGCAGATGTAACTGTACTCGTTGCTCAAGGCAGACAGCCAGGCAACACACAATGGGATGTGCTTGTGCCTGTCCCACCTCCCACTCTGACTCCTGTCTTTGGGCACAGAACTGATGCTGCCTGTCCTGGCTTGATTCTGACTTTGAAAGTAGTAGGGCTTATTTACCAGACTCTGCCAAGGTGGGGTGAAACTAGCCGTATCCATTACCTCTATTATTACTGCCAAATAAGTGAAAAACATTTCCCACATATGCTAGCTTTTTTAGTGGGATTCCTTGATGGCTTACTTGATAGTGAGCCTGAGTGGAGAGCGCCTGGAAGACCCTCAGATGCTGTGGCCACTCACAGACATGGTGAGACTTTAGAGCTCCAGAATGAGAATTAGTAACTAGCTAGTCATCACAAATTTATCAATATGATGAACAAATCCATTTTGTTTTTCTGAATCTGTGAGAAGGGTTGGACTTTATGGTGAAAATGTTATGTTATTGTGCGTGGGAATGAATGGTTTTTGGGATTTTTTTTTCCTTTTTGGAGGAGGAAAGTAGGGCAGTTGGGGTCAAGTGACTTGCCCATGGTCACATGGCTAGTAAGTGTTGTCTGAGGTTGGATTTGAACTCAGGTCCTCCTGACTCCAAGGCTGGTGCTCTATTCACTGCACCACCTAGCTGCCCCAAATGAATGGTTTTGCTTAGGGTCTTCATGTAACTTCTAAGGGCAGTAAGCAGCATTCCTTTGCTGCCTGTCATTGCTCTACATCATATTATTGTGTCAATCAATCAAACAATTGATCAACCAATCACACACTTATTAAGAGCTTAATATCTTCCAGGTTCTGTGCTAAGTGCTATATGTAGATACTAAGAAAGGCAAAACTGGTGCCTGCTCTCAAGTACCTCATAATCACCTGAAGCTGACAACATGTAAAACAGGTGCCTGTGTGATGCATGTAGAGTACAAGAGAAGACTGTAGTAGCTAGGGGAAGCAGGAAAGTGACCTAAGTTCTTAGAATCAAATACATGTATGTATTGAGGGAAACATTTGGAAATGAAAGTCGTGTAATATGCATGTGACACCTACCTTATGGGGTTGCTTGATTCAAACCCTTCACAAGCCATGACATAGGAATATGAGAAATTATTTCTCCTTTTTAGCTATTTCTGATTTCCCAAAAAATTTGTTATCTTAAAAAAAAACCCACTGAAACCAAATTAACAAAGTAGTCCAATTTCTCATTTCATTTTCTACTATGGCTTTTGGAAATCCTGTTTTGAATGATATGTATGGGTTAGTACCAGTTTTTGAGAGACAGTGTGGCATAATAAATAGAGATCTGGCTTCAAAGCAAAGTCCTCCCTTTGATACTTCCTCCCTCTGTGACCCTGGGTAAGTCATTTAACCATTTAGTGCTCTAGGCAACCATTCAAGACCGGATTGGAGAAGATATGCCTATCTGCACTTTGTTAAGAGTTTCTTGACCTAGGAATTCTCTATGCCAGTGCAATCATAAGCCAGTCTCTGTCCCTGTCTAGAAGGAGCTAAGTAAGGAAATCAGTGGAGTTAAAATTAATATGTATTATGGAATCAATCGTTTATTTGTTTTTTTCTTGTCCTTTTTCTTTTTGGTGGTGATGTTGCACATACTAAAATTTTAGTAAGGAACTTGATGTAAGACTGATGTTTGTTTTTTTCATTTGGTACCTTAGGTGTGGAATGTTTGGCTAACAAACTTTGCGGTTGCAAATAGAGTAGTTGACATGGTTTCCTTCAGTAACAGCTCTGGGCAGCTGGATGGTGCACTGGGCCTAGAGTCAGGAAGATCAGAATTCAAATCCAGCCTCAAAACACTTACTAGCTATGTGATCCTGTGCAAGTAACTTTAAACTCTGCCTTTGTTTCCTCATCTGTAAAATCAGTATATTAATAGCACCAACCTCCCAGTAAAGATCAAATGAAGTAATATTTGTAAAGGCACTTAGCACAGTGTCCAGCCCATAGTGGGCACTGTATAAATGTGGATAGAGTATCTGGCCTGAAGTCTGGAGCTCTCATCTTCCCGAGTTCAAATCAGGCCTTAGACACTTACCAGCTATATAACCCTATGAAAGTCACTTCATCCTGTTTGCCTCAGTTTCTCATCTGTGAAAAATAAGCTGGAGAAAGAAATGGCAAATCACTCCAGTCTCTGCCAAGAAAACCCCAAAGGGGGCTAGGAAGAGTTGGATATGGCTGAAATGACTGAACAGCGACAGTTATGACTATTATCATAAATACTTAAAGTGTTTCTGTGTTGTAGTACATAAAGAAAAAGGGAAAGACAGTCTAGAGAAAGCTTGAGAATTTATACTACAATTATTTTATATGCCTTTTCCTTTATAGAGAGATATAGAGCTAGATAGGATGCAGTTAGATGTAGGGATAAGGTTGGGGTTTGAATTAAGTTACATCTGTTAGTCTGAATCATCATCACTGGTGGTCTCAACCTATGTGATTCAGTATATTAAGTACATTATGACATCCCTCCCTATAATTTAACTTTATTAGCAGTTTCTACTATTACTCCAAATTGGAAGCAAACATGGTGCTTTTGGGCAAAGTAAAGATGTGTTGGCAGGAGTGATCACAGTGCCTTACAGAACACCTGCTGAACCTATAATTTCTTATAACAAATAACAGTATACATTTTTAGTCCTGTAGTTCCTTTGGTCTAAAATTCTGTGACTTGACTTTAGGCAAATATTCTTCTTAGTTTGCATACAGGTCTCTGGATTCATTCATCATATGAAAGTTCTATCAACCTAGCTTAAAGTAATTTCAGAAAAAAACCCAACTTCTTTAGGAAAAAAAAACCAATAAGTATGAATATAGTCATTTTTCAAAAAAAAAAAAAGAAAAGCATTCCATTATTAGAGAAAAATCCCTTTGCACTGGGATGACAGCAGCATGATGTGATTAAGTAATATGGCATCTTAAACTTTTATGGGGTCTCCTTTCTTCATATGCTTTAAAGAACTTTTTTTTTTCAAATTCAGCTTATTCCAAATATTTTCTCCCCATTGAGCTAGTTCAGCATTTCCAAGACTGTGTTCCTTGGAACTCTAATGTTTGATATAATGGAAATATGAATTCTGTGAGAAAATTTAGTGATAGTGATATCTTCCTTTGTAAAAAGAAAAGTTTTCAAAATGCTTAATTGTGTGGCAGTTTTCCTATATTAAAATGACTACAGTGTTCCCTATTTTACTCTGAAATCTGTCCAGACTCTCCTTTATCACAAAAGTATTTCATTTCTTCTAGACATTGTGCCACCTCCCTCCTAATATATTTTAAACCCCAAAGGACTCCATGGCCAAATTAGTGTGGGAAATGAAGAATTTCATTCACATAATTTCTCTCTCTTTCCTCCTTTCCTCTACTCCTTGGTCTTCCTCTCTCCCTCCCTTCCTTCTTTCCTTCCTTCCTTCCTTCCTTCCTTCCTTTCTTCCTTCCTTCCTTCTTCATTCTTTCTTCCTTCTCTCCCTTACTTCCTCCCTCCATTGCTCCATCCCTTTCTGCTTCCCTTCCTTCCTCCTTCCTTCTCTCTCTATTCTGAATTGTCTTATCTTTTACTCTTGAGAGGGAAATGGCAAACCACTCTAGTATCTTTGCCAAGAAAACCCCAAATGAGATCACAAAGGGATATGACTAAAAAAAGTGACTGAATTAAAACTGATCTTTTTCTCTTTTTAAAAGGTATTATTTTCCTATGTTTTCTTTTTTTTTTTAAAGCAGTGCATTGTTTTCATTTCCCCAAGTAAAACTTCTTGTTTTAAGCTTATCCAAATAAAGGTGATAAGCACTTATCTCATATGTAGCAAAGTTGTCCTGCTTTATATGTGAAAAAATATTTGGGGCCATTTGGAGGCTCTGTTCATTGCAATCTAAGAAGGAGACCGAAGTGAAACATAGGAGAGAGGTGGAGTGAGAAGCTTTCATTTCAGCATGGCAGCTTAGGCTTAGCAGTTCGATGTCTTACCACATTTGTCTGGTGGAAAAACACAAGGCAGATGGAAGTAGCATGTTATCAAAGATGTCTCTGCTTTCTACCCTCCATTTTTGTCAGCATATAATTGATATTCAATGAGAATATTTCCCCTTGATGCTTTTCATTGATATGTAATGGATATTCCATATACTCATTACCCAGTAATTTTAATACAAATTATTTTTCTTGAGATTTCTGTTTGGAAGGGAGTGGCTTCATATTACCAAAAAAAACCCAAAAAAACCCCCAAACCCAACAAGAACAACAAAACAATGACAAACAGTAAACAGGATGTTAACTTATGATGATTGTAGTCTTTGAATGCTTCAACAATTAAACATTGTGGTTGGGCAGAAGAATATATAAATTAAAGAGGAAATTTATGAATGGTACAAGATAGCATGGGCTCCAACATAAATTTTTTAAATGATAAAGAAATAGGACTTTGTAGCAATTAAGTCAAAACATATAATTCTATGCTTTTATTATTGTTTTTGAAATGTTGCTCATCAGTAACCTTGTTTAAGATAATTATTAATTTTAAAATAATTAAGAAATATGCTGATTACTCATATCCAAAAACATTTCATATTTTACTGCACTTTGCTAGTGGATGAATAGGTAGCAGCAAAGCCCTTGTTAGAATAAGAGCCTTCTCACTCTTGTGTCAAGCCCTAGGGAAGTTCTTTGCTTTCCAGAGAAAGGATGTGGAGAGCTAAGATGTATTATAATTTTTAGTGCATGTGCAACATTAGAGATTGATGGCTCTGGCACTGAATTCTGTCTAGCATGAAGTTCGGACAGTGTTGGACTGTTAACTCCTGAAAAGCGCCCCATATTGTGACACTGACTGGTCCTCCATATGCTTGCACTAAAGAATGATCTTTGAGTTCTAAGTTACAGTCACTGTGTTGGAGAAGTTGTTCTATCAGACCTGAGCTAGGTAACCTCAATAAAGGTTTCAGTATAGTTGTATTAGTTAAGCTAGAGTCTGGCCATTCCATTTCCTTTTTCATAAACCACTATGAAGACCCTCCCTGGGTTGGGAACATGCTTGAGTAATCAGCAGCAGCTCTGCATGTGGGCCTTGAAGAAAAATAATTCAGAAGTAGTCAGTTCTATATAACCTTTTGTATACTTTTGTTGGTAATATTACAAATGTGCTTCAAAACTCCCATCATGAGAAGATTTGTTTCCCAGTTTACTAAAACAGACTCAGTGTTCCATCCTGGAAGGGAGATAAGCTTAAAAATAAAATCATTTGTGTAATTCAATTTCTATTCCAGATGGGGAGCTATATGTGGGAGAAGCCCATGACTAAGGGAATCCACATATCCTTTAATTATGTAAATGGAATCAGGGAGCTCTGTTATAAGTTGTAGTGGATGTGTAGAAGCATCTTGGGATCAGTTAGAAAGACTGGCCAATATAAGTGTTTCACTAAAGCAAAATTTAGGGACATCTAGAGCCTTAGACCAACTAAACTGTTGACATTTTGTGAGTGTTTTTTTTTTTACAGAAAAGTTTTAGAGAAATGTTTAATGGACAGACTCTTAATTTTCTTAATATAAAATAATAAAAAAGTCTGGGGGCAATAAATAGAATTTAAATGAAAAAGCTATTTAACATCATAGCAGTTCATTGTTTCTTATCAGTGGGAGTAGTAGCTGACTTCTTTAGCATAAGTTTTCTTTTTGTCTTTTTGTATGGATGCAAATGTAGAACAGGAATGAATTCCATAAGATACGTAATTCTTAAATTTCTGGGAGCTAAATAATATAAACTGCCAGAGTGTTGGGCTCCATCACAAAATGATAAACATGTCAAGATAAGAAAAACATTCCTTTTCATAAAAAATAAAGATGTGATTGAGAGTGTTGTGCTTTAAGTAAGCAGCAAAATTTTCTTAATCAATCATCTGCCATGCTGTATTTTATTACATATATTTTTAGAAACTCTTTAAAAGTTGACAGATTGAAGTCATATGTTTAAACATGCCAGATATGTTTAAATTAACTCATAAACATGACTTATTTTACTCACACACACAAATATATATAGTTTCATATTTGGGAATATTTAGTTTAGGAAAATCTTAGCATAATTAGGTATATGATGTTAAATGACTGAAATAATTTTAGACAAGTGCTAATATTGTACTTTAAGATTCCACTGTTCAAGAATGGGGAAATATAGTTGACTTAAAAGTTTTTGAAATCTGTTTTGAAAACTATTCAGAGGAATGCTTAGGTAGAAATAATCTAATTAACATTTTCATGTGTTACAGAGAGGTTTTCAATTTAATTTGACAAGCATTTATTGAAAACCAGCTATTGGCAAGTCACTGTCCTAGAAAATAGGGCTACAAAGACAAAGTGAAAACTGGTTCCTACAGTAGAGAAGCTTGTATTCTATTGGCTAGTAATATAGATAATCTTAATGTGTGATAGTGACAAAGCTTATTGCGCAATAGACCTTTCCAAAATAATTGGTTTTTTATTTTTTGTATCATGTATTTATTGAGTTTTGTGGTTACTGCTAGGGCATTTGTTTAGTCTTGGTTCTTAACAGGGAAAGTTACTTTTTATGATTTTTTTATTTTTTGGACGGTGAAACTTAATGTTCAGACTAATTTTGGGTTCATGTGTACATGTTTAGTAACAGAGAATTGAATATCCGTAGTCTAATATCTTGTGATCTATATAATCTCGGGGAAAGAAAATGAAAAGTATCTTTGAATTTTGGTACCAAAAAAAACCCCCATGTTAAAACCAGTCATCTAAATACTACATGTATTCACATATGAAAGGCAGCTTCAAGAGAGCCACAACTGAAGTCAGTAAGTTCAAATGCTGCCTCTGACATACTCTTGGCTGGAGTACATGGGAAATTACTCGGCCTTGCAGTGCCTCAAGCAACTCCCTAAAACTATAAATTGTGCAGCAGTTGCTAATCTGCATTGGTAGAGGGAGTTTCTTCATTGAGGATTCCCTATAACAATGAAATCACAGATCTAGACAAAAACAAAGAAAAAGATATAGCTCTCAGGCATGCACACATATACATTCTCTCTCTCTCTCTCAGTTTAATCAAATGAGATTTTAAATGAAATTCATTGTTGCCATCCTGTAATTTGGGAATTTGAGACTTGAAGACCCATTAGTTCATGCCATTATTTCATGTACACACTATGGCATTTACAATTTTTTTCTACACCATTTCAGAAAACTGGAGGATTAATGCTCGTAGTCTGCCAGGTGGCATAGTGGATAAAGTACTAGCTCTGGAGTCAGGAAGCTATACATTCAAAATCTGGTTTCAGGTACTAGCTGTGTGACCCTGGGCAAATCACTTAACCCTTATTTGCCTCAATTTCCTCATCTGTAAAACAGATAAAGAAAGCACCTACCTCCCAAGGTTGGTGTAAGGATCAAAAGAGATAAAATTTGCAAAAGCTCTTAGCACAGTGCCTGGCATATGGCTTTGCACATAAACACTATATAAAAATGATTCCTATTATTATTAGCTATAATAAATAACATATGGCTAAATGTCAACATAATACAATATATTTCTTCTAGATTGGCATGTCTGTCAGCTTGTTACTTTTTTGTTGTTGTTGTTGTTTGTATGTTTACTTCCTTGCAAGGCTCAGATTTCATTATGTTTGGCTCTAGGTCATTATTCTATCACTGGCAGTGTTGCTTAGCAGGACTGAACCAAGCTACCATCCATCAGTATAATCCTCCTCACCAACAGTGATATTAAGCCTGCTCCTGGGTAAATGAAGGGAAAGCCAGGATACAGCCTGTCATGACACCCTTCTTCTTCATTAGTTCTTTGCTTTTTTAGCTAAATGCTGAAGGAATTTTGGGGGACATAAATGGAGTTCCCTGTTGCTGAGCTCTAAGGGAAACCATCTTCTCCACCCAGGATCCTTTCAAATTCACTTAGTACAAGGTTCTTGGTGGTTCATTTACTCAGCTTCTAAAATCCTTGATTTTCACAAGGTTTCTAAGAGCTCACATCCATGTTATACCTGCCTATTTACACTCACTTCCTTTTCAAGATCTTTTTTTTTCTTCAAAATATCATGTTTCTACTTCCCTCATCTCAGAGAAGTGGGGAACAGGAAGCAGATTATTGCCTGTATTTTCAGGCATGCTTACTAGGTCATTTTGGATATCTTTAACATTTTTTCTTGGTTACAAAGATGGTTTCTTTGGGAGTTTACTGAAAAATAACTGGTATTAAAATGCATCAATACTTTTTAAAAAGGTATTTCAGCATATAAATACTATCGTTCTAATTCTCTGGGTAGAATTTATTCCATCTGTAGTCAGGACAATGGATGTGGGTCTTATGTGTAAGGAGCACAGATGGGGTTAATGTATCATACACAAGCAGTTTAGAAGTTACCTTCATTTTTCCAGTTGACAGTTTAAAGGTATGCTCCTTTAAACTTTGTGTATCAGACCAGGGCTTTATAAAGAATGTAGATTGCCATTGCTGTTGTTACAAGTGGTGTTTGATGTTTATGGTTATTGTTGCACAGTGAAACAGTTTAAAGCTTACTAGAAGTCAAGCCTTGGAAAATGATCTTTTGGATTTTAGACTTGCCATTATGGATATGGTGATTCTAAATTTCCTATTGGTCATATCATGCATACATTCAACAAGCTTCCAGCATGGTACCCATTTTGTACCAGGTACTGTGAGTAGGCACTGGGGAAGCAATTTTGAAAGTGAGATAGCAGGTGCCCAAGCTGATGTTGTAAGGCGGGAGTGGGTTTGGGTGGGAGGGAGGAAGGGGTGTTCACAGATCAATATATTCTCTCTTTTCCGGATACATAATGATTGATTGTTAGAAGATGCGGGTCACTAACACTTGGGGGGAATCAGGAAAATCCCTTGAGAGAGATGGTGCGAGAGCTGAGCAGAGGGCCACAATCTATGATTTCATTAAACTCCCTTTATCAATGCAGTTTGCCACAGCGTCTGCCACTTCAGATTTTACATAATTGCCTAAAGAAGTGATGTCAAACTCAAATAGAAATGGGAGATGCTAAACCCTATTTAAGGATCCTTGTGGGATGCATATCATTTTAGAAAATCAAACATGTTTACATATTTATTTTTTATTAGTAAAGCAATACATGAAACTCAGATACGAACTACATTTTAATCTGGGTCATGTCCATTTGAGAATGTTGTGAGTCTCACATGTTTTTGCCTGGAGCATTGAGAGATTAAGTCCCTTATTCAAGATAATATGGCCAGTACTGATGAGGAAACTGAGACACTTAGCCTTTGTCCGTTGTAGCCTGTTGCATTATGGAGTAGTAAATCTGGAGTCAGAGGAACTGGATTTGAACCCCGGTTTTCTTATTTGCTAACTTTGTGGCATTGAGTAGGTTGTTCCATCTCTCTGAGCTTTAGGGTGAGAAGTGAGGAAGGTACTGGGAGATTTGAACTCAGTAATTCCTTCTAGCTCTAAATCTATGATCATGTTATTTCAGATAGTGGCAAAACTGAGGAAAGAATTTACATCTCTCATCTCTCAAATCTGTGTCCTTTCACATTTGATCCAGAGTGTATTTTTGAAAATCCATGCAAAAGACTGAGCACCCTGGAGACATGTAAGTCTTGCTTGTGAAGAGCAAAAATTGAGTACGTCTTTTGTTTTAAGAGCCTGGGCCACCGTAGCATGGGAGACTGCCCTACTGCTACCTAGAATTAATCTGCCTTTACTTGCAGATTAGGATCATAGATGTTGAACTAGAAGGCTTCTTAGGGGCCATCTTTGTTCCATTCTCCAGATCAGGAGACTGAGGCCTAATGAGTTAAGTGACTTACCCAAGGTGATACACATTGTAGGGAACAGAGGTAACATTTAAACTCAGGTCCATTAAAACAAGAGCCAGCTATTCTCTATCAAGATGCGTTTACTTGAATAGCAACATTAACTATAGTAAAAACAGGAAGAACAAACAACATTCAAAAATTTCCACACTGAAACAGAGTTTTAATTTGGCAGAACTTTTAAGTTTCAGAAGTTGTGAACTTTAAAACTTTACAAGTGTTATGTTCATGAGTTTTGAGACACAGCACATGTGAGCAAACTTTCTTTCTACATGGGGAGAAATAAAAGGAAGTGATAGCTTTTTGGTATTCTGCTTGGAGTAGAGGTAGGGGACACTTTGAAGGTTTAGTGAGACTATTCTGTTGGATTCTCTCTCTCTCTCTTTTTGACTCTTCCCCTGTCTGTTTCCTCTCTCTCTCTCTCTCTCTCTCTCTCTCCCTCTCTCTGACTTAGTAATTTCCATGATAATTTCCAAATTGTTTTTTAAAGGTTTGGTGAAACCTAGATCCTCTTGAGGTTCTCCCATCACTAGATTTTTTTTTCTTCTTTTGAATTGGAGTATTTATTTTTAAAAGCTTTTGTGGTACGAGCCTTATGCCTTTGTTATTGCAGCTGGGCCAACTTAGACCTGCTCCTCTTTCCCTCAAGCTTTTTTTGTGGTTTGGAGTCCAGTCAGTCCATGTTAGGTCTGGAATAAAGGAAAGGAGTGTCAATAGCATGAAGACGTGGGCTTTATGTTATTTCTAAAAGTCACAGGTGTCCTTAATTGTATTTTGTCCACTCAGAAACACTTCTTTCTCTCTCTCCCTCCCTCTCTCTCTCTCTCTCTCTGTCTCTCTGTCTCTCTGTCTCTCTCTCTCTCTGTCTGTCTCTCTCTCCCTCCTTCCCTCCCTCCCTCCTCTCCTCCCTCTCTCCATTTCTCTCGCTCTCCTTGTCTCTCCCTCTCCCTCCTCTTCCCCCTCCCTTCCTCCATCCCATTTCCTTTCCCCCCCTCTGTTTATTCCTTGAGTTCTGTGGAAGGAAGGACGGAGTTTATTTTTTTCTTAGTGTATCTCCTAGCTAGCCTCTTTTTTGTTCTGCCATCAGGTAGCCAAGTCCTGGATTATCACCCGCTAGCTCAGGGTTTGAAAGTTCACAAGCAATTATTTTCAGTTAGTTGCTGAAAAGAGATTAAACTTGTTAAGAACCCAAAGTGTGAGTGTGACACACACTCTACTGGCTGGCTGTGCCTGGAACAGAGCAAGCCTTTGTAAAGGCTGTGTAGGAAGGAGCTGAACAACACTGAATGCTGGAGCTGCTGGGGGGAAAGGCAGCAGGGAAACCAGAAAGATTTACTTTAATTAGAATTAGTGCCCAAACCTAAGTACTCTAACTGCAGGCTTTTGGGAGACAAAGGGCTGGCTCATGCTGTAATTGGCAAACAAAGAATTGGTTCATTTTAAGCATCTCATCTGGGTCTTCCTCTGATGTTTTTTCTCAACCTCTTTTCCCTTTATATTTGAGTCTCTCACAACTCATAGGTATAGTTGTATATTGTTACATAGAGAAACAGTTTAAATTTTGCTAGAAATCCATCCTTGACCAGTTATCTAAGTCCCCATACACATAAGGGCAAAGGAATCATGCCTTCCTAGGAATTGTACTCAGGTTTAGTCAAATATTAACCATTTCCCTTTCTTCCAATGCAAGATGCTGGATTTTAGTTGAACTTGTGCCATCTTTTCAGTTTTTACTCTCCTCATCTATTTATAACTGTTTTATCTACATTTCCTTATTTTAGCATCCAGAATTCAGAGTTATTATTGCTCTGTATAGCCTGGTTTGGCCTTGCAATCAGTCTAGGATTAGTGAATGTTTTCACATTCTCATGCTTGGTCGGGATTTCTCATTACTGAATTGTTTGAAGCCGCTTGCCTGTCCTGGCTGGTTCATATTGGTTTCTTGCCAGCCTCAGAACTTTCTGTAGTGGTATACTGACAATATATTAATTAGCTAGGAAAATCCACAGGAGGTGGGGTTAGTTTGAAAAAATCAAGTCCTGAGGCACTGGAGAGATTAAGCACATGTACATGACTGAAACCAGAAGAGTGAAAATTTCTAGTACCCAAATCCTACTTATAGCTCTTGATTTGATTTAATAAAATCAGGTAATAATTCATATTTATGTAGCATTTTAATATTTACAAAACATTTTCCCAACAACTCTGTATAGCAGGCGCTGTATCATTACCTTTATTGTACAGTTTAGTTAATAAAATGTCTGAGAAGTGATTGCAACTTGGCCTTAATGAAATAGTGAGCTAACTGAGGCAGAATTCAAACTCAAATTTCCTAACTACCTATCCAGTGCTCTATCAATAAATACCATGACGCTTATCCATCTACTTGCAGTTCTTTTATGAATGAGCCTGACAATTTTTATCAGAATATTTTACTTTGAGTGTTAGAGAAACTGCTCATTGCTTCTGTTTCTGTATGTGGACGATGGGATGTGAATTCTTTTATCACCATGTCTCACTTGCACTGACAGGTGAAATATTTTTGTGCTTTTTTTTTTAACTGCTTGTTTTCCATTGATAATTTTTGGCATAGGGATTTGGTTTTTCTGGGAATAAAAAGGAGAGGAAATATGGGAAAAATATTTTTGCTTCACAAATTGTAGCACCTTTCATTGCACTGAATATTGTAGTCAGATGTTATAAATTTATTTAAAACTAAAGTGGGAGATGAGAAGTGCAAGGAGCAGAAGAAACAACAAAGGAAGCATGTTTAAACTGATCAATTTCCCCTACAGTTTCATTTTATGACTTGTTTCTGTTTCTTTTTTTGTTAGAAATTAATTTGTTTTTTTAATGTTAAAGAACTTAATGTCATAAAAGTAATTAGTAGGTATATCTTCAAGTTAGAGCAAGATTTTTCCCCTGAAGCTAGAAGTTAAAACTCTCAAGTTGCGATGGCACCAAGAGAACAGCTGATTTTTCTGTATTCATTTTGTGTATCTATGTAGGAAAGAGCAGGAGTATACCCCTCCATACCTCTTACCTCTCCACACCCACACACACTCAGGTCCACACCCACACACAGTTAAGAGAGCAAGGGAGGGCACTTTCCAATCCAGTATATAATAGATGATAAATATGTCAAAAGGGGCCACAGATGACTTGTGCCGGTATTTAGAAGTTCAGGCTAAAAGCTTTAGTCTTCAAGAAAATATTATCACAAGTGTAATGAGTTGCTATCAAGTTCCAGCCCTTAATCAGTCCTCATATCTGGAGGGAAAGCATTAGAAACTGACAAGACCAGAATCTGGTTCACATTATGAAATGAGTAGGAAAGAAATTCTATTAGCAAAATCCAGAGCCCTCAAGTCACCCTATAATCTGAAGGGTCATTAGGCTAGCCATTCTTGCTTGCTATGTACTAGTGTTGTTTTTTTTTTTAATTTCAATTATCAGAAGGTTGATTTTTACTTCTTTTCATCCCTGATGAATTCTCAAATGGGTTGGTCCATCCTGGCTAGTGCCAGACATTTGGTTCCCAAACATTGCAGTCCCAAATTCCTATTAAACTAGGAGCCACGAGATTTCTTTTTCAGTTTGTAGTAAGTGAGCAGAGTGAACCCTATGACCCTCCTTTGACTGATGTCTTTCCTCTCCCGTTCTCTGTCTCCGAGCTAAATGCCCTCATCTCACATTCTCTCTGTCACTTTAGTGCAGCTAAAAATTCCTAGACACAACCTCAGTCTTTTCACAAACAGTAATATTTGCTTATGCCTTGTCTGGCTGTCACAATGTAAAATGACCAATATTGGATCAGAACTTAGGTCTTTTAACTTTCTAGCCTTGTGTACTATCTACTTGACTATGGATTAGATATTTGTGTTTCCCTTCCTTGGTGATATATAAAAATTTCTTTGTAGTTATTATCGGCTGCCTATAGTAAAGTATCTCAAATTTGAGTTAAAGTTGTAGTTTTGTGAGCAGGAATGAATCTTATTCTCTCACATAGCTATTTTGAAGTTATTACAGGTGAGTATGATAATTTTCACATTCTGAGATTACCTGAAAGACCCATCAGTTTTGAGTTCTTATTGATGGCCATCAAGTGAATGGACAGATAGAGTAAATATAAATTTATTTTAATGGCTTATTTAATAGACAGGTTTAAGTGAAAAGAAATCACCCTGGACTTTGATTTTATATCATAGTTTTGCACTGCCCATTTTTTCCACGGGGAGGAGTGTGACTTGCGGTAGGGCTGAGAGTGAGAGGCAAGATATCTTTTCATGTATTGAGGATTTGGTTGTACCAGGAGCTAGATGGTATCATTTATCTTTTCTTTCTAAATGGTTTCTAGTCTTTCCTCAGAAGTCTGGGATTAGCCTCCTCATTAATCCAATGCAAATAATTAGAGGCACTGTGAGGGTAAACCTTGAATGGAATGCAGTGTGTGTGTGTGTGTGTGTGTGTGTGTGTGTGTGTGTGTGTGTGTTATAGTCAGCATTGTTGTTGTTGTGGCTCGGTACCTTGGCAATACAGCTTGGGAATCTAAGTCAGTGTCTTGTAACTAGGTGCTAACTGTCCTTTTGTTGACACCCAATGGACAGCTTTGGCATTTCTGTATAGTTTCTTGCTGTGTGAAAGCCAACCACTCACTGACAGCAATGTGCCTGTAGAAGCAAATTGAAACTGAAGAGAGGGGGCTCCCTTTGGTGATTTCATTGCAAATGAAGATGTCACCAGGGCACTGACAGTTTCCAGACTAAATGTCCTAGAGGGAATGGTGTTTATGTCATTCTAACTTACCTGCCCTTCTTTTCGGTAAAGTGCTCCTGCAGCAGCAAGTATCACTATGGAGAAAGCCAGAGCCAGGTTTCGTAGGATAGCTAACAACTATGAAGGAAGGATGGAGAAAAAATGGCCAAATACAGACCATGCCACTTTGAAGAATTTATACTATGGAGATAGCAGGATTAAATTTCCATAATTCTTTTCCTCTCATTTCTGGTGGATTCTGTTGGATCTTACATTTCTGTTTGCCTTTTCCAGCTTGCTAGGCATATGTGTCACATTTGCAAAGGGAATTCATTGTCTGCCACCTGTAGCCAACTCCTGCTAAGAAGGTGAATGAATCTGACATCTCTAAAGGTGTCACCCTGGGGAACTGTCCTGCCAGCAATCATGTCAGCGGGAGAAAACTTCTCATCGACCCTAATTTTTTTTTCTTAGTCCCCTCCTTTTTTTCTTGTAGCTAACATGCTCTTTCTTATGATTGATTTCAGCTTTGTAGCCTGTTGATAAAACACCCCTGGGCACCCTAGAATGGAGTTGGGAGATATCTAATCCAGGGGAGATTTTATCTCTACCAAGAAATGGTAATAAATCCCATATTATTGTCTGCAGTTTCTCTTTGGCGGTTTAGCCTATGAATCTCTGAGGTAAGCAGCTGTCCCAGAGATTTCATGCCACTTTTCTTATTTACAGCTGTTTTACAATATTTGGAAATGAGGCATGAATTGGGAAATTGTCTGCAAATGATGAATAGTGGTGTCCCTTCTTCCCAGTGCAATTTGAAGCATGTGATATAAGTGGTAAACAAGGACAAAACATTGCATTCCAAACACAATAACTAGTCTCCTCTCCCCTTTGCCTGCAGCTTTCCATGTCAATGCTGTTTTTGTTTGTTTGATTTCCCCCGTGTTTGTAATTACTGGTGCATTTAAGATACCATCAATGAATTGAGAGATTTCTTCCCCAGATTGCATTTATGTGTTTGAAAGCCTAAATTTTATTATTTGTACAATTTAAGGAGTTTCCAGGAGTCTGCTAGCAGGAGGAGAACATAAAGGAGCAAAGAGAAATCTGTTTTCAGCAACCAAGAGATCAGAAAGCGTCAGTGAAATGAAGATACTTTATGTACTTACACATTCTATTTCTTATATGCATTGTTGTTGACTTTTCCTGTAGTGAATGAACTCATAGAGTCATACAAAGTATGGAAAAATGAACAATTTGAGTTTCATGACATAGGTCTGAGCAAGTTATATATTGATTGTAGAGAAGTAGTAGAAATATTTTCATGGATTGGGAAAATGAATAAGGGATGTTCTATAATTTAAATAAACACAATAAAATCAAATAATATAATGCATATATTGGATACAAGTATAAAATGTTATCAGAAAAAATGTATTTTCTAATCAAGGGCATAGGTAAAAGAAAAAATGACATAGTTATCAAATTTCCAGATGACATCAAATAGCAAGGGATAGGAAACACTCTGGGTGACAGGCTTTAGAGATCCAGGGGGCTGGGGCATTGAGTTGAATCTAATCAGATTAAATTTCGTAGGAATAAATGTAAAGTCTTACATTGAATTAATACAAGTTAGGAGGAAATATGATAAGCAAGCAGTTTGTCTGGAAATGAACTGGGATTTTTAGTGGCCAGCAAGCTTGGTATGAAACAACAGTGTTATATTGTAAACCCCTCCCCCCCCCCAAAAAAATTCATAATAGCTTCTTGTGTATGTGTGTGTGAGTTATATTATATTTATAATAGAACATTTATATTAGGAGAGGCATTGTTGTTTTTCAGTCATTTCAGACCTGTCTGACTCTTTGTGACCCCATTTGGAGTTTTCGTGGCAAAAATAGCAGAGTTTTTTGTTATTTCCTTCTACGGCTCATTTTACAGGTGAGAAAACTGGAACAAGCAGGGTTAAGTGACTTGACCTCCTAGGTTCACACAGCCAGTAAAGTGTCTGAGGCCAGATTTGATCTAACCCGGTGCTCTCTCCATTGTACCCCCAGACTGCTCCAGGAGAGGTATACCTTCCAGAAATAATGAGGTAATAGGCCTTTTGTTAGAGGCAGTTAAGTGGCTCAGTGGAGAGAGCACAAGGCCTGACCACTGGATTGGAAAATATCCGTTTGTGTCCCAGTCCTAAAGAAGGGCAATGACAGAATGTTCAAATTACGGAATGATTACACTTATTTCACATGCCATCAAGGTCATGCTTAAGATTCTACAAGTTGGGCTTCAGAAATATGTGAACTGATATGAGGCTTCAGTAGTATGGGAACTGAGAATTACCAGAAAAGTAGGCTGGCTTTCAAAGAGGCAGAGGCACCCAAGACCATATTACCAGCATTGGCTGGATTATGGAGAAAGCAAGGGAGTTCCAGAAAAAATAAATCTGCTTCCGCTTCATTGACTACATGGAAGCCTTTGACCATGTGCATCACAACAAAATGTGGCAAATCCTCAAAGAGACGAGAGAGCCAGATCATTTTGCTTGTCTCCTGAGGAACCCTGCATGGGTATCAAGAAGCAATAGTTAGAACTAAACCTGGAACTAGTGATTGGTTTAAGATTGGAAAAGGAGTATGACAAAACTATATATTGTTCCATATTTAACTTATATGCAGAATATATCAGAGTATATCAAGTGAATTTCCAGGATGGAAAAAATCAAAAGCTGGAATTAAAGTCTCTGGGACAAATATAAATAATCTCATATATATGCAGATGATACCACTCTCATGGCAGGAATGAAGAAGCCTCTTGATGAGGGTGAAAGAGAAGAGCATAAAAGCTGGCTTGAAGCTTAACATTA
>CM053580.1:252287068-252332873 GCA_028627135.1 Pseudochirops cupreus
AAAAAAAAAAACTTAACATAAAAAAGATCTTGGTAACTGGTCCCATTACTTCCTGGCATTATAGAGGGAGAAGAAATGGAAGGAGTGTCAAATTTTATGTTCTTGGGCTCAAAGATCAGTGCAGATAGTGACTGCAGCTATGAAATTAAAAGACATTTGCTCCTTGGGAGGAAAGCTAATACTGGACAGCAAACTGAAAATTCTGGACAGCATGCTAAAAAGCAGAGATATCACCTTACCAGCAAAGGTCTGTTAAGTCAAGGCTATTTTTTCCCCCAGTAGCAATGTATGGCTGTGAGAATTGAACTATAAGAAAAAGTGAGTGCTGTAGAATCAATGCTTCAGAACTGTGGTGCTGGAGTAGATTTTTGAGAGTCCTTTGGATAGCAAGGAGATCAAACCAGTCAATACTTAAAGAAATTAGCTGTGACTATTCACTGGAAGGTCAAATACTGAAGCTTAAATATTTTGGTCACATAATGAGAAGATAGGAAAAGACCCAGATGTCGGGAAAGATTACAGGTAAAAGGAAAGGGGGACAGCAGAGGCTGAGATGGAGAGATAGTGTCATGGAAACAACAAACATGAGCTTGGACAGACTTTGAGAGATAGTGGAGGGCAGAAGGGCCTGGCGTGCTCTGGTCCATGGAGTCACAAAGAGTAGGACAGACTGAGTTCGATAAACAGCAACAGTCCCTTTATACTTTGTTTTGGTTAGACCACATCTGGAGTATTTTGTTGCAGGGACCACGATTTCAGAGGGCATCTATGAAGTAGAGTACTTAGAGCAGGAAAACCAGGAAGGTGAATGGTCTGCAGTTCACGACACATCAAGCTCGGTTCTAAGAAGAGGAACTTTGAAACTAAAACGAGACTGGCAATTGGGATGGGGACATAATTTTTGTTTTCAAGTGTGCTAAGGATTGTCACAGGGAAGAAACATATTCATTCTGTTTGGCTTTAGTGGGCAAAAGTGGGAGCAGTGGTTGGAAGTTGCAGAGAAAAATTTAGGGGTAAGGTAATGAAAGGCTTTTTTACAATTAGAGCTATCTATTAGTGGAATAGGCTTCCTTGGAAATTAGCAGGTGCTCTGTCATTGGAAGTTTATAAGTAAAGGCTGAACGGACCTTTGAAGGAATTCTTTTTCAGGTATAGATCATCCTATATATACACTGAAACCTCTTCCATCTCTTAATTTCTGTGATTTCTGTGGTTTTATAAGTATCGAAGGGAGAGGACTACTCCTATTTCATTCTTTTTGTTCAGTTCATTACAGTGGAACCTGGGCCTTTCCAATTAGGTGTTATGGTAGGCCTGCACAACATATGGCCTGTGGGCTGATTGCAGCCCACAAAAAATGTGGGGCTGCTACTGTACACTTGCCTGTTTGTCATGTGACCCATGGCAACCAACCATTGTCAGTCTGTCTCTAGTCTAACCTATCTTCCACCTGGAGAAGTTTAGACTATTTTAATTTTGGTACTTACCTAACTGCCAAGTTCTGCAGGTCTGTGTCATGGCATGCTGATTAAAAATATTTCTTACCTCTTCATTAAAGAAGTTTTAGTAGAATAAAATTCTGTAGTTCTTTAAGAATATTTGAGAATTCAAAATATCTTCTTCTTTTGACTCAGTTCAACTTCTTAAGGTTTAATCTATTGTAATTTTGTGAGGGTAGACCAAACCAGGAATGGGAGAGGAGGGTAATCATGGTAGACGTAAATTAGGATGTAACATGCTGATGAAACAAGAACAATTATGGAATATTACTTTTATACATATTTTTGATGGCAGATAAGTCTGCTTTCCATGGTCTGCAGGTGTTTATTTTGTGTAACAAGACATACATGTTATAGTGGAGGTTTCAGTGGATAGTAAGACACAGGAGTTGTAATTTTCAAATACAGGGGTGAGAAAATTGAAGAGCCACAGAAGGAACAAATGTATCATTTCAGCTCTGGGATATACACACATATACACAAACATATATACGTATGTGTGTGTGTACATATATACATGCATGCATAGGTGTGTATACACACACACACCACACCACAATAGCCAAGCTAAAAGAGATTCAGCAGTGTTTGCAGGTTATTAGTTCTTGCAGCTACAAGCTGCAATTTTCAAATGTAGAGACCAACAATTTGAAAATCTTGCAGAAGAAACATAAATGCATTATCCCGGCTTTGGGACACACACACACACACACACACACACGCACACACACACACACACATACATACACACACACATACATACACACACACACTCTAAGCTAAAGGGACTCCAAAATATTTTCAGGTTGTTAGCTTATCACCTCCCACCTGGACTATTGTTAAAGCCCCTAATTGGTCTTCATGCCTCCATCTTCCACATGGCTGCCAAATTAATATTCCTAAACTAAAGTATGACAATATTACCCCACTTCACGAGGAGCTATAATGGCAATTTCTTTTTGTTCCTGGGAAAAACTATAAACTTCTTTCTTTGGCATTTAAAGCCAGTAACGTTCTGGCTCCAGCCTAGCTTTCCAGCCTGACTGCACATTGCTCCTCATCACTCACACTATGTAGGAGCCAAACGGGCCCACTGACTGTGCCTTGCGAAGGGTGATCCACCTCTCATCACCCTGTTTTCCCTCTCTTCTCTTCCCCCATTCCTGGAATGTCCTCTTCTCATCTCTGCCTCACGGAAATCCTAGCTCCTTTCATGGCTCAGCTCAGGAGCCACTTCCTTCAGGAGGCCTCCCCAGTTTATAGGATCATAGAGTTAGATGTGGAAGGCACTTCAAAGGACCATCTAATCAAATCACCCCATTTTATAGATGTGGAAATTCAGTCCAACTGAATTTAAGTCACTTGTCCAAGGTTACAGAGTAGTGTCAGAGGTAGGATTTGAACCTAGATACCCTGACTCTAGAGCCAGGTTTTTTTTCATTGTATCATGCTACCTCCATCCCACTGAGAAAAATAACTCCGTATTTTGTATATGTTGTGTTCAATATCAGCTTCTTTATTAATATACTGTGTCCTTCTTCCATATGATACAGGCCTTTCAAAGGCAGGAGCTCTTTTCCTTTTTAATTGTATCTCCAGTGCCTACCTAGAATGTAGTGTGACACATAATAGGTGCTTAACAGAATGCTTGTTGATTGATATATTGGTTTACTTATCCCCATTTTGATATTTACTAATTCACGGGACAATAAATTTTTTGAGTGTGTATTATGTTCATGACACTCTTCGAGGTGCTTGAGAGAGTATAAAGACAAAATACAGCCCTATCCCTTAGGAAGCTATTGATCTAGCAGAGGAGAAGGTAATAGATATATACAGATAGCTGTGGTCAAAAATAGAACACAAAAGTGCAACCATAGGGCTCTTAAAAAATTCTACGAGAGTTTGGAGGATAGAGTGATTAATTCCAGCTGGGGGATCAGGCAAGGCTTCATGGAGTTCATGGTATTTGAGCTGCATCTTAAAGATCATTGAGTTAGAGGGAAAAGAAGAAGGGTGGAAAAAAAGAGAACTCTATGTCTCTATACTGAGATTAGGGGGAAAAAATGTATCGATCAGGAAATGAAACCATCTGACGTGACATGAGGGCAGGGGAGAGGAAAAGCACCATTCCATGTAGCCTGTTTGGATGAGAAGCCACGTGTCTCTGGTTTGTGAGAGGGGGCCTACAGTGAGCAGATTCCTTTTTGACTAAAGAGGCTGAACAGTTCAGAATGTCATTTCCACTAATCACAGGCAGCTGAGGTAGTTGATTTTAACTACCAGGGAAGATCTAGCAGGACTTCTTTTGTGAAATATTTGAGTATGGTATACTCATGTTGAAATAGAAAACATGATTTTTTGCCAAACACAAAAAAAGAAAAAAATACCCTAAACAAACGAAACCTTACCAAACAACACCTCCCCCTCCAGAAACAAATCAAATCAAAACAAAACAAAAAATGGTTTCTCACATATGTAAGATGTTCTAAACAAAGAAATATTTATAAGAAGGTAAAAACCCCATCTGGTCTGTTATACTGAAGTCTGTTTCTTATCTTTTTTAAAAATGATGATAATAATAACAGATAGCATTTATATAGAACTTATTACTATATATATATATATATATATGCATACATGGAAGGCCATAGTATATTAATGGAGATGTTAATATTGAACACAGCATATACACAGGCACTGTGCTAAACATTTTACAGTTACTATCTCATTTGATCCTTACGATAATCCTTTAAGATAAGTGCTATCTTATTATCCCTACAGAAAAGGAAACTGAGGGAAACAGAGTTTGAGTGACTTGTTCAGGGTCATATAGCTAGTTGATTGTGCATATATATATATGTATATGTGTGTGTATGTGTATATATATATATATATATATATATATACACACACATAGAAATACATACATACACATAAGTCTCTAGGAATATGTGGACTTGAGGCAACTGGGTGGTGCAGCGTATGAAGTGCTGCACTTGCAGTCAAGAAGACCTGATTTCAGGTTAAGTCTCAGATACTTGTTAGCTGTGTGATTTTGGCCAAGTAACTGAACCTCTGTTTGCCTCAAATGTGAAACGAAGACCATAATATTAGTTACCTCCCAGGGTTGTGAGGATCTAATGAAGTATTTGCAAGATACTTAGCTCAGTGTTTGCTACGTGGTAGGGGCTATATAAATGTTAACCATTCATTAGTTGTGGAAGGAGCACTAGGATTGGAGAGGATATGTGTGCGAATTACTCCCTTTGTGACCTTGTACAAATAATGTAACTTCTCTAGACCTCAGTTTTGTCTTTAGTAAAATGACACAGTTGAACAAGGTGATTCCTAAGGTTCCTTTCAGCACCTTACCCTGTGTTTCTCCTGAGTAATGAACTTTCTAAAAGGGCATAAATGGATTTTATCAGTTGAAGCCAGAAAACAGAATGTTCTAGGTTGTCTTACGAGTCAGACCAGGATTTGTTTGGATCAAGCGATCACATCGTGCTTAGATATTAGATTTATGGTGTATTGATGTAGAATAAACAGAACAGAGTCCCTCTTAGCTGAGTGTATCTGTGCAAACTAACAGCTTGTGTGGCTCAATCACAGAGTTACTCAGTTTAAGGGAAAAGTTTTTAGGCACAAAACTTTCTCTTCTTTCCTCTTTTTTTTGGAGGGGGGGGAGGTAGGGGAGGTAAATTGCTAACTAGTCTTTTTTGAGACGTAATTTAGTAACACTTGAACCAGTTACCTATCAGTTATTTATTTGTAAACTGCATGGTTCTTTCTGGGCAGTGAGGTGGCACAATGAACTTCCTGGAGTCAAGAAGACCTGAGTTCAAATACTGCATCATCCACTTACTAGCTGTGTGACAAGTTACCTAGTCTCTGCGTCTTTTTCCTCAACTGTTGTAATAGCACCCACTATCCAGGCTTGTTGTGAAGATCAAATATTTGTAATATTTTTAAGGCAGTTAGCACAGTGCCTGGCTCATAAGAACTTCGTATTAAGTGTTCATTTCCTTTCCTTCTTGATCTGCTCGATACTCACTCCTACAGCTTCAGGCTGCTGGTTCTTTTTCTCTGATGTCGTTGTGTCAGTTATGGTTTAAAGCTTTTTCTGAGTGAGACTTTCCCCTGCCCGCATATAATTACCCAAAGGCTTGAGTAAAAGACACGTTTCCCTCCAAACTGGACTAGCAAATAAAGCTATCAAATCTTTAGGACTTTCTGTTTCCATTTTAACTCAGGAAGTATTCTGTTTTCATTGACTCTCTATTTAGATCTCCCCAATTGTGTATTCTTTGAATTTAGCACTGATCTTTAGCTGGGGCTTAATAATATCAAGGGTTCCTTGCATCTGCAAGCTCCAGCTTAGATGGTGAGCCTTGTTGGGCATGTTCCTCAGAATGAACCACACTAGACGGGCCAAATTTGTCAAAGGGCTTTAGACAGGCTTCTCTTTTTGGGTGCAGAGTTTTTAGCCTACAAAGAATGGATCAATTTAGCTGTCAGAATGAAAGCTAAGTAACCAATTGCCCATGCAAATTAGTCAATTGTGGAAGCACTTCAAAATTGCTCACATGAAAAGGAAGTCTGCCCTTTGAAAAACTGGCACATGAGGCTCAAGCAAGAAAGTGCTCACTGTCCAGGGACCTTCTCTGTCCTTAGAGAACATTGGGGAACTCTTCAGTGAGAGCAGTTTTTGCTTGGTTTGGGACATTTGTTAATTTTTAGCCAAGAATCATTTCTGTTTGAAATGTTTCCTAGGTCCTGTACCTCTCCCCAATTCAGAAAATATTTCATTGTCTCCTGTGATAATAATCCAACAGGAAGTTGTTTTAGTCTATCTGTATTCATATTATTGAGATAATAAATCTGTTTCAGGAGCAGCAATTAGTAATAGCTTTAAATACTTAACATGCTACCATAGTACAAAGAATCAGTGTAAAAACCCTTTGGTTTTTTTCCCTCTTAAATTGTTACACTCAGAGTTAATAAATGCTTTGAAAAGCAAAATCCCTAATTTCCTCCTTCCTTTTTTTCTAGCCCGGAGCTTCATTCAACATCTCCAAACTGTCACTTGTCACAATGACTTCTTATTAAACACAGGGGTTAAGGTACTCCCTCTGGTTTTCCAGGCTAATGAAGGACAGTAATTTCTACTTTTTATTCATTTCAGACATGGTTTTCAAAAGACCTACCCCTCTGTTGTGGGAAATAGGACACTAAGTATTAAACTTTAAACAGATCCTTCACTGACATTATGTTTAGAAGTCCTTCAAATTATCCATTAGGCCCCTCATTTATTGACTGACTACTAGGAATAGGTCCCCCCAAAAGGTATCATGAGGACTGCTCATCCTCTGTATGAAAAAAGAAAAAAAATGAATTCTTAGGATAATATAAGTATATAAGTATTCATTGTCATGTGTTCTTAGTTCCTTTCTAAGGCATCTGATGGTTTATTGATCTGTGTTATCTCTCTAAAGGTATAATGGTAAATATTCCATGAGACCCTTCATAGGAAGGTGTTAATATAAAACATTATTATTCATTCATTCAACAAACATTTATTGAAGTGAGAGTATATATATATATATATATATATATATATAGCACACAGTACATTGTTTTAGAAAAAAAATTAAAAGTTGAATTATGAATCATATTTCCATTGTGCTATAAGCTTTATGAAATACTTTCCTTATGATAACACTTTGATTTAGGTAATCATAATAATGATAGCTGACCTTTGTATGGTATTTCAAAGTTTGAAAAACATTTTATATATTTAATGGCAGGATGTGATTGCTAACCTCCCCCCCTTACCTTGATGTAATCACATAAAATAATGAGAAGATAAGGAGTGTATGAGGTATTGATATGGTAATGAAATAAGAAGCCGTGTGCTTCTTTATCCCTTTACCAAATATGAAAAAGTTATCTAGTTGGATTGCATTAGCAGCTGGCCATTGGCTGGATAAAGTTTGGCCACACCCTGGAGGTCTTAAAAACAAAACAAAAGGGAACAGAAAGAGCAAGTCAAGAGAGAATTGGACAAATTTGGAATTCTAGGCTCAATTGAGATGCATTGGGAGCAGAGACACATATACAGAAACTCAGGTACAGAGAAGGGCAGCATTCCAAGGCAGTTTAGGGATTGTGACTTCTGGAAGTAGAAAAGCAAATTATAGATTGAAGAAAGGATAGACAACTGATAATTGAACTATGTAGAAGAGCAGACTCAGGGAGCCCAGCAAAGCAACTTCCCCAGCAAAGATGCCACCAAGAGGGAGGTGAAGCTTGAGGGTTCCAAGAGGTACTGGAGACACAAGTTGTCTTGGCCACTTGAGTTCCTTATTTGTTGACCTCACTACTAATGTGTTTTGTTCCTGCTCTTCCTCTGCCATTGTGAGTATTTGTGGGAGAGTGTTTCTCCAAATTTGTTAGGGGGAAGGGAATGTTTTATAGCTACTTTTCTTAGTATACCATCTTAGTAAAAGGGTTTAGTTTTACCAATTGTGTCTCTTGACTAACTCTTAAGTGTAATCTCCCTGAAGGAGGCTCACAAGCTTTAATTTTAGGAGTATAGAACCACAGAGCAACCTAGAACCTTTGCGAGTAACTTCTTCCAGGGGACCCATCCTGCCTGTCAAAGTTTTAGGGAATAGCTCCTGAGGAAGTTTTTACATAAACTTCATCTTAAGTTACTGACAGAGGAATTAATGGACTCAGAGAGGCTAAAGATCTTGTCCATGATCATACAACTAGTAAGTGTTACGACTGGAACAAATTCAGGTCTTCTGATTCCCGATTCAGTACTCCATTGTCGCATGAATTTTATAGTCAATTAAAGCAGGGATGAGGAACCTGTGGCCTTGAGGCCACTATGGCCCTCTAGGTCCTCAAGTGCTACCCCTTGACTGAATCCAAACCTCACAGAACAAATCCCCTTAATAAAAGGATTTGTTCTTTAAAACTTGGACTCAGTCTAAAAGCAGCACCCAAGCAGCTAGAAGGTCATATTTGGCCTCAAGGCTGCAGGTTCCCTACTTCTGAATTAAAGAATTTCATGGAAATAGAGTCATGTCTAAACTAATGAGAATGGCTCTGGGAAGGAGTAGCCCCAACGAATAAACTCCTAGAGGGTGGAGACTGAATGCTACACTTCTCTGAATCCTGAGTAATAACATACTACAGGAAATAGCAGCCCAACTTTGTTGATTGAAGGAAATGCCGGATGCTATACTAACCTTATAGTTACTTTTCTAATAAGCACTGTATCATACATGTAATTTTGTAATAACACCTTTTGTGGAACAGGTTAAATATTGTGAAGGCTGGATGAGCAGTTAATTTTCCACATTAAGTTCTTTAGTACCTTTAAAAAAAAATCCACAGGAAGGGAAGAAAGAGTGCAGTAGAAAAACAAAACAAAACGTGATTTGAAGTCAGAAGTTCACATTCTGGTGCTGCAACCCATGGACTGATCGAGTATTTATAAGAACTCTAAGTAAATACAGTTCCATCCTCAGGAGCTGTAGCTTGGCAGAAGGACACTCCATCCCTTACACCCCCACCCTTCCTGATAGAGAACATGACCACAATCTGTAAAACTAAAGGTAGATGAAAGTCAGTTAAGAAATCTTATCCTTGTTGCTAAATGGTTTTTCCCTAACTTTGATAATCAAGCAAAATTTCAGCACCTTAAGAAAGTAATAATCAAAGTTCAGACTTTCTCATCGTGCCATGCTCAGAGAGGTAGTCCCTTGAAATGAGCTCATTTTTTTCACTTTCAATCTGTCTTTTATACAGAGTAGATGTAGACCCTTGTTTAAATATTTGGGCAGCATTAAAATGAACAAACTGCCTAAGCCAGCATGTGGAACAAAGTGACATACTCATAAAAATTGGCATCGCCATTAAACAGTGTGCTTTCTGAATGGCATTTTGTTTGGGCATTACGACTTCAGCTGGACCATTCTGGCAGTCTGCTCCATATTACAAGACTCTTTCATCACAACCTCAAGCTATTTATGCATTGTTTTGTTTAACCCTTTGAATTGTTTTCTTGTGACCTGTTAGACAATATATCATTTTCTACCTCTCCAGCACAGAAACTGAATGGTAACACTGGGGTTAAAGATGGTTTGTGTCGTTAGGCAAGGGGTGTCAGCCCCGCAGTCTACAGGATTCCTTCTTTCCTTATTATGCAGACATGCATTAGTTTATTTTTATGTTTTCACTTATCTGAGTTTCCTTAGATATTTTTGTATTTTATTATTTGAAGTATTCTGGATCCACAGAATTGTCTACTTCTTTCTCTTTGATTCCATGCTTCAAAGGTTTTCTTGGGTCCGAATGACCTGGCTGATACAGGTCTCTCTTTTTTTTTTTTCCTACTCTGGCTCATTTTCACCCTTATTTCTTTCTTCTATTCCTCTTCCTTCTATTTTTTTTTGTTACTCCAATTCCTTATGTTCTTTTCACCTTAACTCTCTCTTTTCCCCTCTAGTAATTTAGAGGATGTTAAAAACAAGTTCTTGTATTCTATAACAGATGAAAGCACCAATTTCTTGAGTTACCCTCATCATATAGTAAAAGTGAATGAAATGAATATATTTGAAAAATATCCAACCTTAGACATATCTGTTCAGAAGCAGTGATGACTTAACTATAGCTGAGCAAACAGGGCTTAAGAGGTCATCAAACTAGAGAACATATGCAAAAGAAAGACATAGGCAGGTATTTATCACTAGAACATACAATTCCTCTTTTTCTAGACCTCTCTCCTCTGTGTGTGGTGAGTATTCAATAAAGAATCCTGCCCTCCTCACTGTAATGTGCTGATTCCTCAGTTTTTCTGGTCTTGCTAACCTCTTGTCCTAAATGCAAATCATTTCAATCATTTCTTAGTCTGTATTGGTGTTTGTACTACATTGAATGTGACTTTGTGCCCTGATGAAATGTTGCCAACATCTGTAGTTTTCTTTTAAAGTCAATCTTAGGGGGCAGCTAGGTGGTGCAGTGAATAGAGCACTGGCCCTGGAGTCAGGAGGACCTGAGTTCAAATCTAGCCTCAGACATTTGACACACAAGCTATGTGACCTTGGGCAAGTCACTTAACCCCAATTACCCTGCAAAAGGCAAAAAAAAAAATCAAGTCCATCTTAGCGCAATTACTCTCCCCTTGCTACTTTTTATCCACAGATATTTAGATATATTTGTTGTATGACCTAAGCAATAAACAATTGAAATTATTTTACAAGATGCTATTGAAAATGTTGGGAAATTTGGTATTGTAACCAAAAGGTTTGAAGAGAATAATAAGATATCTCTTCTGTAAATTATCAAAGAATGTAAACTATCTCAGGTTACAGTGAATATAGACTACCTATCCACAGAGTATGATAGTTTTACAAGGCAGCTATGCATAATAATAACACTTTTAACAATTAAGAATAGCCATTTACTTAACCATAAGGCAAAAGAAGTAACATAGACGGGCTGTGAGGTGTTGCAGTGGATAGATGACTCTAGAGTCAGGAAGACTCATATTTCTAAATTCACATCTAGCCTCAGACACTTACTAGTTGTATGACCCTGGGCAAGTCTTTTAAGCTTTTTAAGCCTCAGTTTCCTCATCTATAAAATGAGCTAGAGAAGGAAATGGCAAACTACTTCAATCAATAACTTTACCAAGAAAACCCCAAATGAGGTAACGAAGAGCCAAACACGACTGAATAATGATTGAATAGCAACAATGAATAATAATATAGTTTTTCATGTTTTAAATCAAATATATAAATCATAAAATATAGCACAGTTTATAAAGAAATCTGGGTCATTCTTTCCCACCAGTGCACTCAGTATGTTGTAGGTAGACTGGGCATACACTTAAAGAAATCTGGCAGGGAAACAAATGAGTGAGGAAAACCTCCATTATTAGGGGTAGGTTACAACTCTGAACTGCAGTCTTTGATGTCATAGGTCTCTTTAGGCACATGTATAATCCATGAACCTGCTTCTATGCTGACTTCTTGTCTGTTGGTTTTCTGTGCTCATGACCTAGAGAAATCTCCTTCTTTTCTTTATCCAAATGTAGTTTTTAATGTTCCCTTAACTGAAGATAACCTTAAAAAGACATTTAGAAAGTGTTACTTGCTAATGTGAACACTAGCTGTCCTTAAATGAGAGAATTACATAGCTCATTGGATTGGCTCCCTCTACTTTACAGGCAAAACTAGTCAGTTATTCAGAAACTTCGGTGCCCTCTCAGAACATGACTACTCTATCACATTTCTCTCTTCTCCATAAATTAAATGAGAACCTCTTCACTTTGTGGCTTACTTTACACCTAAAAAGTAACAGTTCTCCAAATTTTTCCTGTGAAATTGATAGTCATTTTTTAAAGAAAAAATTCAAACAGTCTGCATATGTTTATATATTTGATCATTTTGAAGATCATGGTTTTGTTATAAAAGTTACATAAAATGAGCCATTATCTCCTTTAGCTATGAAGTCTTCAGTTGGAACCACCATCCCATTTACTGTTCTGAAACAGTTTTTTATTGTATAAAAGCAGTTCTGCTGTTCCTATAAGCCACCAAACTTGTTCATATACAAGTCAGCAATCATACTGTCATTCATAAGGTAATTTGAGTTTTTGTTTTATCGTTGTTAAATTTCTGTCCAAAAGTGCTCAGATGGTATCTAAAAATCATTTCTTCTTACATATCTATGAGTAGTTTTTATTCAAAGTTCTCTTCTTCTTTTAGGCATCAAAATGCTCATCTCTAATAGCAACAGTATCTTACATCCTTTATCAGTTGATATAATTCTTTTCTTTCACACACAAATACGTTTTTTCCCCTTCTACCACTAAACTCTATGTGATCTGAGGAGTATCTTAAAGGGATAGGGTACTCAGACATGTGGAACATTCTCTTTGGAAAAGCGGCAGGTACCTAAATGAATATACATTAAATAAATGGGGAAAGCTACTGGAAAATAGGGGAATTAGGAAAAACCTCACATGGAAGGTGACACTTGAGTTTTGAGGCAACCTGGGGATACTAAGAGGATACAAAGATGGGGTGCATTTTACAGATGAGAAAACTGAGGCCCAGAGATTAAAAGGTGGCTTGCTGAAGGTCACCTAAATAGGAGAGCCAAGATTCAAACCTCTTTCCTATGATTATAAATATCCCTCCCAGCACCCATTGTTCCCACCACCAGTCTCTCTAGTTCAGGCATTTGTCACTTTGTATCTGGAGTAAGATCATAGATCTGGGGTTTTGAAGGAATCTGAGAGGCCATCTGGTCAACTCCCTTATTTTATGGATAAGAAAAGTGAGGCATAGGGAGGCTAAGAGACATTCCTAAGATCATACAGGTAGTGAGTATCAGAGGTATGATATAACCTAAGCCCCCTGACTCCAGAATAAGTACTCTTTATATTCTACTGTGATGTTTAGGTACTTTCTAGCGTAACCTCCTACAGAATGATTGTATCTTTTTTTTGACCCATCTTGTATACCCTAACAGAATTGTTTTGCTCCAAAAACATTTTCTTTTTCCCTCATGGTATTCCTATGCTTAAATATCCCCAATGTTTTTCCCTTGCCTATAGGAGAATGTTCAAACTCCTTAGCCTAGCATTCAAAATCTTCTACTCTGTGAACTCACCCTACTTTCTTTTTTCTTGTTATGTTTAATGTTTTCTTGAAGCTTTGTGATTTTAGTTTCTCACTAATTACCCTCTTCCTGCCCTCACAGAATCTTTTCTTATGATGAAAATGGTCAAGCCAAACAAAGTGACACAACATTTGATAACATATGCAAAAACCTTCAACTGTAGTCTCACATCTCTCTAGGGAGAGGAATGAAGTATGACCCACCATCAATTTCTTGGAACATAGGTTAGACATTGCTTATAGTTGCAATTTTGATATCCTTTAGTGTTGCTTTCATCAAATAAATTGTTCTCCTGGTTCTTTCTTTTCTCAGCATCATTTTATGTTAGTCCTCTCTTTTTCCTAATTCTTTATATTCATTATGTATGTCACAGTAATATTTTCCTACATTTACATTCTTTAGGAAGAACAAATATACAACAGCCTAGTAACCAATGTAGCTGTGATCTTGACATCCTACTCAGTCTTCTTTTCCATGTTAACTGTCTGTTCTAACCGAACTTGTTTCCTTATTCTGCTGATGCCTTCAAAGTCCAGCTGAAGTAACGGTTTCTTCATAAAGCCTTGCTTGATCTGGGAATGATGATCTTTTCAGCTCCAGGGGCTATAATCTATATACTCATTTGACATAATCTTTTCCTGTTGTATATCTTCTGACTTTCCAATTAGATTGTAAGGTTCTATTGGTAAGGCTCAACTGTCTCATTTTCTCAGATTATTGATGTTGGCATATCATACTCTTTTCTTTATAGCATTGGATCAACAATTATTTGTTAATAAATGAATTGGCTGCCTAGTGTTAAAGAGTCACTCTTCTCCATAAAACTTCTGGGAGCTTGGAAATCTTTGACATGGTTGGCCCTTTTCCATCTAGGACTTTCTTAGGAACATGGACTTTGACTGGAGATTTTTCTCTTAAAACAATGACTGAGTTCTTCTGTCTAACAGTCTTTATACATGAAACCTCTTCATGTTGTTTTGAGGAAGATTTTTATGACAAGTACCATATTTTTGAATGTGACAGGGATGCCCTAGATAACTTTTAAGCTCATTTTAACTCCATAGATCATGCATTATTTTGTTTTGCTTTCTACAGATTTGATTTAAAAGAAGCAATTTAAATGAGAAGCAACATGATGTAGAAAGTCCTTTGTGGGGTGGCTAGGTGGTGCAGTGAATAGAGCCCTGGAGTCAGGAGGACCTGAATTCAGATCTGTCCTCAGACAGTTAACACACACACACACACACACACACACACACACACACACACACACACACACATACTAGCCATGTGACTTTGGGCAAGTCGCTTAACCCCAATTGCCCTACCTTCCTCCCTCCAAAAAACAAAAACAAAAGAAAGTCCTTTGGATTTAGAATTAGGGAACCTGAGTTCTAATCATGGTTTTGCTATGTATTGCCTGGGTGAACCTGTACAAGTAATTTACTTTTTATAGGGCTCAATTCCCATGTCTATCTAATTCTAGCTATAAATTCCATGATCTTATGGTGCTTATAAAGATGAACTTAGGGGTCCAAGGTCCCCTAAGCTGTGGGGTCAATGACTTCAATCTAATCTTGATGTCTGATCCAAAGTGATAATTTTCTCTTTTGCCTCATAGCCTTTACTCAGAGATCACTCTAGGAAATACTGATTTTTTTTTGTTCAGTTCTAGATTTCTACAAATGTAGATAACTGGGTCCCCAGCTCCAGAAGAAGTGCTCAAGGTAACAAATTCATTTAGGAAGGGAACAGGTTTTACAAACGATACTGAAGATGTTAAAAACTCATAGGAGCAGACAGAGGGAAAAAAACACATAACACACTTAAAGGACTCACAGACATCCATAAACAGATACAGAAAAAGAACAAAGCACTCATAAATGTTTATCTTAGAAGGAATTGAACTGTGGGTTGCCATTGGGACTGTGGTTTCTCTCAAACTTATAATGGCTCCTTTCATTGGCCTCTTTCAGGACAGCAAACACATTTCGGATCTGTAAAACTGGCAATTCTTTTCTTATTGGAAATTGATGTACTTGTTATTATAGTGAGCTAATCAGATAGTGTAAGGGAGGTGGTTACACATCTAATAGCCCTAAAATGTGTTTTCCTTCTCTGGAAAAACAAATCATAGGAATCATTCATTACCTGTCTTGGAGGGACTATGTATAATCCTAGAGGGAGAATTAGGTATGTAACTGAATTTGAACATTGAATAAATGGCAACCCCTCTTTAAGTTCCTTCTAAATGAAATTTCTAGGGCAGCCTTTTGCATTTGCTTTTTCTGTTTATTAATAGATGTGAGTACTTTTTTCTATAAATGTACATTTTCAGTGGATTGGTGGTGGTAAAATAAAGGTTGTCCTAGGTCTTATATGAATGTGTTCCTTTGAACATTTGTATTAGAACACAGGGTCCTGTTACAGTTGTGGAAACAAAGTCATAAACCACATTTGGATAGTTTCTAGAGTAGAGAAACAAAGGGGAATGTAATAAACATTATATAGTACCTGTTATGTGCCTGGCACTGTGCTAAGCACATTTCTTTTTACAAAATCATCTCATTGAAGTGAGGGCATATGAGTCAAAGAGAGATCTGTTGAGTGTTTGTGTGAGCCCAGAGCCTTGACATCTGTGTGCATGTGTTTGGGGTGTAACAATGGCTTGAGCCAGGTATTACAAACACCAAAAAAAGTTGCCAACCACTGACAGAACAAATTCTCTAAATGATATTATATAGTATAGACCTTAAATGTGTAAAGAGTTCAGAGGAGGTGATCATTGAGAGCTGAAAGAATCAGGGAAGCTTTTTAAAAGGAGATATATGGCTAATTTGACTAGGCAAAGAGGATTCCATGGGAAGCAATGTTGAAGACTTATCAATTCACATTCATTTTTTGGAGAGTAAAGATTGTTTAGGAGAAAGATTACATGTATCTAAATCCCACCTCTGATACTAATGGCTCTCTGACACTAGGCAAACCATTTAATCTTTCTGTACCTAAGTTATCTCAGCTGCAAAATGAGTAGACTGTATTAGATGACCTTCAAGATGCCTTCCAATTCTACGTGCTACCATCTTATAATAAAGAGATTATTACTGATACTGTCTGCTGCCACACACAAAGGAGACATTTTTGATGTTGGGAACACCAAAATTTTGTGTTTTGTCTACCCCCTATATACTGATGACTTATACCCAGGACTAGTTCATTTATTACATGTGTTTACTAATCTTGACTTGGGGATGTTATATTTACCTGCCTTCCTCCCTCCCACAATCTCTGCTTGTTTTCCTCCTTTTCTCCCCCTTCCTTCCCTCCCTTTTTCCCTCTTTTCCTTTCTCTCCCACCTCTCTCCGTAATGATTTTTATTTGCATAGTTCTTTCCCAAAGGATAATACAAAGTTTGAAAGCTGCAACTGGAATCTAGTACTAATTGGAAGATATTATAGAGTGTGGATGTGCACCTGCATTGCATTGGGAACCTTGGAGAGCACTCTAAATTTGGTGTATTGACTATAGTTCTTTTTAGTAGGTATCACATGCACATTTTGGAGATACGTGACCCTATGGAGAAGATACTGTCACATTGTAACAATCTAGCCAGCATACGGACAGTGGGGAATACAAAAGCTGACTTTTAGCAGATGTGCAACTTTGGTTGCCTTTCTTGACAATATAATTCTGTTAATTTTAGTTATGCAAATGCTATTCTGTTAAACATCAAAGTAAAAAATATAAAAGTTGTCTTAGAGTTTGTAGGTCCCATGGCAAGGATTTTCAGCAGTTTTTTCTTCCTCCCTCCTTTCTGTATGACTCCCAATTCATATATAAGGTGTATAGGATTGAGGGACAATGGAGATTGGGAAGGCAATATGCTTTAAGTATTATCACAGTGAAAAGCAAGGATAGAATAGTCTTGGGCTCAAGGCTTATGGAAATAGCAAAGGAAGAAGAAAATAAGAAAGGGCAGAAGGCTCTGAAAAGAACGTTGTCCAATTTATGGTCTTGGACAAACTCATTTGGCAATAAGAAATGATACATGGTCAAATCTTGAAATTCTCATCTGATTACCTCTAGGGAGGGCTGGCATTGAGTAGTTTCCACAGAATTCCAGGAGAGAGTATTAGTTAATTTTATACCTTTAATGAGGTGATTTACAATACTGGCTTTTGGTAAAAACAAGATACTTAATATCTGCATTGGTTGTCTGTTGATTCTTTAATTCTGCAAATAAAAAAAAATCCTCAAATTTCTCACAAGGTTTTGGTTTACTTATAATGTACACGTTGCATTTGGTTTCTAATTCATCTGTCTCATAGGCATCTGTAACTGATTATTTGGAATAAATGACATCTGCCATGAATGCTGTCCTTGCCTTATAGTTTTTTTAAATAATTTTTTTAAAGTTGGTTTGGATTGAGGACCTTTTTGATGATTTAGGGGAGGCTTAGTTTTTGAAAACATTCTAAAAAATTCTTTGTGTGAAACAGAAATTACTGGGTTGTATTATATTGAATTTATGGGATTTTAATATTACTCAAACTAAGATTAAATATTTGTTATCATCAAGTGATCTTGGATAACTTTGCTTGATTAATCAATTAACAAGCATTTATTAAGTTTCTCCTATGTTCTAGGTATTCTTCTCAATTCTAGGGTTGCAACTAAACCAAACCAACCTTCTCAAAACAACCCTGCCTTCTGAGAACTTAAATCTGTATAGTAATTTGTTCTGTACCAGAGTTAATTGAATTTGCTTGACTTTAAGTAGGTTGATGATCTCAAGTTTATTTAGAAAGTGTAAGTAAATAGGTATTTTAATTTTTCTTTATGGGAGGTATACTTGAGTGGCTATTGAAATTACATTGTTTCTGGATAATGATAAATTTTTTTAAAATTTTTTAATTTTTTTTTTTTTTTGCTTTTTGGAGGGCAATTGGGGGTTAAGTGACTTGCCCAAAGTCACAGAGCTAGCGTGTCAAGTGTCTGAGGCCGGATTTGAAATCAGGTCCTCCTGACTCCAGGGCCAGTGCTCTATTCACTGCACCCCCTAGCCACCCCCTGGGTAATGATAAATTGAAAGTACTATTGCTATTTCTTTACTTTCTAAACCCCAAACCTTCTAAGGGGAGTATAAACCCTACCTAATGTAGGGTTTTGCTTTAAAAATTATTTTCGGCAAAAATGTATAGTTTAACAGAAAAAGGATTACCAATTGGATATCAGTTGGCATATTATGACTTCATAGCTCATTAATTTGACACTTCCTAATGTACTTATAATATTATTGGGAGATGAAGTTGGTCTGCTTACATACTGAAAATAAGCTTGTTTATAATGGAGAATTTTTATTAAATCAATCATCATGTTAGTCAATTCTCATTTTTAAAAAAGTGTTTTAGACATTGATAGATAAGGAAGATTTTGAACATGAACTGATAAGGGGTTATAACTTGGAATTTCTTTTATAAGTTCCTATTAGAATTGCCTCTATTCTACAAACCAAGGGCAGAAAAAAATATCGACTTTAACATTTACTGGTCTCTGATTTTGTAGATTCCTACATCTAATCTACCTTTTCCAGTGATGCAACTCATTCATGTTTTTTCTTTGTATTCATACATGCCCTCCAGAAAATCTGCCACAGAGGGTCAGGGAATGTGTGAAGATCCTACTAGATCTCTTAGTATTATAGGAATACAAATGTATTGTGTGCACTCTCCATCTGTTGTCATTTACTCTCAGTCATCTTACTCACCTACCACTTTTTTTGTTCATATATTTCCTTGATGGTATCCTGTAGCAGTTAATGAGAAGCAATGTGTCATTATGTTTAGAAAGGTGACCAATGAGTCAAGACCCACTTTAGATATATACTGGATTTGTGACCCTGGGTCAGTCACTTAAATTCCGAGTGCCCTTAGGCAACTCTCTCAAACTGTCACAGAGGAGGTAATGATCTGTATTGTTACAAATAGTTCCCATAATGGAATTATTTTTATCAGTGAATCTGTAGTTCTGGTCTTCTATGTCTTTAAACATCTTGTGCACTCATTTAATCAATCATGACTGGTTAAAAAACAGCAGAATAAAAATTCTGATTGAGAGGTCTGAGAAGCAGAACTTTGGTTAATTAAGATTTGATTTTGTAAATCTTCAATATTCTTAAAAGCATATCAGTAGCTTAAATAAACTAAGATCTATATGCATATGATTATTCCCATAATTTAGAATCCACATGAATCTATTACAAAACAAAGTCGGGGAATATTTATCATTCTGACCGCCATATCATTCCCAAGTATGAAATTTCATCTTCTTATCATTCTTGTCTAATGAAAATAAGCATCATCAATAGTAGAGTAATTATTTCTCTCTGCCTAGAAAATAATGTGTCTAAGCTTAAATCTTAGTTGTTTTATGGGGAAAAAAGGTACAGATTTTCACCAGTCAGCTTTAAGCCAAAATGATGCACCTAAGCCATATGTACTCGTTTTTTTAAAAATTCTTCTAGAAGCAAGAAGAGTAATTCTTGACTAGTTGAATCATCCTTTTTGACCCCTGGTGTACTGATCACAGATGTAAGTAACTAGCCAAATGATATAAAACAAAAACCTCTTTTGGAGTTTTGTTTCTTTGATCAATTTTAATAGAGAAGCACTAATTTTAATCAGATGATCTCAGCAAGCTAATGAATCTCATGCTATGAGAAAAATTTCAAGATGCATCAGAAAATTCTGGCACATGTCTTTTTTTGTTTTAGAGGGCTTGATTGGCTGCTCTTCATTACTAGAAGCTTGTCCCATAAATAATGGAAAATGATAACCCCCCTTTTAAAGTTATACTTTTTAAAAAAGCTACACAAAGTTCTTTTCATCATTCTTTTCATTTTTTGGTTCTGTTTATATCCTGTTTTGACTGAGGGTCGTCTTGACAGATTTTGAATTTGATGAGGCTATACAATCAACTCAATTATTTGAACTAATGAAGGAAGAACTCAGATATGGATTACTTAATCCCACAAGTGGAAAGCCAATTTAGTCATAGCAAGTCTTTGTCCATTCACTAAAATGCTTTTGACTTCTTATTCCCATGGACTGGGAAAGCAGGCAGTTCTCCTTGACTCATTTTAAAGTAGATCAGTAAGTTAAATTACATTTTGATTTTCCAAAGTTTCACTTGTATATTTCTGGCAAAGAGCATTTTCTTAGGATACTTTAAATATAGTTATTAATATGATTTTATGAATTTCACTAAGTTACTATCCCACTGGGGAATTTGGAGCATAAGCTCCATTGGCAGATGCCTATGACTCTGCCTTCAGTTATTTATTTTTCTGTTATGTTATACAATTTTTGTCTTTTGCAAATTTTTGTCTTTCTATTTCTCAGGTTGAGGCAATATTTAACTTACTGAAGAATATTTTTAGAATATTACATATATATATATATATATTTTCAAAATTTAGCATTATATTTTTTTGTTTTGGAGACAGTGTAATAATGGTTATATCTAAACTATCAGTTCTAACCAAAGTCAGTATTAGATATTATATCCAGCTAATAGCAAGTCAAGGAGGAATTAACAAAAAGCATTTAACCATTTATTGAACATAGAACAATGAACACTATTATTAAGAAAGTTACACTTTTGTTCATTTTTACAAGGCCTGTTTGTCAATAATAGTTTTTAATAGTTGGCTTATACATAGCAATATAAATTTTCCAAAGTCCTTTCCTCACAAAAATCCAATTGTAAATATTATTTTCCTTGTTTTACCTATGAGGAAAACTGAGGCTTAGCCTGCTTTCTGCTATTCCAAAATGTTCTATTAGTAATCAGCAAAGCCCCTGGGCATTTGCCTTCTCGATTTTAAAATGGGTCCAGTTAGGCTACCCAGAGTGAAAAATTGTTAGTGTGACTGAGTTATTTGTACAGTAGTTTGAGGTCTTACCAAGAAAAGAACCAAAGTGTGAAAAAAATTTATTAGAAATTTATTTTATGTGCTACTTTAATAAGCTGTTGCTGATAACATGCCCTTGGTTGAAATTAGGATTTCCTGATACTGTGTTTTTCAATGTATGTTAATGATGGAGGGAAGATCAGCAGCATGAGCATGCTGAGTGGTCGTATTTTGGGGTTGAGATTTAGCCTGTCATTCCAAATAATGTCAGAAACACAAAGGCTTTAGAGCTCACACCTTATTATACTTGGCATATTATCTTTTTAGCCTGAATAGATAAACTGCTATGAAAAGGTGAGGAAAGGGCTTTGTGAATCACCAAATTAGTAAGCTGATTTGTTCTGTCATGTGCATTTTCCCTCATGCATTACTAAAGCTTGACAAGAGAATTGTCCATTTCTATTATCCACGTTACAATGCATTGGAATTCCAGTTAGTGAACATGGTGAATCTTCTTTCTGTCATTCTTTTTCAGAGGGGAGGTGAGGTGAGGGGTCACGATGGGATCTGTGCCCATTTTTGGGGTATGTGTATATAGTTCAGTGCTAGCCATTAACATTTATTGTCCTGAAGGACAGTTGTTTTATAACTGCTATAAATATCTGAGAATTACAGACATGTTGTAAAAACCAGGATAGATTTTTTCTTATCTCCTGTTTGAATTAGACTAGGTTTTGTATTTGTGCTCGAATTCTTTTTTAGAAATCCTTCAGAGGAATAGATGAGTTTGATTACTTATATTTGAAGATTTATATGTGCACATATGATCATTTTATGTTGATGTCCACTTGAGTAACTCTAGCCTCAACAGAGCTCTGCTAAGGCGAATACTCGTGTCTTGAGTATGGCCCTTTGAATTTCATGGCTTCAGTGAATCTCATTTCCATGCATTGTCATCTCTGGAACAGTTTGTTGTAGAAAATTCTATGACTGTGCATCTCCTAAACTTATGTCTTCTTCACTTAAAGATGTGTGTGTGTGTGTGTGTGTGTATGTGTGTGTGTGTGTGTGTGTGTGTGCATGCATGCCTTTTCAACCTCTTTGTGTTTGTTCTTGCCTTACTTTCCATGAAGGATTCATAGTTATGTTGCTAGCCTCTGCTTTTTCTTAAGTTGCCACACCAACCACTGATAGTTAAGTTAGTAAGAGGAAAAACAGTATTTAGAAGCATTGGTGAAAGATTCTGAGAAGTAAATACTGCCACTCTCTTCAGATACATGTGTCTAAGAACAGAAAGCTCATGCTAAAACATAAATGTGTGTGTGTGTGTGTATAAGCTTAGGAATCAGGTGGACTGAGTTTCAGATATGTAATTTCACATTAAAATCTGTATCATTTTATTAGTTAAGGGAAACTTCTATGCTGATAAATCAGAGGTAAATAGGTACCCCTCTTTTAGGAATAAAATACCTCCATCAAAGCCAACAACAATCATGTTAAGCATGAGTGGTCCTCATAGTCCTGTAATAAATATAATAAAAAAGTATTCCCCAAACCATATGTTTTGCTACTGTTGATTCATGGGGCACATAATTTCTTTCAGCATGCTTTGTAATTAATTCACTATTTTTATATTCAACATTGTAGATGTAATTTATTATTTTTCCAGAATTACTGAAAGTCTCTGAAAGAGTTTTGAAGAAAAGTGTGGAACTTTTTATTCAAACCCAATTCTTGCTAATGAATGACTTAGAGTTGTGAGAGGGACTTCAAAGGAAGGAAATAAAAAAAAATTAAATAGGTTTTAGACCGAAAAATATACTTAACTCCTCCCCCCCACATATCCCAGTCTAGCAGATGCATGTGCAGACACATGATAAAGTGAATGTACATATATAATGATTTTGAAATATTTCTTCCTGTTATTTTAAAATTTTCTCAGTATGATGTGGAATTACTACAAAAGTCACACATGATTTCTTGAGCCATTTCATTAACATTTCCTGTAATATATTATTTCTCATTAGATGAGAAGACAGAATGACCAACATTCCAACAACACTTAACCTTGCACATAGTAGGCACTTAGAAAATATTTGTGGAGTTAAATTGAATATTTATCATAAAACTTCTTTAATATCGATTTAAGTCCCCTCACCATCCATTTTACCTTAAATTGCATAAAGCATATCTTGTCAATGTCCTTTCCAAAATACAACACCCTGAACACAAATGCTTCTGATGTGTTCTGACCAAGGCGGAGTAGAATTTCAGCATAACTAACCATTTCTGAAGTGAATACCCTCTTTAAAATGTCAAGTTTTTGGTATATAGAAATATAATTTTCACATTCTACAAATAGCATTTTGGTATTCTTCCACTAAGTTAACAAATGGTTAGAATTGGAATACTAGCTATGGAAGTTCCTCTTGGAAAACATATGATTGATGGTTGGACTTACCCACAAACCACTGGTCTGTAACACTAAAAGATAAACAAATGGAAGTGATGAAGCCCATATGATGGAGCCAACCACAATCAAACATGATAAAGCACCACAGCCCAATGGAAAGCTTTGCTTATAGCTTCATTGTATCATATTAACTCTCATGTCTTAGAACTGGAGTGAGAAAGTGACGATGAAAGAATTGTATTGCTCAGAAGCAAAATTTGTATGTCAGTCTAAAGACTTTTTATAATATTTTTGATTTCCTGAAATTGATATATTAGATGTTTCAGAATAAGATTTATCCTATTTAACTGTAATTCTTTTAATATCTTAATATCTATGACAAGTTATGGAACCTGTCATAGTTCTTGTTTCAAAATTCTAATAAAACTGTAGTTCTGGTTTCAAAATCCCAATAAAACTGTGAGAAGAGGTTTCAGACTTCTGCAGTAAATATTTTTATTTTTTTATTTTTATATTTATATATATATATATTATATGTATATATATATATATATATATATATATATAAATTTATATTTTATCTTTTTTTCTATACATTTATTTTGCCATGGAAAAATAAAAGCGATATGCTCCAGTCCTGAAGCACTTTTTTCTTGCCTCTAACACCTTACTTTCTGGCAAAAACAATTTGCCCTCTCCACCCCCACCCCCATTCTAAATTGGAGCTTCTTGAAATATTGAATGCTTTTTGTTTGTTAAAAAATGAATTAATAGTGTCAGATTAAGTAACTGACATTTATTTAATATTTTTACTTCATATTTTCTACTTCTTTTGTGCATTTGTGACTGTGTCAAGGAATGCCTTCCTTATTTGAGGGTTCACATAATGCCATTTCTTGACTTAAAGGTGTAATGGTAATGAGTGTTTGAAGATCTTCCCTGCCCCTGGATAGGCTTAAGTGAATTTGAGGACCTTCCCTGATTTGAAAATATACTCTGCGCTCTTTTATTGTGGTCACATGGAGCCTGTAGTGGGAGGCTTATTTTTTTTTTCAGGAATACCCATACCTTGTTACTTTGTGATTGGGCAGTGGGTCATGAGGGTTGTGATGTTTTTTGACTCTGGAGAAGGCTATATGTACCCTGATGTGAGGTTTTGCTTTGGGATTTGCTTATGGGAAGAGTTGTGTGATTTGACTAGATGAGACTCTGGGCAGCTGTTGAGCCCCACAGCTTGGAAAACCCAGATGTTAGTGCTTGTCTCTCTGGTAACTAACTAGGTATGGATGTAATGGTCAGAGAGCTGGAAGCCCTGTTTGCTGGTCTGTTTCTCTGTATTTTTTGTCTGCTTGTAATTTATGTTTGTATTCTCTGAAGTTCAGGGTACTGATTTTTCCCCCTGAACTAGGTAAATGATATATGTTTGATTAAAGTAAGATTGTTAACCCTTTTTGACTTGCTTTCCTTTAGAAAAAGCAGATCAAAGAACCAGTGCTAGCAGCCATCCTGGGTATGCTAGGTGCTTGCTGATACAGAAGTAACACTGTTGGAGTTCATATAACTAATCAAAATTTGGAATCCTACAAGAAGTTAACTTTTAACTTCATTTGTATTAGTGATATTTATCTAAAAGAAGTAAGGATAAAAAGTATAGTAAGCTACCTGATTTTTATATAGGAATGGAACAACAATTTTTAACTAAGAAGAATCTGACCCATTAAACTATAATCAAAAGGTTCACATTTCTTGTATGTAGTTGGTCCAAATATTCTCTGATGGTAGCTATTAAGATTTCCTGAATCAGTTATGTTGTACCCTAAAAGCAGAATATGGCCTTGCCTGCCAAAAAGTAATGAACTATGAACATTCACACAGGAGCCTCCCCTATATAAACAGGATGTGACTTATATGGAAACTGAACATACCAACATAGATTAAAGCCAAGTAACTTAAATGTTGGTGTTTGTCAGATGCCATTCTGATAATCCAAAGGTAAATATACACCGAGAAGTCAGGGCTTTCTGGAAAGAGATGTAAAACCCACTCCTATTCAAAGCAGTCAATTTATTAAATCTGAATGCCTGAAATTAATAATTTATCCATTATTTTGCTTTTGTGTTCAAAGGAGAATAGTAAAGTAAAATAAGCTTTGGATTTAGATATCTTATATACACATAGTTATTTGCATTTTGTCTTCCCCTTTGGAGTATGAATTTTTTGATGGGAGAGACTGTTTTGCCATTTATTTGTATTTTGAGCTCATAGGTTAGTGCTAAGTATATAGTAAGCATTTAATAAATGCTTTTTGACTGATATTCGGTAGCAATATATTACTGTTTCTCTTCAGGTTTTAAGGCAAAGTCAGATAAGGTGGGATAATATTATGGTTATTTTTTTTTTAGAGCTTATTAATTTTATTCCTCTCTTTCTAAAGAGTGAAAACCACTTCTAATGAACAAAACATAAGAATGAGGAAAAAGTGAAGCAAATGGAGTTGAAAATGGGTTAGATATGTTGCTGCGTGCTATGCATTCAAAATAAACAATAGCTCTTTCCAAACATAAAACACCAAAAGGCAGCAGAGCTTAATGATGAGGAAACTAAGCAGTAGTTTAGAAAATATCTGAATTTGCTATGTATGTCAGCTCTACCTCATCTATAAATTAGGAGAATTTTGCAACAACATGCCATTGGTAATGCACTTTCACATGTGATGGAAAAAAATGGGGAATTCGAAAAATCCCCAGCCAACAAGAAGAAGAGTGCTTCTTGGGTGCGTTGTCTATTAGAAATCAATTAGGTTTGGGCTTAGAGTAGATGGTCATGAATTTGAGCCCCTTCTCCTGGAAGAAATCTAGCAAATCTTTCTAATGCAATCAGAAGCAATATATCTCTCCATTACAACATTACGTAATAATTCTAAGTATGTTTAACTAAATATTTATGAGTGTGCTTATGTGTAACTGTATACATGTATACACATTCTTTTTAGTGGATTTTAAAAATACAGGCTTTGCCGACATTTATGACACCTACTGATTTAATTTTTTTGTTATATTAAACAACTTTAATTTGACATCTATATATTATATGTTTACCATATGTAAAACACTATGTCATACACACACATAAATATATACATACATGTAAATATATATATATATATATATATATATATTATATGAATCCAGTCTTTGAGAAATTTATAATCTAGTTTAGAAGGTCTGACAAGTACACAAGCAACTGCATAATAGAATATATGTAAGGTAAGAGAGGTGCAGATAAAGTTCTTGCAGGCATCCAGAGGAGAAAAAAGAGCACATCTGGTAGAGTGAAGGGTTCCTAGAAGGGCACATGACTCCCATGGGCCTACAGCAGTGGTTCTCAACCTTCCTAATGCTGTGACTCTTTAATATAGTTCCTCATGTTGTGGTGACCCCCAACCATCAAATTATTTTCGTTGCTACTTCATAACTGTAATTTTACTACTGTTATGAATCGTAATGTAAATATCTGATATGCAGGATGTATTTAAATTGAACATAACCCCCAGGTTGAGAATTGCTGGCCTAGAGGTTGAGTGGGATTTTTACCTTGGGTATTCTAGGCAGAGGTAAGAGTATGAGAAAAAAGAAAAAAAAAAGGAAACTAGGCGGTATGAGAACAATAAAATTCAAGTCACTGAAGCATACAATATAAAGATCTGGATAAAAGATGATGATTTGGGGAGCAGGGTTCACAAACTCGTGAAAAGGGGCCAATGTGCTGCAGTTTGCAATATTGGGGGATATGTCCATATTCCTGAAGTCTTGGATCCATTTATTGAAATACCAGAATTAGGAAACTGGGTACTAAGACTAGGAGAATAGGCTAGGTTTGTATTATGGAAAATATTGACGAACAGGCAGGGAAAATGTGTGCCTTATTTATTATTTGTGGTAGACCTTTGAGCAGGAGGAATTAAATGATTGCTTCTTCATAAAGATCATTTTGGAAGTAGTTTCAGGGATGTCTTATAGGGGATAAGGGATCTATTAGAAGGCTATTGCAAGGGCCCAGGAAGAAATGCCAGCCTCAGCTCAGTGGCCTCTTCTGTTTTTCATGGTTGGAGGCAGCTCCAACATAAACACTCTCTTTGATCAGGTTCTATGATGTGGATGTTGGGAGGACAAGAGGCATTCTCAAGCCATTGAGCAGTTAACAAAAACAAGTTTTTGTCCTAACTGTGCAAGGATATATAACAAGGATATAGAGGCTTAGCTTCTCTGGGTGTGGCTCGTTTTGTCTCCATATGGAAATGCCTCTGGTCATTAGGACAAGATTTATTCTAGGAAATGGTGAATCATGTGTTTTTCAGAAATTCATCTAGTCAGAAGGCCTCAACTATCTGTGGTTGGGACTTTTATGCCTTTAGGTGACCAAGAAGTTACATGCTAGTGGTGGTGGTGGTGGTGTTGGTGGTGGTAGAATCACAGCCAATTATTTCCCCAGACATAGCTTTGTCTACATCTAGGGAAGACATCCCTGCTTAAGGAACAGGAGGAGGAGCTGTATCAGGGAAACACTGGTAAATATTATTCTTATCATATAATAGAATACTTTGTGTGAATGAATTAGTTTTCTTTTATCTTTAGTACCAGAAAAGGTGGTATTTGAGATTTATGTTAATTAAAACTCACTGAGGTGTTATTATGAAGTAAGTGATGCTGATAGAGATTTTATTCTCAGTGACCCAGACAGTATCATGTTATTTCTAACTAGGAATTCACAAGTATTATACCTTTCCCAGGCATTGAGCTGTACATTAATAAAATGCACCAAAAATCAGCTTCATTAACAATAATGATAACAATCCATATTTTTATAGCACTTTTTAGTGGGGAGAAAGGGTCTGAACTACTTATCGTGTGTATAAGGAATTCCCAGTTTGAAACTCTCTCTACTAATGCAGATTGCCTATTTATCTATAATTTACAGTCTTAGCTAACTGTAGAATCCAGATGTCTGGATTTCCCTAGCCTCATATCCAGAAGTGGGATTTGATCTGATTTAGGATCTTTCTGGCTCTGAGGCCAACCCTCTGTTTACTATGTATGTTGCCTTTGCCTTTCACTGTGCTCTGTGATTTGTTAATCACCCTGTATTCATTCTCTCATTTTATTCTGCCTACATCAGTACTAGCCATAGACAGCAATAACTGTTCTGTCTTACAGAGATCCTAGAAAATCAGTGAATAATTTAGAAATATGTTTGAGTCATTAATGTAAAACAAAATAAAACACAACACAACATAGTTTGTATTATCTCCAGTTCTATTTATACTGGATATCTTTATATTTTAACTGAATTCCCATCCTAATTTTAATAGTCTAGTTTGGATTTTTAAATTTTTCACAGTCATATAGCTAAGAAGTCCTAGTAGACTATTTATCAGCATTTTTCATTTTTTCATTCACTATTTTTAAGCAGCAGCAACCCATAGCTTTTTTTTTTAACCTTGAAATTGGGTCTCTCTATCTTCTACGCTGGAAATACAGTAGCAGCTTATGGGTCTGATCCCAAGACTGATCAGCATAGGAGATTTGACTTGCTCAGTTTTTGAGCTGGGCAGTTCACTCCTATTTAGACTCCTGGATTCATTTTGAATATCTGACTGCATCTAACCCTACTACAACTCAGACTTCCTGGACTCAAATGATTCATCTGCCTCAGTCTCCCCAATATCAGGGATTACAGGGGAATGCTACCATACATGGCCAGTCCTATAGCTCTTGAAGTAGATAGCATGGTATAAATAATAATAATGATAATAATAAAATTAATATTAATAAAACTTTTTTACAATATCTCATTTGACTTTACAACAACCCTTTGAGGTTTGTACTATTGTTATCTCATTTTTATAGATGAAAACACTGAGGTTTCAAGATGTAAAGTGACTTACTTAGGACCACATGACTAATAACTGTTTAAGGAAGAATTTGAACCCGGTATTAAAATTCTGAGTTCAGTACTCAAAATAGCATGATAACTCCAAAAACAAAAGACTACCATTTCTAATCATTTTTCAGCCTCTAACAATCACAACTCTAAATAAGACACAAGTATAAATCCTTTTAAAATAACATACTTGTCCTTTTCAGTTTTCAGACTTCCCACTTAACAGAAACTAAAAGCATTCTTCTTAGACCACATTTCCTCCATTCTATCAATCATGCAAAGCTCTCCTTATAATCACTGCATGGCAGAGTTTGGTTTCTCTATGAAGTTCTTGTCCAACAGGAAAGAGATAGCTGTTGCTCAATTGTCCAATCACAATGCTAAATAAGCATTCACATATTGCTTATTCTTCCAAGGACACTTAGAGCATATAGAGTCATTGTGTGGACTATACAAGAAGTAAAAGATAATTAGGAAGAGTTTTAAAAATTATCACGCATCCTTTTTCAGTTGAGTTGGGAAAAAAAATGATGAGAGTTTCCTGCCCAGGCATTTCTTTTTTGCGTGGGTTCACACTACCTGGGATTTGACTTATCTCAGTCTAAAATCCAAAATAATGTTAAATCCAAGTCATCAAGCTTATGTCTGTACTTGCATACTTCTATGCCTGCAAGGGCCAGATCTTGTGCAAGATTTAATAATCCTTTATACTATTCATATTTGACAACATTCATGATCTTATATGAAATGTTCTGTCATTTAATGTAATGTGACACATTCTGATACTTTAGTGGGCATACGGGCAATGTATATTTCCCCACCCTCATCTTAATCCTCTTCCAAAAGCTATTTGGCTCAATTACAAGGCTGGTAAGAGTGATGCTGGTTTGACTTTTTGGAATTGCCTTTCAGGTTCATCAGCAATTAGAAATGACCAGAGAAGTAGGAAGAATGATTTAGCAGACCCAAAATATGATGTTCGAACTAATTCAGCTTTTTTATTTGTCATTTCTCTAAGTCTCAGGTCAAGTTTTGCCCCCTTCCTCACCCTTCCAGTTTTGTTTTTGTTTTTGGTTTAGAGGCACCTATGTAGTGCAGTGAATAGAGTGCTGGACCTGGATTCAAGAAGACTTGGATTCAAATTTAGCCTCTGACACTTATCACTTGTATGACCCTTGACAAGGCACTTCTGTCTGCCTCAGAAAATCTGCCCCATTGTAAAATGGAGATAGATGTCAGTAGCACTTACATCTCAGGGTTGTTGTGAGGATGATAGATAATAATTGTAATGAGTTTAGCACAGTGCCTGGCATATAGTAAGGGTTAAATCAATCTTATTATTTCATCATCATCATTGTTGTTGTTGTTCTACTCTATTGTTCTATTGTGTTCTAATTTTTGAGTCAGCTTATATTTGATAGAAAATCTCCCCTTTCATTAGTTAGGTTAGACATGTCTGAGCCATTTTTCATATTGTAATACTGCATCATTCTGAATATATATTTTTAACCTCAAAGCTGCTTGTATGAGGTATACCCACCCAAGCATAATTCAAGAAAATCTTTCACAAACTTAGATCTTAAATTTGGGATCGATCTGTTTCAGATTTAGGTTTCGATGTTACAGAGTTTTTTTCCTTCCATTTGAATGGGGTACCTTGGAAGGACGCGTTTTCTAGGTCAAACTGATCTAGAATCTCTTGCTCCTATCCTTTGAATGGAGAAATTGCCTAATTTTCTCTCTGGGTCTATCTGTCTTCACAAATTATACTGATCAGAGGTCTGTTTTCCCCCCAGAACAAATCTGTATCCCTAATGAAACATTGTAATAATAGTTCACATTTGTATCAGGTTTGATGTTTGCAAAATACTTTCTCATAACTGCCCTGTGAGTGAGCTGCTACCTGCTTGCCTCAGAACCTGACGATGCAATGTACAATATTAATCCATATTCCACTATAAATTCCCAATTATATTGAAGAGCCTCCTCTAAAAGTTTGCGTGTTTGAAGACCTAGTTAGCCAACTTTTTCATGCTGTTCAAAACATTGGATTAACTATGCAGGATCCTATATTGATCTTTATCTTTAACTGGGAATGAAGGGGGTAGCCTGTAGAGAAACAACCAGAGTAACTAAAGTCATTTATGAGCCATCAATATGAGTTATCTACCCATTAGGATATCTTTTATGGGGAATTTATGTTGTTTTTCCAGAAGGCAGTCATCACATTATCTTGGTCACAGTATATACAACACATCTGGGAATTATTCAAAGGAAAACATTGGCTAGAAACTATGGCTGGTAGCCTGGAGTTGATTCTGATATTGAAAAAGACTGTAGGGTTTTATAGCATTTGCCAGGCTACTTAGTGTAATACACCAAAGGCACCTGTTTCTTCATGGGAGGTAACAAAGAAGCTTTGGCTTAGAATCCATAATTGGTTTCCAGTCCCATTTCAAGGGAAAACCTTGATTATAGCAAAAAAAAAAAATAGTTAAAAGTGCTCTTGTTGCTAATTTAAACCTCTACTGTGATAGTCAAAGTTTGGCACAAAATGATTTGAAAAACATGTGTTTGATTCAATCTATCCAAAATTTAATAAAAGCCCACTATGTGAGAGACACTATACTAGGATCTAGGAATACAATAACCTAAACAAAATTGCATCTGCCCTCAAGAACCTCATATCCCACTGTAATTCTACTGGGATAAAACACATATGTCAGTTGATCAAGGACCACTGATTTCATCAATAGGGACAGTCTTTCTGCTGAGGCAATGGTCATAGATCAATAACTTATCAGTCCAATAGACATTTATTTCATTTTCTACTATATGCATGACTCTGTACTATGTCCTTATGTTGCAAAGAAAAGAATGAAACATGTTCCTGCCCTCAAGGAGCTTACATTTAATTTATTGTCTTAGGGAGCTACCTCAGGCTCTGAAAGGTTAAATGAGTTGCCCATGATCATACTATAAGCTGGATTTAAGCCAAGATTTTCCCAACTCCATGTATAACAGTCTATTTAATATCATCTGTTGCCTCTATGACTTATATACACAAAGAGCAAATAAATGTAGTTTGAAGCTGGAGAGCAATAGCAACCTGAGATGGGAGTAGGGAACTGAAGCAAACAGGGTTTAGTGACATAGCAAGTGTCTGAGGCCAAATCTGAACTCATAAAGATGAGTCTTCCTGATTCCAGGCCCAGTGCTTTGTCTACTGCCTCACTTAGTCATCCCTATAAACTCAATACTCATATACTTAAACACTAGATTCATCATTTATTTTGATCTTTTATTGCTTGTTAGGAATTGAGGAGACTGACCAAGGTGAGCCCCTGTCATTGTAATTGAAGTCTCAAGGTAGGTGACAAAGAGTACAACAAAGAGTACAAGCTTGCTTGGTGTTTCCATGTTGGTAATATGAAACTATTACTTCTAGTATGGCCATCAGAAGTAAGATAGATATCCCCTCTAGAAACATGTAGTATCTGTCTCTTAGTCCTGTAGACTTTCAGCAAGCCTACATAGTAAAGCACACAAGCATCAAGGTATGCACCTAACTATAACATCCCTCCTTTTTATTTTTATTTTTAGCTAATGTCTTCTTTTTTTCTATCAGATAGAGAACCTTTTTGCAATGCTATCTCTGTGCTATCAGTGGATATGGTAAAATTAGGTTGTGTCACTTCGTCAGATGCTATGTTGTGATAACTTTATTTTTTTGTTGAATATTTTGTACCACTTGAGCCCTGTACTTATATGATGAAGAGATTTCAAGTTTGTAACAATGAAGATGACTTTTGCTGAAGAGCTATGTGTTTCTTGACTATTTACAGATAGAAATCACAATAGACTGAAAATGTACTGAATTGAATTAGAGAAGTAGAGAAGATAATGGAAAGAACATAGGGAAATATTCCAATAGTAAGAATCCTATGCACCTGAATGGATGCATCATACTGTGGCTCTTGAAAATAGTCTTTGACAATTGCTCCCTTAATCTAATTAAAGATTTTTGGTGATTAGTTATCATTCATTATGAATTTTTTTTCTGCTCTGTCAACCATTTTTGAATTAGAGCATCATGGAACAAAATTATATCTCTAATGGCATCCATCAAGGAATCATGAAGGATCTCATAGTCATTCTAAATAATTAGGTAAAATAATAGAATGGCCTCTGGGCCATGCATTTGTATTCCAAATCTTTTATTTGTACTATATTAAGATAAGGCACTGACCTCCCTTGACCTCAATTTCCATATTTATTAAGTAAGAGGGTTGAGCTATCTGATTTCTAAATGTATTTAAATGTCTAAATCTGTGATTCTATGACTTGAGTTAATCAAAGAGCATTTAATGATACACTTTTCTTCCTCAACAAGATCTCCAATCCCTTTCCCTATCAATTTGTCCCCAGTCACTGAATGCACTGGCTATACTCTTTTCCCTTTCCCTTCCTATGCCATTGATGATAGTTCAACTCTGTACTGTTCTATAATCTTGTGTCCTTTGCCCCTTATCCTCTCACTCATCTTGTCCCTGCTTTAAATTACTCCCACTATCCATCTCCTTCACTCCAATTCATGTGCTGCTGAACAAAGTCACACAATCATGCTGATTAGGTCCACTACAACTTTTAGCTAAATAATCTTCCCTGCACCCTCTTTGCAGCAAGACAGTTCTTTTACATTTCCCCAATCAATTAAATATCTCATTCACCACAGGGGGCTTTTCATCTCTCCTCAAACATCTTATGACTTTCCCTCCTCCACCCTTTCATCTGAGAATCTTGCCTTATATTTCATGGAAAAAAGTTATGGTATTCATCTAGAGCTACCTCTTCTCCCTCCTCCTCCATCACTGAGATGCTGTCCTTCACTGTCTTTTCCTTTACCTCTCTCTCATACGAAGAGGTGGCCCTTCTTGACATGTCCAATACCTCTATATGCATAAATGATCTCATTCCACCCCATCTTTTCCAGCAAATTGCCCTGTCATTTTTATTCTCTCACTTGTCTTTGTTGTGTTTGTCCTTCAGTTTCAAAGAGGACCATGACATCAGGGAAATGATGACATGACTTGGAATTAAAAACCTTACTTGATGGAGCCATCCCTGCTAGCTATTATTCCATATCTCCACTCCCTTTTGTGGCTAAACTCCTTGAGAAGACTTTTTACATTTGGTGCCTCCATCGCCTTTCCTCTCACTCTCTTATTAGCCTTCTGCAATCTGGTCTTCCAACCTCATTCAACTGAAACTTCTCTTTCCAAAATTAATATTAGCCTCTTAATCTACAAATCTAATAACCTTTTCTCAATTCTTATCTTCCTCAATCACTGACACTAATTTTTCACTAGGTTTTTGCCACATTGCTCTCCCCTGGTTTTCCTTCTACTGCTCTGACCATTCCTACTTAGTCTTCTTTTCTGTATCTTCATTCAGCTCATGTCCCCTAACAGGTGAGGTTCACAGAGGCTCTGTCTTGGACCTTCTTTTCTCTAAATGTTATTTTGCTTTGTGATATCATTAGCTCCAATGGATTAAAATTTCATCCTTATAAAGAAGATTTTTCAGGTCCATCCCTAACTTCTCTACTGACCTCCAGTCTCATATCTTCAACTAGTTTTTGGCGATTTTGAACTTGTTATCCCCTTAGGCATTCTAAACTCAACATGTCCAAATTCTTTATGTCACCCCCATTCCTTAAACTCTTTTCTCTTATTAACTTCCTTATTACTGCCAAGGGCACCATCATCCTCTCAGTCATCCAGGCTCTCAACCTTTGATAGTGTTCCTCACTCCTCATTCTGTCTCCCAAATCTAATCTCTTCCCAAATCCTACTAATTCTACCTCAATACCATCTCTTATATTTGTACTTTTCACTCTTCTGTCAGTGTTGCCACCCCTATATAGGCCACTGTCACCTCATACCTGGACTTTTGGAATATCCTTTGGTTGGTCTCCCTGCCTTAAATCTCATCTCCTTCTAGTCTATCTTCTGCTAATCTATCAATGTGAGCCCCCTAAATTGCAGATTTGGCCATATCACATGCTTTCTCATTCCCTGCCTTCAGTAAACTCCAGTGGCTATGGGTAGCACATTTAAAATTCTGTATTTGGCTTTTAAAATTCTTTATTACCTAAATCATTCCTTCATTTCCAGTCATATTTATTCCCCTCTAGTACTCTAAAATACAGTTAACATTGATTTCCTTGCTTTTTCTTACATATGTTACTCTTTCTGACTCTCTGCATTTTTGTTTGGCTGTCTCCCACTTCTGGCATGCTTTTCCTCCTTTTCTCTGCTTCCAGTCTTTCCTGACTTCCTTCAAGTCTCAGCTAAAATCCAGTTTTGCACCATTAGATGTATTCATCAAAACTATGCACAGACAAGATATTCATTTGCCTGTCTCTCTCCTTATCTATCTTGTTTGCACGTAGTTGTCTGCATGTTGTCTTCTCCCTAAGCATGTGACCTTTTTGTATTCATGCGTCCCCACATTTAGCAATGCTGGGCACACAGTGCTTAATAGATGGTTCTTGACTTGACGATAGATGAAAAACTGGGACTGTTGCATTGGTATTTGCAAAACATATTTTCATTATTGATGACACTAGAACCACCATGTTTAGACTAGCAGTGGAGAGAGGCATCCTGATGCATTCTATGTCCTAGATTAGAAGTCAGTGTACTTGTGCTTGAATCCTGGCTCTGATGTTCTATTCTAATCTAATCCTGGCTCTAATATTCTTCTACAATATTAGGAAAATCATTTAGCCTCTTTGGACCTCAGTGTCCTCATTTACGAAAGAAGGTGATTGGATCACATTGAATCTAAGGCGCCTTCAAGATCGAGTTCTATGATGACGCTACTGTGATGTCAAGGCAATTTTTTTTTAGAAAAAAAATATTCCCTTATGATCTAATCTGAATGAAAAGGAAGAAATATGATATTCTTCCAATTCATCCCTGATCTTATTTTCTGTCTGTCTTTTATATAACCTGTTACATAACCTTTTATATTTACCTGTTATATAACAATAAGCATAGTAATGGTACAACTCTGAGTGTCCCAGAACTCCATTATGCTTTTGACTGTCTTTTGGTTAGGTCAAGTAAGAAGGACCTTGCCTCATGTAGTCTTATTAGCAAGGCACTTCTCTTAGGCTAAATGTTTTTCATATTCTACTCTGGGCTTCTGGAACAGTGAGTTTAAACCATATTTGAAATTGTAATTGAAAACTGGAAAAAAATGCCTATGTCCTTATGAACCTCAATGTGACTTGGATAGTACTATGGCTAAAAGTTCCTGAATAGTTTCCCTGTCATTGCCTCTAGAACAGTGGTTCTCAACCTGTGGGTTGTGACCCCTTTGGGGTTTGAACAACCCTTTCACAGGGGTCACCTAAGACCATCAGAAAACACATACTTCCAGTGGTCTTGGAAACAGAGACACTGCTCCTCTATCTGTCTCCAGGAGGGTCCTCCCACATGCAGATATGCCCACATACAAGTATTGAAGGATTGCAGCATTAGGAAGGTTGAGAACCACTGCTCTAGAAAAACCAGAGCAAAATGAATCCAACACCCAGATCAAGAAATACAGAATTTATGATGAGTCTTTCAAGGAAGCAGAATAGTTCTGAATTTTATTTTATGACATGATAGGGGTGCTACCAGGAGCGTGCTGGATCAGCTGAGGAGAGCTGGTAATTCAATTCATAGTGTATTTATGCTTCAGAAATTACAATGCTGCAAAGCAGCGCTTGATTTGTTTTGTTGATTGTCTAGATTTAAGAAAGTGATAGAAAAAGGTAGTAATAATGCAGATTAAACTTAAATATGTGTTGTGTCTATATTCTTCCCGTACACCCCCACAAAGAACCAGATGGTAAAAGCTTTACCAGTACACTCCTGTGTCCTACTATCATTTCATCTATCTTCACCTTTGTCAGGCTATGTCTTCAAACATATAAAATGGATATTAGTTAATGAGAAAGTGAGAGGAGTTCATTGTTATCTACAAAAACACATGGAACATGTTGAGCTGAGTAACCATGGCTTCAAACTACCTTTGGAAGGATTCAGTTTTATTATTGAACGAAGAGGGAACTGGGAGGTGCCAAGAAGGAACTTTTCAACAATGGAATAGTGTACATGCTATATCTTTCAGCTAAATTAGAGATCCAAATGCCAAATATAGCACCAGTAAGCATTGTATGGATTTGTGGTGCTTTTTGAACTATATAAGATTCATCTACAAATCAATGAATTAATTAGAGTACTTTATTTAGTAGTAATTTCACTTTGATGACTTGAGAGTAGTGGTGATATTGCATACATTTTCCAAGTTATTTAAAGGAAAATTCCATCCAATTTATTTAAACCAGCCATCTGGAAGCACTCTATTTCTCTTTATGGTCTTTTGAAAATTGGCCAATAGGAAGAAAATGAAGATAGAAGGTGAAACAATCACACAAATAATCCCAAAAAATCTACTTTTTTATTTTTAAAATAAAGTGAATTTGATGTTCATTCTATAATGTCTTAATCAAACACAAGAATAAAATTTAATTTTTCCTTAATAATAACTATAATTTGTAATGGGTTTTGTTTTTCTTACCTTCTCAATGGGGAGATAAGTGGGTAGGGAGAGGAAGATACTTTAAAACTGCAAAAAAGGGTAAAAAGTCTATATGGTTTTTAAAAAATAGAAGAAGAAAATATAAAAATATAATTTATGTATATTTAATACATCGTGTTGTGATATAAAGACATTTTGCAATTATAGCTCTGGATCCCATGTCTTCTGCACCTTGAATTTTGCTTCTGCTTATGTCAGTGTGTCAGAAGGAACAAAACAACCCGTTAATCAATGTTTCTCAGTTTAAATACTACAACCTATTTATGAGTTGATGTTATTATCTTTTTACCATTGAGGAAAATAAGAACTCAGAACAATTAAGATTAGTATAGAGCAGTTTTAAGTTCTGATATAGATTTCAGTGCTTTATTGGTCTTTGTCTCATATGTAATGCAACCTCAGTAGAAGTAATGCAGGGTAAATTGTCAAGTTCTGTGTGTCTTTATGAATGAATAATTATTTAGCTTATTTAGAAATAATTGAGCTGTAACCAACTTGAAATTTTGAGGAAAGCAGTTGGGTCTGTTTACTAATGCAGACCAAACAAAACCCTTTTAAATCCAAATGATCCCGTGTAGTCACTTGTATCCAGTAATTCTTCCGGATCGTCATCATGAGGTCTGATCTTACTGATCTATGGAGCTAGTCTAAGAATATTTACTGAATGATGCTTAGAGATATTATAAGTCAGAAAAACACAGATTTTCAAAGGATGAGGGAACCTTAGAGGCTATTCTAGGGATGGGAACCTGCAGCCTCATGGCCACATACAGTCCCCTAGGTCCTCAAGTACAGCACTTTGACTGAATCCAAACTTCACTGAACAAATCCCCTTAATGAAAGCATGGCTGCTATTCTTTGCCTATACAAGAATCCCTTCTACAACATACCTAATAAATGTTAATTCATATGTGACTTGAAGGCATTTTATTAGAGGAAATCCAAGGAAGCCTATTCCTGTTTGGGGTAACTCCAAATGATAGGGAGATTTTTACCTATCTCAACAATAGGCACTTAAATGTTTGTTGAAGTTAATTCAGATCTGCCACTGTACAACTTCTTGTTGGTCTTAATGCTTCTTCTTAGGGCCAAGTCACCTAACAGGATATTAACCATGGAGGCAAAGAATGACCATCACTTCTAACTTTGAGTGTGCTTTCTTGGGTGGAAAAAGGAAAATACTTACTTAAAATTAATTAAGTTAATGAGTTAATTTAATTATTGTCAAATTAAAATACTATTTATTAATAGGTTAAAAATAAAATTGAAATACAACTGATTACTAAGATGACTTTAATCTGGTAATATTTTGCTTTGAAGTGATTTTATACACATCTTTTTCTGAACAGGATTTGTGTGTTTTAAGAAAAATTCATCTGAGGGAATATTAACCACTCTTCTGTTGGAGGCTTCTTGAAAAACATGAGTACAATAGTGTTACAGAAACTTATGGTATATGATGTTATCATAAAGGTTTAACTAAATGTATGAACTTCTTATGAAATATGAATAGACAATGCTAGAGAATAATAGCTAATAGAAAAAATTTACCTTATGTGTTACATAGAAATTGGTTTGAACCAATGAGCAGGATAATTATGGTTCAGTGAGTCCCCAGATTTATGTCTGGGATCATACATTTCATAAATTAGTGTATGATATAATTTAGAAACACATTTTAATGGAGTATTGTTGAGTATGAAACATTGAATGTTGGTTAAGGATAGAGACACATAATTTTTTTTTCAATTCTACACACACACACACACACACGAGACTGTTTTCCTGGATTAGTAAGTCTCTCCAAAGCAGGAAACAGTGATAAAAAGATAATTCACTCTAGAAAAAGAAGTAAACAAGTATAGAAATAATTACAAACTGAAGTGAAGAATATATAGACAAATAATTTGTTTTTCCAAAGAAATCATATGCACAGTGTTAAGATATGGTTGCAAGAGAGAACTTCAGCTATCTGTCTGTATCTCAGAGATGTAATTATACTTTGTAATTATTATGAAGTAATAAATTTTGGAAATATATGACTAAATATAGAAATATATGACTAAATGTTTCATCTCCTAGAAGGCAGTGAAAACAATCAGATGACTTGTTATTTTGGACTTCATTCTGACCAATAAACAGAAAACATTTGATTAAGGGAGTAACAGGAACCATGGTAGAAAGGGACATTACCATTTTGTATTGGAAGGTACACTGGATTTTTAGGTTTACTACTTGCTACCTCAGTGACCATGGACAAATCACCAAAGTGTTCAAGGCCTGCTTCACTACCCTCATCAGCAATCCAAGGGGGTAGTACTATATAGGGCTTAACTCAAATACTATCTTTTAAACAAAGATTTTCCTGATCTTCCCAAGTCCTACTGCCCTTCCTCAAAAATCTCAAATTTATTCTATTTATTCTATAAGTATACACACATTCACACATTCACACACACACACACACACACACACACACACACACACACTTTCAGTTTCAGAGCAGGGTCTTTTAAATTTTATTTTCATCATCATCGTCACTATGTTTTTTATCTCCAATATCTAGCAAAATATTTGAAACACTGTAAGCACTCAAAAAACACTCATTAGTTGATTTACCTCTAAGACCCCTTCTGGCTTCAGGTTTATTATGCCATGATCTTAAGAGCCAAGGAAGACAGTACTGGCCACAGACATATTCCCAAGTTATGAGCTAGACTTGAGGCAAATTGGTTTCATGACATTTTGGCAAAAGACCCCATTATTAGAAACTCTAAAAGTGAAATTAGTACACTTAGGTTAGGAGGATGTCAGTAGCTAAATTCTGAAAATACAATTTTAAACATTTCTAAAAAGAAGAAAAGAATGTGATATCTAAAGAAATTGCACGTGATTGTGGCATGGGTTCAACAGGAGCTCATTTTATTTTATTTTATTTTATTTTATTACTTTTTGGAAAGGGGAAGGAAGACAATTGGGGTTAAGTGACTTGCCCAAGGTCACATGGCTAGTTTTGTGTTAAGTGTCTGAGGCCGCATTTGAACTCAGGTCTCCTGACTCCAGGGACGATGCTGTACTCACTACACCACCTAGCCACCCCAAAGAGGTCATATTTTAAAAACAGATATCCAAAAGATGGAAGAAGGGGACCCATGATCAAAATGACCAGAGTAGCGTGGTGTTAAAGAAAAACTAAAGCCCAGAATGAACTGAGGCTTTTGAAAACTAAGGCCATTATGTAGCCATTTAAAAGTGCAAGAAGAACAAAGAAAAAGCAGGCAAACTATTAGGAGCAAAAGTTCTGATTTTAACAGATGACAGAAAAGAAACAGAACTGCCCAGTTTCTGTTTCGCTTCCAATCTTTTTATTTTATTTTATCATGAACAATGATCTTCATGGTAGAAAGGGTAGAAGAAAGATGGTTCATATGTAGTATAGATGAAAATAGGTGATGATATAGTCAGAGGACACTCAGATGCTTTAAATAATTTCTAAGATTTAATTCCAGATGAATCTTATTCCAGGATACTGAAAGAAAAAGAAATTTATGGGAGCAATCATAAATATTTGTGAAACGGTGGAAAATGGGAGGTGCCGCATGATTAGTGATGTGCAAACTTTATCATATCTTTAAAGAAAAGGACAGAAAGGTCTGTTGCAAATATTAAAGACCATTGAGGTTGATATCAATTCCTAACAAAATTCTAGAATGTATAATTATTAGGAGAAGCTTGCATGGATATGCTGTGGGAATACTCATGGAGGATTAACCTTATTTACTTCTCTTGTGGACTTGATAGACTAGTAAAACATAGTGATCTTGAGTTCAGTAAGGAAATCTCTTATGGTACCCCTTGTACAATGGGGGGAATAATTGGAATTCAGTCCATTAAACAAGCATTGTCTTTAGAGTTTCAGTTATTACATTATTGTATTGTTGATTTGAATTATTTTCCATACTCATGCTACTGGGGTCTTTCCTTGATTTCTGTTCAGTCACTTTGGAAAAGTTGATAAGGACTTAATTGGAGACATATTCATCAAATTTACACATTGCCCAAAATTGGGAGGAGCTACTAAATCAATGTATTTACAGACAGAGGCTAAACTTATGGTCCAGAATGACCAACAACATATTTAATGGATACAAATATAATTTCTTTCGTGAATTTTTGAAGCATCAATTTTTCAGCAACAAGATCCCAAGATTTTGGATTTCATGGGTGGGGGTGACCACTTTTGGTGTCTTCTGTTTCTGCCATATTATTTTAGAAATGAGGAAAGTAAGGACCAGGTACTGTAAATCACTTTCCCAAGTTCACAAGGTAGTAAACAGCAAAGGTAGGATTCAAGCCCAGGTCTTCTCACTGTGAATGCAGCAGTCTTTTTACTTCCCCAGTGCTGCCTGATTTAACAGAAGTTCTTTGGAAGGGACTTGTGAGTTTTATTTAAATGAAAACTGATTAAGTGCTCCCAACAACTAATTAATTTTAAAGTTAAATTATTAAAAAAATATAATTGTGCAAGGAAAGGAATAGTCCCACTGTCCTCTGCATTAGTCAGACTATATCAGGAATGTTCTTTCTTAGGTTGTAACATTTTACAGAGGAGCATTGATGAACTGGATTATGCCCAGAATATCCTGACTAAGATCACAGACAATTTGGAAACCATACAATAAGCCAAATAGTCGGAATGACTGGGGCTGTTTATCTATGAAGAGAGACAATTTTGGATGGGACACAGTATCTGTCTCTAAACAGAAGAACGGTTGCCATGGTCTAGAGGTCAAACTTTTTTTTTAATCCATATTATGTGGAACTAGGGTAGAAGGTACAGGGGAGTTCAGATTTTAGTTTAATGTCACAAAGAACTCTCTAACAATTAGAGATATTTAAAAATGAAATAGGTTAAACTTTTTACATTCAATTTTATTTTTAGGTCTGTATGTACTTATTTTTTATTTTAAAAATTTTATTTATTTATTTTTTGCACATACTTCTTCCCACCTTCTACTCCCACCTCCTCCATCAGAAAGCAAGAAAAACAGATCATGATACAAACATGCAGTTAAGTTAAATAATTTCCTATGTTGATCTTGACCCATGTCATATACAAACACACAACGCACATTTTATACACATATGTAAATATCCAAGTGTGTATGCATGTATGCATACATATATAGAATGCAGATTGACATACATATCTGTGTAGATGTGTATATGACATGCATATACATACATATATATACAAGCATACATCTACATATAGACATACAGATAAATATATATATAGATGGGTAGATAGATGTAAAGCAAAAATCTACACTCCTCTAGATATATCTATAGATAGAGATCTATATCAATAGTCCTAGATATAGCTGTATCTATGTATAGGGATATATATATGTGTGTGTGTATATATGTATGCATGTATGTGTACATATATATATATATATATATATATCTCCACATCCATATCCCTATCTACATTCATACACATATATGCCTCAATCTGCATTCTGAGCCTATCAGCATCCATCAGGAGGGTGAGTATTATGCTTCATAATGAATCCTTTGGAATTTCCTTGGTCATTGTGCTGACCGGAATTCACGAGTCTTTCAGTTCTTTGTCCTTACAATATTATGTTTATTGTATAAATTGCTTTCCTGGTTCTTCTTACTTCACTCTTTGTAAGTTTATGAAAACCTTCCAAGGTTCCTCTGACACCATCCCCTCTAATATTTCTTATAGCCCAAGAGTCTTTCATCAGATTCATGTACCATAGCTTGTTCATCTGAGTTAACTTTTGAAGTAGTGAATTTCTTATCAAAAGCAATATTCAAGCAGGTTAAATTGCAGAACATAACTTAGAGATGTCATAGAGGAAACTAAGGCCTACAGTTTGTTGGAGTTGGGTTTTGACAGTTTCTTATGCCCATCAACCTGGAGGTTTTATGATTTGATCTCTTTTTACCTCAATATAGTCAGCCTGTAGAATAAATGTGTAGAAAAGGCTGAGTGCTTAAGAAAAGAGAAGAGATTTTTCCCATCCTTTATCACTACAGAAAGAAGTGTCTTCCTAATGAGATCTTAAGATCACAGAAGGAGAGTTAACAGGGGTTTTGGAGATCACCTCATCCAACCTCCATTTATAGAGGAGGAAATGGAAGCTCATTGGCAGACCTGAGTCCTCTGGCTTCTAACCCTACCTTCTTTCCACTCTACCAGGCTTTCTCCTTTCTTGAAAGTTTTAAAGAGGTTTAGTCCAAAGCTGTTTGGAAATCACTGTTGACATGGTGTTCTGTGAGCCTCAGTGCTACAACTCTTTCTTCAGTATGAATTCTAGTAGTAAAATCGCTGCTTGTTTGGGCATATTTAGAGAATTGTGGTGTTAAATATACATTCATTCAACAAACATTTATTTATTAAATATTTACTTGGTGTTAGGGACTATGTATGATAAAAGTTTCTAGTTCTCTTAAACCATGGATTGAAGCATTTGTTGTTGGTGGTTTCATGAAATCCATTGAAGTAGAAGGCGTTGAGTCACTTTTGACACCAATTATTAGTGGATGAATAATATGCTGCAGCTGGGCAGTGCAGTGGATCCAGTGCTGGGCCTGGAGTCAGGAAGATTCATCTGCCTGAATTGAAATATGACCTCACATACTTATGTGACCCTGGGCAAGTCACTTAACCCTGTTTGCCTCAATTTCCTCATCTGCAAAGTGAACTGGAGAAGGGAGTGGCAAACCACTCCATTATCTTTGCCAAGAAAACTCTAAATGGGATCGTGAAGGGACAAACATGATTGAAACAACTGAACAACAATAAAATCTATCTATAGAGTCCTGATGTAGCCTGTGGAGGAGCCACTTGGATAAACCTCAAACTAGGGCTTTCTTTATGTCTGTGGTGTCATTCAGCATCTGTCAGGAGCCAGAGAATATATTTCTGTTTTCAGGGGGAAACCGAAACGTCAACTGTTGCCTCATCAAAATTGGTGACTCGCTCGAACTCATCTTCTACACTGTTCTTCAGTTGACCATTGGACATAAATCTGCTACAGTAGCTGGATTAGCAGTACTCCTGTGCATACTAATTTTTGCTAGGCATTTATTTGCCTTATCTCAGCAGCTGGCTGAATTTTATGGTCACCAGTGGCAATCTAGCAATCACAGATGTTGACAACTGAATTACATTAAAATGTAATACAATTGAAAATGCTTTTTGTAATCCTTGGGTCCTTTGAAATGATCAATTGCAGAAACAAAAAGCTTGTTAGAGTATCACAGCTTTTATTTATTCTTTCAGTTCTGTGCCTCTGTCACCTTGGCCTCATCTGTTTGGCCTTGATTAGAACCTACCTGTACTATCTGTGAATTGTCAAGAGAGATAATTGAAAGATGGGCTGGAAGTTGTTTTGTTTACAGTTATAGAACACACAAACTTGTATAAATCATGTTAAGATAAAGTGAGAGGTGCCATTTTTCTTTTTTCTTCAATGAAAAAGTCAGATGGGAACTGTTGATGGTTAATACTTGAATAAAAATAGTGGACAGGTAGGCAAAGCGAGTACCAGGCTGTGAAAATGTAGGTAGGTTATATGCTTCCCCAAGGTTCCCTTCCAATTACATATTCTTTATTTACCAATTTACAGAAGAATACAT
>CM053580.1:252332973-252348896 GCA_028627135.1 Pseudochirops cupreus
TCCTTCCTTTTGTCACTATGCTCTTCTGCTGGCTTAGGGTAAAGGAAGAGACTTAACTCTTACCCCAGCTCATGCACTCAGCTTGTACCAGAGTTCCTATTAGTTCATTCTTTTAAGGAAAGAAACTAAGGCGTTAATTCAGGTTTAGGGTTCTAACCTTCCAGGGTTGTATAGACTCCTCCCAACTACAAATAGGAACTTCCAGTGGACACCCTCAATGAGTGACCTAACTAAGCACACCTCCTATACTCCGATGCCACAATTAAGACATGCATACAAATATATGTATTGTTGGACAAAACATTTATAGAAAGAAAAGGCAGAAGTCTATACAAAAGAACAACTTAGCTTATCACTAGAGAACAAAGACTTGTAGATACATGAGCAACAAGAAGGGGAAGGGAAATTGGATAGAGATGGTTCATTTATTTCCCATTTGCCAAGTATCTAACATATCACATTTGTGGCTGTACTCCAGTTACATTTTAGCCTCTTATCTCTAGGGTAAGCATCAATATTTTTCGTTCTGATTTCCTCATGTCAGGGACTTGGACTTGAGGACAAGCCCAGATGTTGTTTTTTCTCCCCCTAAACCCCAACCTCCAGATCCGTCTTCTTAAGTCACTAGCCATTTTATTCAAAGTCCATAATGAATCCCTTTCCCACCACCTCTTGGAGTATAACCTGAGCTGTTTAGGGAGCCCCTGACTTCTTCATCATGTGTTCACATGCCTGAGTGTTCTTGAAAGAGTCAGCTCACTCCTTTGAAGGACTCGCTCCACTCTAAAGAGAAATGATGTTGAAAAGATGGGTAAGGAATAGCACAATTTCTCTGGAACATAAACATTTTTGAAGGTCATTCATGTTTATAGTGACTTTAAACTTAAACACGGTCACTTCTTACATCACATCATGGTTTTCATTTTCATGAAAAATGAAGAGATTACCATTGTAGTTCACCTAATCTCAGATTAATTTTACAATAACACATTTCAGGTAAAACAACTTTACAATGGGCAGTTAGGATTGTGTCAACCATGTTGCAGATGACTGCTGTGTCTCTGAGCAGCAAGAATAAAGACTGATAAGATTTAAGTCATTAAAAGGTAGATTATTAGAGTTGACCTGGTCTGGGAGGGGTTGCTTGATTATTTTAAACTGATTAGAAATGCATGGAGACTCTTTGTCCATTTTAACTACTTAGAAGTTTACAGGAGAATATTAACTCTATCATAGAAATTCTCTGTCCTCAAGAAGTCATATGGAGACCTGACTCATGGAGTCATGAATGAGAATGCTGAGGTTTCTCCTTAGCAGCCAGCAGTGATTAGGATTGAAGGTTGGTTCAAGGACAGAAAGTAGAGAATCCAGAGGAATGCTTACTCACTTATTCATTACAATTCTCCAGAGGACAGATTCTTAATCTGGGGTTTGTGAACTTCTGGACAACATTTTGATAACTATATTTTAATATTTCTTTTGTAATGCTTTGTATTTTATTTTATGCATTTAAAATATATTTTTTTTTCTGAAAAGAGCTCCACAGGTTTCATCTGACTGCCAAAGGTGTACCCGATGCACAAAAAGAGGTTAAGAACCTTTGTTTTAGAGTTTGTTCATTGTCTTTTTAAAAAAAAATTCTTTTGCAAGCAATTGTTGAGGAGGAGGAAGCATTGACCCTAACATAAGAGGAAATTAGAGTAAGGGTCATTGCTTATAACTAGAGCCTGGAGATTCAGAATGTTAATATCTATAACTTTCATTCTTCAAGAGATTAGCTGAGTACAGAAGCCGGTGGAGTAATGAATTTAAATTTGCATAAATTGAGGTGAAATTCTCTCCCCTAGATTTTGTTTTTCCTGTTATCTTTTTCTTTATGCTCCAGAAGCAGTTAGGGGAGCAATTAATTACGTTTGATTGCCTCTTTATTGTGAAAAGGGCTGTAACTGATAAGGGCAGGCCCTTTTAGGTGAACTGGTAGAATAAAGAATTTAACATCTCTTATGATATTTAACCCCTGAAATGAAGAATGAAACTCAAAATGGTCTGGTCCTCAGGGACTGGATGGAGGATTTTAAGCTAGGGCTTGGTTATAATGTATGATGTTATTACAAAGTGACACCAGATGGAGCAATGTTGTGTGATATATGCAACTGGGCTTTTTTGGCTTTATATTTGAGTGTTTATAGTGTACTGCTAGTTATATTTTGTTTTATTTTTAAATTAAAAATAGCTGCTAAACTTTGATATCTGAATGTCTCTTACAGGTATCTTAAAATCAGTGTGTTCAGAATTCATCATCTCTTCCCTAAAACCAACCATAGCCTTTCCAAACTTCCCTAACTTTATGGCGGGTGTTACTATCACAGCCAAATTTCCAACCTCATAAAAGTCTCTTCCTCTTCCTCTCCCTCAGTTCCCCTCCGTCTTTCCCATACTTAAGGAGTCTTACCAATTTTACTTTCACATTAATTTTTTTATCCCTCCCCTTCTTTGTACTCACAAGGCCAAAACCCTTTTCAGGCTTTTATCTCCTACTGAAAAACCTTGTTCCTAATCTCTCCTTTCTTTAATCTATCTACTATGCAACATACTAAATAATATTTCTAAAGTAAATATCTGAGTATGTGGCATCCTTGCTCTAGAATCTGAAGCTTCTGCCTATTGTCTCTATGATAAAATAAAACCTACCTACCTTGGCAATGAAAGCATTGGGCTCTTGCTTATATAACCAGACTTATTTTACATTACACCCTTTTATATTTTCTATTCTCGCCAAACTGGTATCTCTTTTGTTCCCTGATCTTGACATTATATCCCTTATGACCTATACCTTCCCATAATCAGTCCCATATACACATTTTCTTTAGTTTTCTATTTTAGAATCCTTAGTTCCTTTCAAGGCTCAAGTCAGATGTATCTCCTGAAGAAAAACTTCCCACATCCTTCTATCTATGTATATAGATAATTCAATTCCAGATATTAAGGTCTAGAAAGAGAAAACCCAATTTTAATTAGATAAACTAAAATTTATTATTTTGTGCATCTGATTATATCACAATTATCAGCAGTAGAGATGGGAAATCAGAACAGCATAAAGTCACTACATAAAGACAAAAGCCTCCAATTATATAACAGCAAAAATTCAGCCCTCCATTTTATTAGTACAAAACTAAAAATACTAGCATATCTTTTATTTTGTTAAAACTCCAGTCTCTACCAGGAAAACATTAAGAGGGTTTTTCTTTCTTTCTATCTTGTTTAGCTGCATGGACTATTAGCATAAATAATACTGATAATAATTCTTTATACTCTTATAATGTCTCCTAACTGGGGGACTTATATAAGTCCTGCACAATTCATTTTTATCATTTTTAACCATGAGGGAGAGAAGTTGACTTTTCCAGAGGGACAAACTTAGTCAAGGAAAGGTTGAAGATGGGAGGGTCTGAAGGTCAGCCAATAAATCAATTACAGAGTAACTGTGGTGGGAACTCCGTCCTGTTCTACAGGAGAGGTAAAGGTCCCTTTATAGGTGTGTGTGTTTAGTCAAGTGCAGCCCTGAGGGCTGATGGGAGCTCACTAGGAGTCAGAAGATTTTATTCTGTTCCTATTTCTGCAATGAATTCATCCTCAGCCTTAAACAGGTCACTGAACTTCTTTCCTCCTTGGTTTCTCCTTTTTAAAATGGGCTTTTAGATGTGCTACTCAGTGTTGCTTGTAAAGGAAATTGGTAGTATTAGATGTAAGATGCAGTTTAGATCACATACCTATGGTAGAATTAAACTATCTTTGAAGCAAATTGACAGATTCGGAAGAATGGAGATATTTTGATTTTTCTGGTTAATCATATTGAGTTCCCCTCAGTCATTCTTTCTTGTCTACTAGATACCAAGGTATGTTTTTATTTCAAAAATTTCTTCAGTGAATTGAGTGCAAAGAATACATTAAAGTGCATCAAAATTGAAATCAGGGAAAAGTGGGTTCTAGTTCTGGTTTTGCTGCTTAGTCCTTTAGGACCTTAGTATTTTCATCTAATCCAGTGTAATCTTAAGGACAGAAACAGTATGCGTTTAGATCCACAATATTTGGCGTAGAGGTTAGCACACAATGCTTAAAAAATACTTTTCATTCATTTATTCATTTATCTATAAAATATTGAGTTGAACCTGTTTCTCTCTAAGGTCCCTTCTAACTCAACAAATCTATGAAATCTTAGCTTTTAAAAGAATTACTTTTCAATTGTATTTTTTTTTAATCTTTAAAATTGAAAACCACCTTATTACATTATTCAGCATGGAGAAAATTTGTGTATTCAAGCACTTATGGAATGCCTCACATTTGTCTAGCTTTGTCATAAGTATCTACTAAAGAATCTAAGGATAATAATAAATGGAACCTAAGATCTGAATATCTACATTAATTAAATTATATGCATATACATATGTATGCATACATATATGTCCACATCTAAATATATGCATTGAGTATAAACTAAAAATTCAAAGCGATAATTTGATTATGTATGGTGTATGATGAGTCAAACTATGAGTGTGGAGTAGGTTGAAATCATTATAATTCTTTAAATTGTTATCCACTGGAAGTAGATTTCAATTAAAGAGGCAACCGTTTTGTCCTCTGGTAATCTTGCCTTGCTCATATGAATTTAAATATGTTGATTTTACTTCCTCTGGGACAAGAATGGAGGAAATCTTTTAAAGTAAAAAGATAATTAGGTACCAGCAAAGACTATAAAGAATGGTTAAGTCTTTTGCAGAATGTCCTTCATATGAAAAGATTGGGAAATTGTATAAATAACTTGAAAAATTATACTTGGGATTATCACTACTTGAAATAACATATTAAAATGACTATTATCTATACCAATAGTATGAGGAAGTCCATTGTTAAAATCCTGATCACTATTAAGGAATATTTCTTAGGAGCGTGTTTTTGTCATAGTTAATAATTTCTCATTGTCTAAATTGCTTTATGAGAAGTTCATTAACATGTTTATTGATATGGTCAAACCTTAGGTGCTAAGTGGTTTTCATGATGTGGGTGTCAGACATTTTGTATAAAGGTACTGAAATTATTGGTGCCTGAGTGAGACTCCCAGTCGTACCATAACAAAAGAGAGCCTGGGGAGGTTGCTTTGCTCTGGGTAACACTTTAGGAAACTCACCAACCTTATCTGGGAAGAATGGGTAGTATTATTTTTCTATATCCACTGCCTGTTTATATAGGAAATAAGTGGATTTAGCTTTATCTTATCCTCTTTGGAGAAAATTAAAGAAAACCAGTTTGGGAATGAGGAGGGGGAAAAAAAAAGTGAAGACCATGGGTGGCAAATAGAGGAGAGACTGTAAGGGTAAATCATAGAAAAGTAATACCTCTTTCATCCTGCCACTCCAATTCCTGTTATTAATGTCTTATTTCACTTAGCCTCTTGTACTTGCCACCTATCTCGTTCTCACCTGCACAGTACAAAGAAAGGGGCCATCTTGATGAAAATGGCATAGGACCAAAGACATCTATGGAAGATGGCTTGGAATATTCATTAACACCTAGTTATGCATTTAACAAAGTCATCTTAGCATATGAATTGAAGAAAGCAATATCAAGCTAAGGAGGAAAAAAGGTAGATATGTAGAGCCAGTTCACATTGATGTGGTTTAGTAGAATTTCACAGAGTTTTCCTTCTGGTTTTAGGTGTGTGTCTATTGTAATGCACTAACACAGTGAACTTGCAGCTTTCAAGGAAATCACTTGCCTTGGAGACTTGGCTCATTGCCATTATGGTTCTGCATTTTAATTTGAGTTATGACCAAGAAAAAAGATCACTAAGACATTTTCTCTGATGATTGAGAAGTAAACAAAAAAGGGAAATTTATGTAATAACTTTGTTGTGTATTTAAAAGGAGTAGCAAGTTGTGTATATTGAATCTGAGATTTCATGTGCAATTATCTTTTTTTTATTGTACTGTTATGAAAATGCTTATTTTGTTCCATAAGTTAAAAAAATAAATTTAAATTTAAAAAATCCCCATAATAACTTTTTTAAACCACAGGTAAAGTAATTTTACCTATACTCACTATTGTTGTTCAGTTGTTTCCATCATGTCCAACACTTTGTGAGCCCATTTGGAGTTTTCTTGGCAAAGATACTGGAGTTGTTTTCCCTTTCCTTTTCCAGTTCATTTTACAAATGAAGAAGCTGAGGAAGACAGGGTTAAGGGACTTGCCCAAGGTCACACACTAGGAAGTATCTGAGGTTGAATTTGAACTCCGGTCCTCCTGACTCTAGCACTGGCATGCTATCCAATGTACCACCTAGCTGCCTCTATGTTGGTATCTCTGATGAGGTAACATCCTTACGAATCAACAGCAGAAAAAGCTAATCCTTAATTTCTACCAAATTTGCTTGTCATATATACCCTCAGAGGCTCTCATGGAAAGAAGGCATAATCACACCTACATGGTTGTGACCTGGGATCTACTTAGCAGTTTCCTTGCTGCTGCTGGTTTCTGCCAGTACACCCTGCCCCTAATCCTGCCTTCTATCTAGCATCCTGTGGCAATAAATAGCAGAAATCAATTCTCCTTCCTTTCTTTCCCCTTCCCTTTGCCCCCTCTTTTAAGAGGAGATGGAGGTAGTCCATTGCCAGTTCTGTACTAAAAAATATTCCGGTTTGGCACTACCTACCTGAGTTTGCATATCACAACATGACTTCCATATCAGTTCATTTATTTGAAGTTATCAAAATGCCACTTTATTTGATATCTAAAGACATTTTCTTTTCCTTAAAGAGAAGGAAATGCTTTTCAAAGGGAGGTAGATTCTATTCACATTAGATTTGAGTACATGGATAGGGTGGTGAATTACTTTTTGTGTGTGAAATAGATTTTCTAACTTTTCCAACCTTTTCATATCAAAATTATTTCACTTTTCTTTCCTTAGTGTGTATCAGTCTCTGTGTTCGACCGTTCTCTTTAAGGGATTTGTAAGAACCGATAAACCTTTTAAAAATAGATTTTACATCGTTTTGGATTCACATATATTATATGGCATTCATCTTAAAGAATGAAGGGCAGTGATGAATGTATATTTAGAAAATAGTTTGAGTTGCTGCCATATTACATTATATTCATTTCATGCTACAAATCTGCAAGGTTTGCCATAATTGAATTTATATAATGATGTGAGTCTTTGCATATGTGTATGTGTGTGTGTGTGTGTGTGTGTGTGTATTTTTCACGGGAAAGAAATGAGTTATTTTATAATATTTTACAGTAGGAACTAGAAAGTAGACTGATACATTGGAAAGAACACATAACTAGTACTCAGACATCCTGGATTTAAGTCCTACTTCTAATATTTGCTAGTCTTGTGACCGTAAGCAAATAATTTACCCACTCTCATGTCTTGGTTTTCTCATTTGTTAAATCAGAATAATATTTCAAATACTTAACTCAAAGGGTTGTTATAAAGCAATATTTCATTAATCTCGATGTGCTATATAATAAGTTTTTGTCTTTATTGTTATTTTTTTACTCCTAGTTTTTTAGTTAGTAGACTCCATGACTTTGCACAAGTCACTTAACCTTTACCCCGACCATTTACTACCTGTACAACTATAAGCAAGTTAATTTCTAGTGGTCTCAGATTCTACAAGTATAATGATGTAAAGGGTTTGGTATAGGCGATCTCTAATATCCCTTCTATGGGGCAGCTAGGTGGCACAGGGGATAGAGTGTTGGGCTTAGAATCAGGTAGACATCTTCCTGAGTTCAAATCTGGCCTCAGATACTTACTAGCTGTGTGACCCTGGGCAAGTCACTTAACCCTGTTTGCCTCAGTTTCCTTACCTAGTTACTCATCTGTAAAATGATGTGGCAAAATAAAAATGGCAAACCACTACAGTATCTTTGCCCAGAAAACCCTGAACAGGATCACAAGGAGTCAGACACAACTGAAAATGACTGAACTATAACAACAATATCCCTTCCAATTCTAGCATTCTGACATTCTATGTAAAAAAGATATATTGTGTCATAATTTGTCCATTTTTCCCCTTCATTTTCATTTCTTCCAATGAATTATGTATATAAGTATATAACATAGTAGGTATGTATTATATATATATGTGTATATATATATATATATATATATATATATATACATATATGTATATAACATAGTAACATCATTTTGTTGTCTGAATTGAAAGGGGTCCTAAATAATTTGTGGGAGTGCTCTTTCTGGTTAATATGATAGAATAATTGAAAGTTCATTGCTCTCACTCTAGTTCTGCCCATTCTAAATATCCATTTTTCCTATCTTTATCTACCAGCCTTATCCTCTAGCTAGCATATATCATTTATTTCTAGCTCAGCCCTACTAAGCAGTGTTTGACTCTCCAACCCTCTTTGACCACTGAACCTGATTCTCTTGAAGGATTATGATTCCTTGTGTTTCTTAAGATGTTATTTATCCTCAGGTACCAGCTTAGAAGCCAAAGCAGTTCTAGTTAATCATGTATGGTTAAGTGATGATGTGATGTAAGCCATAGGGCAGACTTACAAGCCCACGTGTGTATAATCATGAAAATACATGCAATATATTAGAATGCTAACATCCATTTGGTTTATATTATTTAGCATGTGCTTTTATGTGAAACAAATGGCAGATGTCACAAATTTGGAAGGCATCTTAAAATATCTTTAGATAATAAGAATGTATATGTTTCTTGAGATGATAAAATGTCCACAGAATCACAAAATTTCAGAGCTAGGAAGAATCTTAGAGACTTTCTAGTCCAACTTTTACTGACCCAAACAAGAATTTGCAGAAAATTTCCAACAGGTCATCATCCAACCTGTGTTTGAAGAATTCCATTGGTGGGGAGCTCATAACCTCTGAAGGAAGCCAATCTTACTTTTAAAAGGCTAACATTAATTATTAGAAAGATTTTTCTTTCATTAAGTTGAAGTCTGACTTTTTACAACTTCTTCCTTTTGTTGCTAGTTCAGCCTCTTAGCACCAAGAAAAACCTTGGATCCCTTTTCTAATCCCTTTTCTACCTGAAGTCCTTCAAATCCCTCATCTTTTTTCTGACAAAGCATCCTCATTTCTTTGTATAACATTCTTTCAAGAATATACTATTCTTGTCTTCCTTAGGATGAGCTCTAGTTTGTTAATGCCTTTCCTAAAATTTAATGACTGGTTGCTAAAGAAAAACAGTTCACATATGGTTTGAGCAGAATGGTCAGACCACACATATTTAGGGATTACTATCTCCTTTGCATCATGAGATTTCATTTTATCACAGCTATGACATAAATTGACTGATTAACTATTGAGTTTGCAAACCATTGAAATCGAGATGATTTTCTTCCAAATGGTTGTCCTCCCCTTCCATTTTCTTGTACTTAATGGTTCTCTTTTTGAACCCTATGAAGATCTTCACTGTTAAGACTATTGATTTTTATCTTGTTACATATGGCCTGTCATTGTGATTTATCAAAATATTTTGAATCCCAATTCTGTCATTCAATATTCCCTCCCAATTTGCTGCCATTTGCCATTTATGCCCTTATTCAAATCATTGAAAAAAAAGAAGAGGATCAGTGTGGTAGAAGAAAAAGAGCCCTAACCTTGGAGTTCCCTTACTATAAATTCTATCCTTGCAAATCATTATTTGCTTTACCTTGCATAAGGCATCTGCTTTTCTGGGAGCTTAGTTTCCTCACATATAAAATGAGGAGCTTAGATTAGACAACATCTAAGTTCCCTTCCAGTTCTAAATATGTCATCCTATATGGAACAAAACTCTGCCAAGGATGGAGTTCTGTCTTTAGAATGATCTATTAGAGTCTTTTACTCCCTACTGAGATTAGTATATTAATCATTACTCTGTAAGTGTTTCACAGAAACAGTTCTGGATTCATTTGATGGTACTGAAGATGGTCATCTAGTGGATGAGACCCTGGACGTGAAGTCAGGAAAACCTGATTCAAAATCCTGGCCCAGATACTTATGAACTGTGGGACCCTAGCCAAGTTACTCAGTATCTCTTAGCCTTCACCCTAACCCTAGAAATTTAAGGTTAGGTAGAATTAGAGAGAAGAAACTCTTAGTTTTCTAGTCTATCTTTGAGAACAATTGTGACTGAAAAAAAAAGCATCCTATAATTGACCCGGATATGAGATACTTTGAACCCCTGCTAGGCTGGTCTTCAGATGACAGATATGTGGCCTGTTTCCTGCTCCAAGTTCAGATTTACCTTTGATCCACTCTGTATGTATGTGTGTATGCACACCGACACGTGTCTGGTCCATGTATGCATATATCTGGTTCTTTCCTTGTATCTGGTTATTTATGTATAGCATCTCCTTTTAGAATGTTAGCCCCTTGAGGGCAGGGACTGCTTTTTGCATTTCTTTGTACTTTGTATCTTCAGCATTTAGCACATTGCCAGCTTAGAGTAAATGTTTGTGGATTGACTATCTCTTCTTCCCTCCTTCCTTTCTCCTTTCCTCTCCCCGCCCCCAGTCACCACAATTGCTATTCTCTTCCCTTCAGGATCCTCTCTGGTGTTTGTTTTTTTTAAGATGTTTTCAGAGATCACTCTCAACAACTGAAAAATAAATCAGTGTCATTTCTTCGAGTACTCTGGGGCCTGATGAGAAGGCAGTTAGTTGTTCATTTTGTATTTAGGTTCCCTTTAACCATCATTATTCTCTTAACTGAGAAAATAAGTCAACAAAATCTAAAGGTTAGAGGCATAAGAAGAGAATCTGAAAGCTTGGCAACACCTTAAGAGACAGTTAAAGTCATGCCTTCTGAGCTTTAGGCAAGGGTTTTGTTACTTTCTCTATGCCCCAGGTACAGGTGTGTGACTCCCAAAAATTTGGGGTCTTGGTAACTGTTATATGTGAGGTCTTTTTCAGGTGTTATTAATTCTCTCAGAAATTAAAGAAACTCTGTAAAGAGCAGGGTGTGTTGAATACCTTATTTTGTTCCAATGACATGTATGAACATAGACTGTGTTAAAGGGTAGTTAGAGTGTTGCTTGGGCCTGTTGTTTCATGGTGGGATAGGCTGATGAATATCTTGTTGAATATGCTGAAACTGTGGGAGTTGTTTCCAAACCACAGAGTTCAGTAAATGGAATGAGAGTACATGAAGGGGACAATTTATTGTCTGACATTCATTCTTTCTAGTCCTTCAGGTGGCTTGAGAATCCATGGGATTTAGTAATCCATTTAAATGGTGTGAATGATGTTGTTGTTGTAGAGCTAAACAATATACTTAGTTATATTTGTGGTATTGCATAGACACTCCCCAAACTTTTGTACTAGCCTGCCACCAGATGACTTGTGAAACTGCTCAGGGTGGGTGTGCAGAAACCTTTCCTGGATTCCATGTTTGAAGTGGGGAACAATTTGGTTTCTTCAGTATACGTTGAATGCAAGATAATTCTTAATAAAATGATATAAATGTATTTTTTTTATAAATTCTCATCCAAAATAAGTGTTTTGTAAAGAAAAAAAGATCTTATCATTTGACAGTGTGGTACAGTGAGTGGAAAGAGACTTGTTTTAGAGTCAGAGAACCCTGGTTTACCTCTAACCTCTATTACTACATGTGTCATATCTATAGGCCTTAGTACCTCCTTTGAAAATAAGTGGGTGAGGCTACATGACCTAAATTCTCTTCCAACTCTAAAATTTATGATCAAAATAAATAAGTATGAGTAAAGTAATGAATTAGAAGCTTGTACTATTTTATCTACTCTAGTGTGTGGTTAAGGTTTTAATCTTTTTTTTTTTAAAGTTTACATGATGACTAGTGAACACATCATCGGATAATGTGGAAATAGCTGACCATGTCAGGAAATCTGAAATGAGAAGAGTAAATGATCTGAATTAAGGTTGTGTGTAGTCTGGTGCTAGGTCTAGACAAGACTTCATATTTAAATAGAGTGTGGCTTAAGTTTGCTCTTTGCACTACTTTTGCCTCAAACTACAGGTAGCTTCATGGATCACTTAGAGTGACTGAGAATCAACTTTTACTCTCAGATTTTTGTGTTTCTTATCTTTATATATGTATAAACACATATATACACATATACACACACATATATAGGTATGCAAACACACACAAACAGTATCTCACCAACTATGTGCCAGTTACTATGTTAAGTGCTAGACACTTATTTGAAGGATTCCTCTCTCTCTCTCTCTCTCTCTCTCTCTCTTTTTCTCTCTCTTTCTCTTCTCTCTCTCTCTCTCTCTCTCTCTCTCTCTCTCTCTCTCCCTATCTATCTCCATATATGGATAGATATAAAGATAAGCAGAAAAGTCTACATATATACACATACACATATATATGTATAAATATATAAATATGCACATATACACATATAAATTTCATCCTTTTTTCTATTTTAATAAAATATATAGTTTTTAAAAAAAAGTCAGTTCCTTAAGACTGTGACTAATTTATTTCTTCAATGAAATCATGTTCTATTTTAGGGAGTAAAAAAAAAATACAAAAGATAAAGAGAAGCAACTGTTCTCATTAATGTCCCTAAGATGACTTGAAATGAGCATAATAGATGTTTTATAATATGCTGTCTTTGATTGATTATTGTTGAGGATTATCAGTTGGAGCAATGGAGGTGAGCCAGATCATTTCCCAAAGTTATTTCCAATCTATTATATAGTAATACCAAACACTAAAATTTCAAAGGACCGACTTTGAATCTTACCTTGGCTATTCTTGTGCCCTTGGGACATATACTGCCAGTGTTAAATTCCATTATTCAGTGGGAACAGTGGGATTAATGATTTGCTTAGAACCTAAATAGTTTTACTATTAGTTGTAGAGTTCTGTATGGATGTTTTACAAACTGACTTATAGGCTGGCAGACTTTTAAAATAAGTTAAAATAAAGTTTAAAATAAAATAAGTTAAAACTAGCACTTGCATAACAAAACGTATCATGTTTTATTTTAATTTGCTGGTGATAGCTAATGATTGTATTTTTCTTGTCACAGAACTATTGCACTAGAGATTCTCGAAGGTGATATTATATGTAGGGGTTGCCATAGGTAAAGGAAACATTTTTTTTTCTGAGAATTTTCTAAAGGAAATATGATGTCCTACTCAGTAGAACTAGTCTACTGGGAATGATGACAGAGGAAAATGTAACTGGTAGCACTGGGTTTTGAATCAGAGGACTTGAGTTTGAATCCTGACTTCTACCTGCTACCAGAGAGGCCTTGGGCAAGTTGCTGAATACATTTTGAGCTCAGTTTTTTTTTTTTTATCAAATGAGGTAACTGAACTCAATAATCTTTAATCTCCCTTGAAGCCTTAAATTTTCTGCAATTATTTGGAATTTTGCTCATCATAGGGCCAGATTTCCATTTTCTGTTACTCCTTGGGGAAATTCCCATAGCATGACACTCAGTAGGCAGAGATTGAATTGCTAAATATGAATTCTGCTTAACATTTATGGAATTGTGATTTTGTACTGAAATGCTTATTTGTATTGCTATGAAGGAAACCCTGTTTTGACAGTCACCCAAAACTATAGCCTCGCTAAGTTGAAACTATAAAGATAATGATAATGTTTTAGGAGTAACTAGAAAGTATCATAAAGGACTTCAAGGATTAGTCATTATGCAGGTGTTATGTGATCGAACATTTACATTATGAGAAGTAACATGTGGACTTTGGAAAAGAATTTAGATTCCAGAGATGCATATTCAATAATCAAGGGCTAGTTTAGAGGAGACATTCCCTTAGGCTGACATATGGCATTAGATTCATTAGCTCTGTTGGAATTTAGAAGTCTATGCAATAAAATGTGAGACTGCAGACAAGGTTGCTATATTTACACAGCTCAAGTAAGATGGCCAAGTGCTAGGGCATTGCCACATTGGCATCATCCATCTGTTTTTGTGCCTGCTCAGCTCCTTCTTTCTCTCTCTGTCTCTGTCTCTCTGTCTCTGTCTCTGTCTCTCTCTCTCTCTCCCTTTCTCTCTCTCTCTCTCTTTCTCTCTTTCTCCCTCTTCCCTCCCTCCAGCATCACACATCTCTTCCGTGGATCTTTACCACCTCAGACAATGAGAGTCCTATTTTAAAAGACTGCGCTAAGAAACAAGAACTTGATGTACAAGTTTAAGGAGCTTGTGACTATACACAAAGGATGGCATTTGGCAGCAAGGATAAGTTCTTGAGAAGGTTGTTAATGAGTCCTCATGAACATCATTAAAGCAATGGGAAGCAAGGAGGAAGGAAGGAAAGAAGGAAGGCATGAAGAGATGGAGGAAGGAAGAGAAGAAGAGAGGGAATGAGGAAGCAAGGAAAGAAGAAAAGATTGTGCACCTGGTTTGTGTATTTATGTCTGTATTGCTTATTGTCCATTCATCTCTCTGTATGTCTGTTAATCTACTGGCAAGCCCTAATTTATGAATGTGCACATACGAATAACTGACAATGTACACCTCCCTGGGACTGGAACCTTGCTATTTCAGCAGTGATTCCTAACCTTTTCTGTGTAATGGGCCACATTTGCAGTCTAGTGAAGCCTATGTACCACTATATTGACATATAGATATCCAAGTATCAAAAAGCCCACAAATTCATAGACTTCAGTTTAAGAGCCCTTACGCTAGATTCTTTTCTCTTTTAATTACCTCTGGAATACACCTCCCACCTCTCACCCACTTCATTCTTGCTGCTTGAAAGATAGCTATAGCGGTGGCCATCAACTCAGTTTTCGTTCACCCATGGCGCCGTATGATGTCTCCAAAGCCGTAAATGAAAAAAACTACATTAGTTTTGTTTGTGTTCTCAGAGAACCTAGAGGCCCCCTTTGGAGAGAAGTAGGAAATTTGTATCTTAGCTTATTTAAATGGAACGCTTTTTGTAAAGAACCAAAAATTCAGGGTCACAGTCATGTCTTTTGAGGCATGAGGCAGCTAGGTGGTGCAGTGAATAGAGTGCCAGGCTTGGTGTCAGGAAGGTTCCACTTTCTGAGTTCAAATCTGTCCTCAGACATTTCCTAACTGTGTGACCCAGGGCAAGTCACTTAACCCTGTTTGCCTCTGTTTCCTCATCTGTAAAATGAGCTGGGGAAGGAAATGACAAACTATTCTAGTATCTTTGCCAAGAAAACTTCAATTGGGGTCACAAAGAATCATATAAAACTGAAAAAAACTAAACAACAGCAGCTTTTATGGCATATTTTAATATGGAATCATACGGTCATAGATCTAGAGCAGGAAGGGACCATCTAGCCCAAACTCATCATTTTACAGATAAGTAAACTGAGACCCATTAAGTGGCAGGAGAGAGATGTGAGCTCAGGTTCTCTGACTTCAGTCTTTGCCATTTTCACTGTACTTTGATGCCTCCCTCAACATGGTTACTTACATTGGATCTCTTGAAACTGGGTTTATTATGTAAAAGTAATTCATTACATTAGTGATAGGAATGAGACAAACAAGAATCCATCTATTCTGATTTCATCTGTACCTATTACCATATCCTTCCATACTCACTTGCTCTAGAGCAGGTACCTTAGAGTGAGTAGCCCATGCTACACTTTCGAATCTTATAATCAAGAGGACAATGTCAGAAAGGGGTTTGACTAGTTCAGGAATTCCTTCCTGAACTTTTAGATGAGACAATGTCTTCTGCCACTCACCAGTTTTGTGTATTCAGAATAATGAGAAGGATATCTGAATAGATTATAAAAATGGAGATTGCCTATTTAATCAAGTTTACCTCCTTTGCATTGGAGAACAGAACATTAGAATGGCAAGAATGAAATAGTGTGGATTAAAATGGAATTGCAGCACCTAATCTCATCTTTCTGTTGAACAAAGTCTTCCATTGTGCTGCTT
>CM053580.1:252349396-252385172 GCA_028627135.1 Pseudochirops cupreus
TGACCAACAAAATCTAAGAACCTACTTTTTTACAAGGCTACTCTGTAGACTTGCTTTGAATCCTGGATATTTATTCTGTTTGGTGCACTAGTTGCTAAAACACTCTGACATATCATGTATTCAAACTTTGGTCCTATCCAAGTCTTCCCTTGATGTCAGTTCTAATAGACAGGAAAAAAAAATAGTGACCCTTTGAGGCAACACGTTTCGCAGCAAGCTTACTGAGTCTCACAGCCACATGCAGAATTAGTTTTAAATGTTTAATGCTTACTTAGGGCAGTCATGCCCTATTTGGCCTTCGTTTGGTTACTGATTAAAGTTTACCCAGCATGCTATCTATTTAGAAAGAGATCCAGTTATAGAAAGGTTATAGGGAGATAGTTTTCAAAGATTTGTTTTAGAAAAACAACCTTATACTATTCATTCTAAGCTGACAATTATCATTCTTACTCAGCTAAGTCTTCCTACCAAAAACAATTTTGAGAACTTTTAGAAGTATGACTCATCTTGTATTCCCCTCCCCTTTGCTTTTTTGTATCTAAAGGCCTTTCAATGCCTTAAGACTCCCTGTCATCATCTTGTACTGCTCAACAGTTTTAGGAATAATGAAAGACTTGCAAGGGTTCTTGTAAACCTCTCAGCATGGCTCTAGGTCAAGGATTATACCTGAGGCAATTTTTGGTGGCTTTCTACCATTCCTGTACTTTATTTTGTCTCTATTTTTTTTTCTTTGCTCTTTCCACCTACTTCCTTTTGCTCTTTGTTTATCTCTATATTCAGGCCTACTCTAGCCTCCTTCTCCTAGCCTAGATTTCACACCTTCACATTTGTAACACTCAGAAGCTAAGCAGAATCTAGTTTTTACTCCCAAAATGCAAAACAACAGAAAACCTGAGTGTAGATGAGATTCGTTCCACTCCCCCACCAAAGTCTGTTGATGCAATCGAAAAAGCTAATGGGTTGCTAACAGAGATAACAAGGTGTTACTATGTTAATGAAGAGAATAATTTACATACTATTATTCCTTTATCTAGTGTGTTCTCTCTAATAGAATTGGAAAAGAAACAGTTGCATTATCTTTCTGTCCTCTTTATTTCACTATACCATTACTTTAAATTCACACTCACTCTTCTCATTCTATACTGCAGATGCTATGTTTATTTGTAGTAGAATAAGCTCCAGGGGTTGGAGGGGTGGGAAGGATGCTACTGTAACTATTGTGCCTTCTTCTGGTGTCATTATGGTAAATACCTTTGCTTTGAGCTACTTGTGTGGACTGTACTATCTGACTATTAAGGCCAAACTCGCTGGAGAGGGTTGGGTGGACTTGTGAGCTATAGTTTTAGGAGTATGTAGAGCTGAGAGTAGACACCCCTCTCAAATCTATATCACCTCTTGCCCCCCTCCCCCTATCTGCAAACCTGTGATTCCTGAGGTTGCCACAGAGGAAGATTAAGATAAATGTACTTGAATAAAATTGAAAAGACATTATCAGTCATTTATTTAGTTTTTGTCTAGCTCTACTATATTGTAATTTCCTATAGTATACTCCATAGTTTGGGACAATCTATATTTAAATGCTCCATCACCTATTAAGAATAATGATTTAAGAATCCTGTCTATCCAATCATTTTTCTCAAGTATTCTACTGTTCACATCATTTCTCCATTCATTCTGGAATAAATGTTTAAATAGATTTTTTTTTTTAATTTTTACTTTTTGCTTTTTGGAGAGGGAAGACAGGGCAATTGGGGTTAAGTGACTTGGCTGGTCCCATGGCTAGTAAGTGTTAAGTGTATGAGGCTGCATTTGAACTCAGGTCCTCCAGACTCCAGGGCTGATGCTCTATTCACTGTGCCACCTAGCTGCCCCTTAAATAGATTTTATAATAGCTTCTGTGATGGAAGCTTACATTGCCAAGAGGGACTAAAACTTATTTCTCATAAAAATATATTTGAATAAAAAAATAAATTTTACTTTTACATTTTAATGTTAGAATAATGGTTTAATGCAATTTCAACAATATATTTGTAGATAATTGTGCAAGGGAATTTTACATACGCATGTTTGGAGCACATTTCTTTAAAATTCTAAAGTTTTCAAATATACTGAATATATCCTCAGCTATCCCAAATTTTAATTGGATTACTTGGGGGGGGGGGGAAGGTATCAAAAACACATGGAAATATACTCTAATCTGAATCATTTGTCCTCATACAATTTCATGAACTTGATTGAATTATTTTACTAATTTTCATAGCAATCCCACTGTGAAGAAAATGATTGGAATCATTACAGTTATGAAGACTCTAGGATATGGGTGTTTTCAGAAAACAAACAGAGTAGGAGAGTAGTAATTGGAATGTATTCCTTTAAACTTGAGATAAGAATCTCTGCTAGATTAAGAATTTTTTTCATTCCTTTTTAAACTTAAAACAATTGAAAACCATGTATTGTCTAGATAATTTTTCAAAACTTCAGAGTAGTTAAAGATTTGTGGTTTAATATACCTATTAGAGAATAACAAAACTAAAAACATTTATTCATTGTTCACTTGATGAATTTGTTCTCAATTCCTTGTTTTGAAAAAAAAATATGACCATTTTATGTCCTTATTGATTTTTGAAAGATGAAAAGGACAGAGAATCCTTGTATGTCGATATACAGGTTAAAAAAAAAAGATTGATGACTCTCCGAGCCAAGTTAGAGTGATTTATTGAATTTTTGAAAATTATCAATACTTTTGTTTGTGTATTACTCTTCAATTTTGATGTTACAACAATGAAATAATTTACCAGACTGGACAGGAATGCTTTTTGTAATATTTAAATACATATTTTGGGAGATGGGACATACATCGTATTTTCAAAGTTAAATTGAGATATTTTATAAACGAAGTACTCAGAACTCTTTACACATGGTATTGAAATGTCTTTTTTGTTTCTTTCTTAAAATTTTGTTGGAAATAATTATTTAGTTTAGCTACCGATATTCCATTATGCTTTCATTCATTTGCTTTAAAACATTTTTAATCCAAATATGCATTAATTAGTTAATCCTAATGAATCCTGTCTTCAAAGAGAGAAATACTCTTGCTTTTATCTTACATATGAAGCAAACAACAACAATTAGAACAACAACAGATTTTGTTTTATTTTAGACGGAGCCAAAACTACTAAAGTACATTTAGGATTGAAATTCATTATGTTCTATATTTTTTTTCCTGTATATTTACTATGTTCTTGACTTTAGTTCTAATCAAAACAGCATCTAGTGATAACACTACATTTTGTATTGAAAGATTAGGCCAATTTTAGCAGTTCATATTGTTTATTTAAATTAAATTGTTCTTCCTCCCTAAAAAGCAATTCAGATTTCTTAATTTTACCTAGATGGCATACTCATCTGATCAACATCTCTCAAATACTTGAAATCTATATTCTTTGAAAATCATTTTTTCTCTTCTGTGGAAGAACAAAAGAAAGAACATATATCTAAATTTTGGGCGGAAGAATTCTATGTTTTTTTCTTTTTAATTTTCCTTAGTTGGAGTCCTCTAAAGCTTAATCCATATATAGTGGTAGAAGAATTATTATTACTTTTTATAGTCATAAGCACAACTAAATTTGTCATTTCTTCTACAGTAATATTGTGTAGGAACATGTTTTCTTCCATATCTTGATATTATAAAGCAGTAGTGAAATTAGTTGGCCATTTATACCTTAAAAAATATTTCTAGGAAACATGCTCAAATAGACTCTGTAAACCTTCATTAAATACATTTAATAAAGTGAGAACTTGCTTCAATGAATAGATAATAAAGTGGAGGGAGAGGAAGGAGATAGAAAAAGGGAGAGAGGCAGACAGACAGACAGAGAGAGGAAGGGAGGGAAGGAGAAAGAGAAACTGAGAAACTCTTGAGATGTCATGGTGACGCATAGATTAAAAACTTCATTCACCAGTACCACATTACCTCCCCCCATATCTAACTTTAGCGTAAAATATGCATTTTAGTTAATGCTGCAGTTTATGCACCGCTGCTATTATTGTTTGGCACCCCGGGATTGCTATTATAGTAGAGTTTCTTAATCTGAGGTCAATGCATTTAAGCAATAATAGTAACAACAACAACAGCAATATTTCAATTTTGAAAGAAATGGTCTCCTACCCATAACCTTATTTCCTCTTCTCTTTTCTTTATAATTTCTTTCAATCTGACTTTTCTGTCTGTTGCTTTAATGAATCTGCTGTATTAATAGTTACCCATTTCCTCTGAGACTTTTCTCAATTTTTAAAATAAACTTACCCCCTATAGAATGCTATGTAAATTAACTCTAGACTAAAGAGCTTCATTTATCTTTTGCTTCTCTTTGCCTTGTCACTTGACCCTACGTGAGATTGGTTAACATGACACCCTTCCTTTGGGATGGACCCTTTTAGCTCTCTTATGCTCAGAGATGTCATATTCTCTTAACTCTCATAAGACTCTTTTTCTTTCTCTTCAAATGGAGAATTTTTTTTCTTTTTCCTGAATATTTGAAGTTCTCCACAGTTCTGACCATGACTGCGTTCACTTTTCTATCAATTAGGTACCAAAGCCTTTAAATTCTATCCTGCATCCATCTTTTCTTTATTATTATCATTTCTTCTCCCTCTGGGGAAAAAAAAATTCATTACCCCTTACCAGAATTATAACATCGTCAAAATGAGTCTTCCTACTTTTAATCTCTTCCTCCTTCATCAAGCCTCAAAATTGTCAGGTTAACTTTCCATATGAATAAATCCGGTCATGCCTCTGCTCAAAATATTTTCAATGTTTATATAGCCTCCTTTGCTTTCAAAACCCATTATATATTTTCTGTCTTATTTTTACAACTTCCTGCTATGTACTTCCTTCTCAGTTTCTTCAGTACGTCCCAAGCTTTCTCCCCTCTAACTTTGTTCACGCTGCTCTAAATACTTGGAATGTGCTCATAGGATGATGAATAAAAACAAGAATGTTATGAGCATCCCCTCAAGAGATATTTCATGCAGAGTTTTCAGATGCATCTTCCAAGGTCTCACCAGTACCACAGAATGAAGGAATATTCTTCTTCAACTACCTTGACTATCAAAATCCTTACTTGATATTTCTTTGTCACCACCCCTCCCCTCCCCAGAGACATCCTCACAAAAGAAAGAAGTAGTGAATACATATAAATATTTTTTATGCTTCACATGTATATGTAGAAATGTGTCAGCTAGGTGGCACAAAGGAGAGAGTGCTGGGCCTGGAGGCAAGAGGAGCTGAGTTCAAATTTAACTTTAGATACTCATTAGCCATGTGATCCTGGGAAAATCACTTAATCTCTTTCTGCCCCATTTTTCTCATTTGTAAAATGTGGATTATAAGAGCACCTCACTGTCTGGGTTTCCATAATGATAAAATGAAGTGATATTGTATAAAGCAATTTTTAATATGCTAGATAAATGCTAGCTATTATTATTATTATGATTACTATGATGATGATGCATGATGATGCATGCATGCATGTATGCTAGGGGCTAGGCTGTACCAGTTTTCTGTAAGATTTCTGAATGGAGGATAGATTGGACTTGAGGCAGGCAGACCCACCAGAAGGCATGATGTGATGAGACCCTGTACTAGAGTGATGGCAGTGTCAAAGGAGAGAAGGGAGTGTATACAAGAGATATTGCAAAGATGAAGTTGACAGACCTTGGCAAGAGATTGGAAATGGGGGATGAGAAATAGTGAACAGTCCAGGATGATGCATAGGTTATGAGCCTGAGGGACTGGGAGGATATTGTTGCCCTCTAAAGTAAGATACTCATGGGAATAGATATCCCAGAGATAGATGAACATGGTACCCAATAAAAATTTCTCAGAAAAGTAAAAGCCACAGTACTATATAAAGAAAAAAAAGCAAAATAAATAAGGGGGATTCAGAGGCTATGATGTTCAATGAGCTTGTTTGGCATCATGGTACAGAAAAAAGATGCATGGTAGAATCTCAAATTATATTCCTGGATCAAATACAGTAAAAAAAAAAAAAAGGGGTGGGGGAGATGTCTTTAATTTAGGAACTGATTTCACTTTTCCATCTTTACTTCGCGATATCATTTACTGTATTGATTGCTTAGAAACAGGTTAGATTCATATCCTTCTTCATTCTTAACACCTGCTTCTTGCTACTTGAAAAAAAAAAGATAAAAACAATACATGAAGCAATGTTTATTTCAGGCCAAGCTACACAGTGGAATTTAGACATTACTTTCTTTGTGTTCAATAGCCACTTAGCTAGAATTAGTTTCCTGGGATCTCTTTTGTGTGTGACTTTATGTACATTTCATTTGTATTTCTTCTGGAAGGTGAGGGGGGGTCATAATAGAGCGTTCTGTGTGTAAGGAATGCCTACTGAATGTTGACTTAATAATTGTTCAGAGAATTACATATGAGTTCTCACCATTAGTTGAAACCTCATGACTTCACATTTCAGCATCTAATATGAATGTAGTGGAAAGGACATTGACCCTCCACTTAGGTGATTTGTGTTAGAATTCTGCCTCTCCTGCTTATTACCTGTGAAGATTTGGGCAATCACTTTAGCTCTATGAGTCTCAATTTCCTCATTGCTAAAATGAGGGATTTGGACTAGGTATGTAGTAGGAAGGGCATCTTTGTGTGGACTGAGCTGGTCCACTTAAGGGGGGAAAGGAGTCGTTCTTATAATTATCATTGGTTTGAATTCCTTGCTATCTGGTGCACAAGGGAGGCAATGAATGCTCAAAGATTTAGGGAAATTACCTCTGCCTTGAGGGTTATTGATCCCTGTGGCCATTGCCTTGGTTATTATAAGAGGCAAAAGGGGTTTTATTAGAATTGGGTCCTTGTTTTTGTGCACTGTTTTTAAGTGTCTCATTGCATTCTAATCCTGCTTCTGAATTGGATTGGCAACCTCTAGACCCAACCCGGAATCGGATGACCTCAGAGGATCACCCCTAGTTCCAACATTCTGTGATCTTATAATCTTACATTACTACGTGAAGCATGAATCCTTTCTACGAGATCTATGATAAAGGATACTACAGGTACTCCCATGAGTACCTCCCATGACTGAGGAGTTCACCTATCTGTCTAAGGAGTACATTACATTTTAAATTAGCTCTATTTGCTTATAAAGTATTTCCTTGTCCTGAGTAAAAACACAGACTGAAATTGAAGTTTAAATACATTATTATAACATATTAAAAAAAATTAAAATCCAAAAAAAATTTTTGTTACTTATAAAACATTTACTCTTGAACTCTAACAAAGCATGCATAACCAAAATGGACAATATTCTATCTTTTTTTCCCCTTCCTTTCTGTCTCCAACAGAAGCAAGGCTAATACTCTAGAATTCTAATCTTTAACTTTTACTTTTAGATGTGTGGGGTTCAAGTTCTGACTCTTTCACTTACTAGCTATCTGAACCTTTGTAAGTTACTTAACTCCCCTGCCTCAGTTTCCTCATTTCTAAAATGTGAATATGTTGTTGTGAGATTCAAATCAAACAGTATATAAAGAACTTGTAAGCTGCAAAGTGCTATAGAAGTGTCAGAGATTACTACGATTCTTATTTTTGATGGAGTTCAAGTGGTCTTGGGACAAATTGGCATTATCCTATTATTTTTTTAGAATTAATGTTCTATGAATTTTTGCACAAGTGGACAAAACAACTACTTTTTTATGGCTGAATAAATGTATTAGGATAGGTTCATCCTCAGTAGGTACTTGGAAAGCATCATCTTTATAACCAGTTGTACAGCAGAACAATAGGGTTGATAATACCTATCCTGATTACCTTATATTGTGGGACCCAGACCTCCAGACCAATCCATATCATACTGCCTATGCTCAGGCTATAACTTCTATATCTTCTCCATAGGTAACATAGGTTCTTTGTAACTTTGGACCCCTCAGTGCGGACAGGTCATTCTTTGCTTTATCTTGCCAAGGCCTAACTTCAACTTCAATCAAACTATTAGGTGTGTTTATTCTTTGTTTCCCCCAACATCCCACTCTCCACTCCAATGTCCTCCTCCTCAGCTTCTCCTCATTCATTGTCTTCTTCCATTAAAAGGTAAAATCCTGGAGGCCAAAGAAAGTCTTGCTTGCTTATATTTATATACCAAGCACTTAACACAATGCCTAGCACATATTAAGTTTTTAATAAATGCTTTATTTATTTATCCTTTTCCTATGTGATTTGTATCTCCTTTACTAAATCTCAGTATTTTGAAGACTTTTTGTTCCATTATAGTGCCAATGCAATATTTACAGCACCTTCAATCACAATAAAGACTGTGACTATAAGTATCACATGACGTTTGATTGCAAAATATGTCAGACTCTCCAGATAGAGGATAAAGTTGAAGGATTTATTTAGATACCAGAAAACCAAATCCCAAAACCAGTAATCCAAAGTACCAAAGATATTTAGAAGCCATAATAATGCTGAGAGCCACAGCATCCTTTAGCCTTCCCACAAACCAATACACAATCAATATTTACTCATAAAACTCTTTATCTCTTTTGTCTGAACTCCTCCTCTGTCCCCAACTGTCTGCAACTGTCTCCAACTGTCAGACTTACTCTCAAACAGCTTCTCTGTAGGCTCTGCTTCTCCTTGGCAAACTCCTCCTACCACAGGCTCCATGTGACCACATTTGGCCTTTCAGGGGTCAGAGATTATCTTCACAGCAGGGAAGCTTCAAACTTCCCCCTAGGTCTATTAAGGGGCAGGAAAGATCTTCAAATTCCCATTCCCATTACATCCATATAGCTTGGAGCTTCTCCTAGTACCAGTGCTTTTCTTCTTTCTTCTCCTCTTTTCTTCCTTCTCTCTCTCTTAGCCTCCTTTCCCAGTTGAGAGGGACTCTGGATCCTCAAATCATTTACTAGAAGAACACAAGTTTTAATTGGTCCTTCCAGACTGGAAAGGCTTTAAGTATGGGCTTCACGTAGACTGTATGTTCCTCAGTTGAGGACTAACCTAGCTAGGCATGGAGATACTCAGTTAATTAAAAATTTATTATCTACTGTTTATAAATTAATCACCTAAATTATCAGCAAGGTGATGCATTTCTCTCTAGGTGGAGGCAGCACAGTGGCTAGAGCACATAGGACTCAGTATCTGGAAGAGCTGAGTTTGATTTCTGCCTCAAATATTTAACAAGTTGAGTGACCTGGGGCAAATCACATAATATCTCTATGCCTCTATTTCCTTATCTGTAAAAATGGGGATAATAACATCTATGTCACAGGATTGTTATAAGATCAGATGAGTTAGCACATGTAAATCACTTTGCAAACCTTCACATGCTATATAAACAATGATGATGATGATGATGATGATGATGATGATGATGATGATGAAGACGCCCTCTATAGCTCCTGAAGATTGCCTACTAAGGTAAGGTCTGTGAAGTGACAGATTCTGGAAGCATCTAAATCATAGCATTATGATTTCATAGCAGGCAAAACCAAAGAGATCTTTGTGTGGCTGTGATTGCTGTTGTGACAGACAGTGGGGTTTTGTCATTCTTTATGAATGGCAAGTTATCTTCCTGAAATTACCATACTTGACTTTCTGAAATGCAAGACTGACATGTAAAACAAAAAGCACACCCACCTTCTTATAAAGCATGCACTTCAAACTCTACCTTCCCATCCTTTTCCTCTTATTTCACTTATTTTCTGATGAACCTCAGGTGGGTTTTAATAAGTTGTTTCAATTTCTAAGCTTTTAAAGTGGAGTGTCAAAAGTCACAAATCTCACACTATGAAGGTTCCAAGTTTTCTTTGGGCTTTATAGTATGAGTAGCAGAACAACTTCTCACTAACAGCTAAGATTCTCACTATATAACTGGATGAGATACATGGTACCTGAAAGGAGGGTGGAATTGCCATTTCATTTTGGTCCCGGTGACACATTCTAGGCTGACTATTGAAGAACTGAAAGCATTATTGATATCATTTCTGCTGATACAAATTTTTTAGTTTCTTTAGATGGCTGTGGGAAAGTGTAGCAGCAAGCACCCTAACATACCCAGTATGACTGCTAGCACAAGTTCTTTGATCTTCTTTTCTAAAGGAAAGTGACTCAAAAGGGGTTAACAATCTTACTTTAATCAAACATATATCATTCACCTAGTTCAGGGGAAAAAGTCAGCACCCCGAACTTCAGAGAACACAAACAGAAGTTACAAGCAGACAAAAAATACAGACAGAGAAAGCAACACAATTCAGCAGATCAACAGACAGGGCTTCTAACTGTCTGACCGTCACATCCATACAGTGTTAGTTACTAGAGAAAGAAGCACCAATATCTGGGTTTTCAAAGCTGGGGGGGCTCAATGGCTACCCAGAGTAACATCTGGCTGAATTACACAACTCTTCCCATAAGCGAGCCCCAAAGCAAAACCTCACCTCAGAGGTACATGATCCACTTGACTACAAAGTAACATAAGTTGTGCCTTCCTGAAAAACAAGCCTCCCATCACAGGCTCCATGCGGCCACATTCAGCCTATTAGGGGGCAGAATTTATTTTTAAATCAGAGAAGGTTTTCAAATTCAACTAGGCCTATCAAGGGCAGGGAAGATCTTCAAATTCCCATTCCCATTACAGAAAACACATAGCTTATTGCTTAATTTAAGTCATCTTTTGAAAACCTTTTAGGGCAGTGTTTGAAATTTAGAAACACAATGGGGAAGATAGAATTTAAACATATGGAAGCAATATATTTATGTAGCTTGTGTTAAAGATGTTTATAGTGTGAACATTTGACTTACATGAGACTGAAAGACTAATTATTAGTATTTGAACCTTGGCAATGACTTATCAGATTTTGCAGTGTTTGTTTGTTTGTTTGTTTGCCTGCCCTATTTCAGATTTTTTATTTTTTTCACCATAGTGCACTGAGAGCCTTGAGGACCATCCCCCTCCCAGCTACTTGTCTTAAACTGCCAAAAGACTCTGTGCACTCAACTCCACCCAGCCTTGTCTCCTGGCTGCCTCCGCACCTCCAGGCTTTTCTGGCCGCTGGAGATTTATTATTATTTTTTTCAGCAATCCCCACTGCCTGTATTAAATATTGTTTATGCTGCAGCTGACTTTCCAGGTCTGTATCTCTTGGCAAAAGAAACATGACTTCTGCTTAGAAAAAGTCCAGTAGGGTAATTTTCAGTTCATGACAAGTTGTATAAATCCCAAAGGGCTCTTTCCCTTTACCTAGATATTTATGTGAGGGCCCGATTGATATCACTGGGAATTTCACACACCAAATGAGGGGAGAATATCTCCCAAAGGATTTGTAATTCTGTTATCCAGCATTGGTTATTTCCATGCTACAATCCTAGCAATAACATTTGCTGGTGCCAGAGATACTCTTGAAACAATCCAACAGTTTGACCTTAGGACTTTCTTGATTCCCAGCAATTTACTCTTGACCTATTCCTGTTCTACCATATAATTCTGGTCTCCCTTTTCTGCTGCGGTAGGTGGGGGCAGCAGTCATAACTATTTTAAGTGCAGATCCAGCAAATTATAGCAACTGCTTCACTGCTCTGCTTGTTTTTATCATCTGTAGACCATTAACAGACCAGTGTGCATGGATCCTGAGAGAAACTGTCTCCAGATAGAGTGAAACTTAAGAGATTATATCAGCACTCGGCAGTAATTTTTGGTAAGCAGTTTTTGTGCAGAAACTAAATGGGCTTATGCCTCTTAATAGTTTTTTTCTTTTCTTTTAGTTATGCTCTGAAAACAGCTGCCTTTCTCAAATAGGCCTTTATAAACAGAACATCATCATAAAGAACGTAAGCTGGTTATTCCTCCTGTGAAAGTATCCTGGCCTGAAATTGATGTTTTGCAAAGTTGTTCTGTTTTATAGACCAGTATCTAAATCATTTGAAATAAAATAAATATAATTTCAAATCTATCATAAAGATCCAAGCTATCTATAAAAGAGTGATATCCATCCATTCATTCAAGAAACATTTATTGGATACTTTCTTTTTCCAAGGCACTCACCTAGGTTCTGAAATATTAAGCCCATTCATTGACTCTTTTCAGTTTCCTAGACAAGAAGAAAAGCAAGTAATTATACATGAACTTTAGATTTCATTGAGGTGCCATGAAAAGTTTCAGCTTCCCTAACCACTGCACGATCCTTAAATTTAGTGTTTATCCAAAGAAAAAGTAAGAAGTTACCCCAAGAGAATGTGACTTTTGTGGGATGTACCAAAATAAGCACTTGGAGAACTAGATTAACTTCATGTATTTTTAGGTTTGTTTTTATTTTTCTCTTGCTACTAGTGAGGCTTAACAAGGTTTCCTGGCATAGGACAAGTACTTCAACATTCTGTTTAGAAAATACATGTATAAAATAAAGTGCAGGCAGTTTTAAATACATTTTTCCTTTCTTGATTTAAAAATATCAGTTTTATTTTGATGAGAAGGACTGTAGCATAACTCAAAATAAACCAGTCTTGAATGTTCATTCTGAGTGGTACCCACAGGTACTAAGGAATTTGTATATAAAATGTAAATAAATCTATAGGAAACAATTTGTTGTTGTTGTTGTTGTTCTGAACCTGCGACCTGTGATTTCATCTGTTCTTGGTGAGAAATTCCTTCTTAGTGTCTGTTCTGCATTTTCTGGTTTTACAGATTTGCCCCACGGTAAAGAGATATTAAAGGACTTATCCGGGATCTTACAGCTAATATTCAACAGCCATAGATCTTCAGCTCAGGCCTTTCTAACAGGAGAGAGACCAATTCTCTATCTACTATGCCGGGCTGTCTTTCATATATTTAAAAGTATAAAAAAAGTATTTGTGGGAACTGAGGGAAAGGGGCATTTCAATGAGTCAGACACCTACTATGCATTCCAGTAGCATTGTCAGAAGTGTCTTAGATGCTTTGTTTAACATTTTAAGTTATTTCTGTCCTCAAGCAATTGCTCACATTTTGTAGTACTCTCAGGCTTAAAAAATGTTCACTTTACAACAATCCTATTAGTAGGAGGGGACAGGTAGGTGGCAAAGTGGATAGAACACAGGGCCTGGTGTCAGGAATCCTATTCTTCCCGAGTTCAAATCTGGCCTCAGACACTTCCTAACTGTGTGACCCTGGGAAAGTCATTTAACCCTGTTGGCCTCAGTTCTTTATTTGTAAAATGAACTGGAGAAGGAAATAATATTTTCCCTCTCCTTTTTGTTCTTGGAATATGTGAAGACAACTCTCAAGTTCTTTGCCAAATCACCTTTCATATAGTAGTTTTTATATTTTAGGAAGAACATGAGTAAAAACACAAACAAAATAAGCAGATTAACCTTCACCTCAGCACAGTGTGGTTGACAGAAGCACTGCTGATTATGTTTTTCCTAGTGGGATGATACAGCACTAATATAACTAGCCATTCCAGTATCTTTGCCAAGGAAACCCCAAATGGGCTCACAGAGAGTTGGACATGACTGAAACAATTGAACAATCACAAAATAAGCCAAGTGGACAAAATAGCAAGCAACAAAAAGCTAGAGTTAGTGACACATATTTAAGTTTCAGGTATTTTATCCTCTCTTAGTGAAATCTTAACTTGATACACACAGACACATAGACGCACACAAACACACAGACACACAGACACACACACGAATGACAGTGTGAAAAAAATGCTACAGAACCTCAGCATACCATTGAAAGATACTGAAACCTCTCCCAGTACAAATACATAGTTAAATGTGGTTTCTCCATCAGGTCTTCAATTTTGGTGTACTTGTTTTATGTAGTGATGTTTATTCAACTTTATTTCCTTCGTCTTTTTCTCTTTGTCTTGAATAGTCCTTTCCTACATCTTAAATTTTCTCTGTGTTTGGGAAAGTATTCTCTCATCTCTTTAGGAAGCCCTGCCAATTTTTTTTCTTCCCTTAACTGTATGTAATTTGTGAAGTTTACTTAGGATTATAGTGAAGATTTCAAAGTCCCAATTCCCTGAACATAGAGTTCTCACTGAAGGAGCTAGTAAGTATTCTGGATAATACCTTTAGCCATGGTTTTCTACATCTTATCAGAGGACGTGTGCACCTTTAGATTCTGTTAGTCCCCATAATTATGCTAACTTTTTGATTACTGCCAGACAAGTCTAAATGAGAAGTAATGACCTTTTTTAGAGGTGAATGACTATTTATTTGGCAACTCATCATTTGAACTAACCAATGAACTATTAGGCTGTTTCTTAGAAGAACAATTTCAATGTTGACAGGGCTCAACATCACCTCAGTTGAAGAGTGACATTTTCAATTTTAAAGTTTACCCTGGCATTAAAAACAAAAGCAAAAAAAAACCCCAATAACAACATCCCATTGTAGTTCTATAAGGTGAACATACCAGAAATCCTAAAATTTGAGTTACTGACCTTAGGAGAAATAATCTGAAGTCAAATACCTAAATTTCAGACCTTTGCTCACGTACATGCTATGCCTTTTTGTTACCATCTTCAGATTAAAAAAAAATTGATCCTTCTGAAATATGGATTGGCCTTGTTGCCCTTAAAGATCAGTTTTTTTCTGATTTTTTTAAAGAAAGGGAATGATTGGTCAATAACATGTTAACCTTGATACTCGATTGACAAATGAGTAAGTTCTGAGGTTTTATGTTGGTGCTTAATTTTTCAATTTTTCTTGTTATTCCAGGCTTTGAGCTGAGGAAAACAAGGTGCTGACCGGGAGTGGGAGGGTGCAGTGTGGGGGGAGGGAAGTGAGAGAGAGAGATAGAAACAGAGACAGAGACAGAGAGAGACACAGAGAGAGACAGAGAGATGAACAGAGAGAATATGATAATATAAGAGTTTCTAGTAAAGGTGTCAGGGTTCTCTGTTTCTTGGTAGTCATGACTAGGAAAGAGTTGCTGCCCCCATACTGACTACCTGATCTGGCCAAATATCTAGGTTATTTGGCAATATCCATAAGTTACTGAAGTGACCCCTTGAAAATTAGAGGAAGATTTAAGATCCAAATTAGTGATTAATTCACTCTTTCAGTAAAGTCTTTTCTCTTACATTTAGGTTTTAAATTCAGTTGATTCAACAAACATTTATTAAATGACTGTGGTATGCAGAATACTGTTCTGATCTAGAGAAGCTTTAAAAATAGATATAGCACAGTCTTTGCCTAAATGAAACTTATAATGTAGAAGAGAGACTTCACACAAAGTCTTATCTGTGGACCTGTCATTTACCCCTAAACTGAGGAACTATTCATTTTGAGCTTGTCACAAATGATTTCAGCTCTATTATGGCTTTTGGATGTGGCAGACAATTCCTACATCCTGTGGAAATGAGTTCACAGAGAGAAGTCTCTCTCTTTCCTGGAGGATCTCCTTTTAGTCCCATCAGGTTAGACTTAAAGAAGAATTTCCTTTCAGTCTCCTTTGAATTGGCTTGGGTGTCACCTCCAGTAAACTTTATCTAGGGAGTAGGACTGGGCAGAATGTGAATCAATTACCTCTGGTTGTTTATGATGTCTCATCAATTAAACTGGATTTTGAAATTGTTTTGCACTTCCCATAGGCAAAACACTTTCTCATAGTGTTGGCTCACTTATAACATCAGGCTTTGGCAAGATATTTCCCTTCTCCTTAGAATTTGTGAAGACACTCTCAAGTTCTTCTGTGCCAAATCACCTTTCATGTAGTAGTAGTTTTTATATTTTAGGAAGAACAAAATGAAAAGATTAACCTTCACCTCAGCATGGTGTGGTTGACAGAAACACTGCTGATTATATATTTCCTAGTGGGATGATACAGCACTAATATAACTAGCCAAGTGTAATTACCTTGACTCTTCTTTTTCCTACATTTGAAAATAGAATGTGAGGTGTTTTTTTTTTAAACCAACTTACATATTTCTGAACAAAGACTGCAGTACATTTCATGGACACAGTATACGACTTTTAAGAGATCTAAAGCCATTTTACAGCATTAAGTTTTAACAGGCTTAGGATTTCAGGAGAATTACAATTATGAAAAGTCAGTTATAAAGAGGGTTAATGATAAAATGAAATGAGCTTTTTAATGGCTTGCTCACAATGATAATTGATGAGATGGAGCTTTGACCAGAAGACGTGACCTTTAGGTAGAAAATAGACTTGAGAAGAAAGTCAATAGTATTAGAAAGGATTTTTTCCCCCTGACACAATCTACATCTTACTTTATTTCCTTAGTACATGATTTATTTAATTTCTTCAGGATACTGTTTGGAGCATATCACATACTTACTTAATAGTATCAGAAATGTTAAAAGCTTACTAGGAAGAGACAAAAAGCAAGTAAAAAAAGAGTATTTCCAATAAATCTAAAACGTATAAAATCAGTCTTTTATGGGATGGGGTACTTGTAATCTTGGCCATCATAAGACTTTTCCTAGTAAAGTGGATCTGTGTTCTATCTCAAGATCTCCTCTATCCAGTGTATTTCTTTGAAAACAAGTTAAAAAGACAGGGGTGTGTGTATGGGGGTGTGTGGGAGATTGAAAACATCCTGGTTTTAATGTTTCATAAGGTTCTACTACCCTTACCTTCCAGCACTCCAAATGTGTTCCTGAGGCTATAAAAATTGTTTTTGTTTGAGTAAACTGTAGTGTCTTTGAACTAAGTGGGAGTTCCTTTCTCTTACACTTTGTTGTAGATATATGCAAAGTACTTTTTTGGCTAGTTTGGAACCCAAACAGTTTAAAAATCCACCCAACAAACCCACCTCCTTTATCCCTATCTTAAAAGTTCCCAAGTAAGTAGTCACATCTGTTACATTCTGTACCCGGAGGGTTCAGACAAACAAATGAATTCTCCTTTGTTGCTTCTACTCTCATAAATACAAGTGCACACAAACACACTGCTCAGATTTATACAAATATTCAGGACTAATAGATCATACTGCAAAGCCATAAGTAAATTAGAACAAACATCTAATTCACTAAATGGTTTTTGAGGGTAGAAGTTCTTGATTTGGAGTCCATGAATTTTTTTTTTAACTATGACAAATACATTTCAATATAATTTGTTTCCTGGGGAATATTTTGTATTTTATTAATGTACTTTTTGTATGCATTTAAAAACATTATTTTGAGAAGAGATTCATAGATTTTATCAAACTGCCAATGGGGTCCATTACACACACACACACACACACACACACACACGCGCGCGCGCACACACACACACACACACACACACACACACACTCTCTCTCTCTCTCTCTCTCTCTCTCTCTCTCTCTCTCTCTCTCTCTCTCTCTCTCTTAAGAACTCTGCTGAAATCAATGACCTAAATAATACTACAGGAGTCCATAGAGTACCAAGTACTTGGGGAGCACACCTGGGGCTATTTCTGGAGAAAACAAGCTATTTGGAACAAGTTTACATTTTTAGGAGACAGGGGAGGGAAGATGTTAGAATGTAAAATGATGACACTGGATGCAGTTAGTGTATTTTGGAAGATCTTAGGGTTCTGGAAAGAGTGTTTGTATAGCAACTTTTCTGAACAATTTTGGGAGAGTCAAAGGAGACAATTCATTGAACTGTGGCTATTGTAGACAAGTGGGATATTAAAATTAACTTAGGAAAAGTATGAAGGCAACTAATAAACTTGTTGAGAAATACTTGAAAACACATTTTTAAAGATGATATGAATCCGTAGTGAGTTCATAAGCTCTCTAAAGACTCAAAGTGCTCTCATATTCAACATTTTACATGCATGTCCTTAGGGTATTTGAATGAAAAGTTGGGGAATGATAAGCATTTTAAAAATACGACTGGATGTACTTTAAGTTCCTAGGTGAACTCTTGTGTGTCAAATGTAGAATAAAAAGAGAGGGAAAATAGAAAAGCACATTCTTTATTTCAGTGTACCTTCTGACAACTAGCCAATTGTCACATAGCATTCGAAAAGGAATGATTTTGAAAATATAATGTGGTTGAAGACAGGAAGCACTAGGCAATGAAAAAAAATTACTTTCAAGAAATAGTTCTGAAGCCTCTGGTATCTGACTTTAGTTACTTTTAAAACTGGAATGCTTATGAAACAAAGAAAGTGATAAGACTGGTGGCATTTGTGGCACTGTAAATAAAAGTACCTAGCTTATATTTTTAGAAATGTCAAAATATTTGCTTTTTCTTTCAAGAGAGTAAAAGCAGTTTCTCTCTTCTTCCATGAACTTTTTATAGCCCTTTATAGAAGTTTCATCTTTGATCAGAGCATTATCTCTATTATTTTTCTTGTAATCATCAAGAAATAGGATAAATACAACTATTCGAGGAAAACATTGTGGAAATAACATTTATTGAATGCATTGTGAATATTAGGGTACTAGCTACTATACACTTTACAAAAGGAGTATACGACCTTTGCTCAAGCAGCTTACAACTATGTTGGCAAAGAAGACAGATGGAAACAATTAGAAACAATTAGAAAATAATATGACAACATATATTAGTGGGCTACTTGAATACAATCATGTGTCCAGGGGAGAAATCTGAGTTGGCTGGAGGAATTAAGGAAAGCTGAACTGATAGCTTAAAGCTTGAGTTGTACCTTGAAAGATTTTGAAGGGATTGGGAGAGGATGAAAGGAAGTGCTAAACACTGGGTTAAAGATGAAGGGGGCATGCTATGAGGTGTTTGAGGCAAGTTAAGAATGTATAGATAAGATAGGATTAGACTGGTATGTTCTTAAGTGTCAGGAGAATATACGTTTTATCTCCTAAGCATCCCTTGCTAACACGGCAATAAGAATATTTAATATGGTATTGACTAATTCTATATAAGCTAACATTTACATTTGTTAATTGTTAAATACATAATTATTGCCATATGTCTCTTAGATTGAATGTATGGAAAGTGGACAGTTTGAAAATATGAATGAACTAGTTCCATTGATAAACCTGCAAATATGCAAATGTGCCAATTAAGGGAATAGGGACATTGAAAACTTTTAAAATCCTTGGCTTTATCTATAGGTGAGCAGGAAACTCAATCCAAGTGAACTTTCCTCTTTAACCTTTAAAACTCATCAAAGTCAATGTTTCAGATTTGAATGACTTCCAGGTACTTTCTAATGCACTTAATATTTTTTTTTTGTTTTGTTTACTGTGGTTATCACAATTGAAGATAATTTCACACTTGTTTAAGTGTTTTGCCAAACAGTGTTGACATTTCTGTTAATTTGGGGCAAAACCGCCTATGATCTTTCCAGTCTTTTCCTATTCTATATCTTATGTCCCTTTAGCGTATTCTCTGATGTAGGTTTTAATTGTGATTCTCTGCTTCCTTTCAAGGTTCTCACCTCTGTGCTCTCTCTCAGGGGTTGAAAGTATCTCTGGCTCTCTGTTCTCTTCCTACCAGCCCTGACCTCTAAGAAGGAAAGTCAGACACTATCCCGCTTTCATTTTTTTTCTTTTTGAGAAGTGGATTAGTTTTTAAAGTATTAAATGAATGAAGATTTGTTGTACTATTTCTGAAAGACTGCATATACATTCATCCATCTCTCTATCTATCTGTCTATCTATCTATCTATCTACCTATTGGCAGTCTCATATATGAGTGTATATTTCTGTATATTTATAGATAAATATCTATCTAGTCATGTATTGGAGGAAGTAGAGGAAGACAAATCTCATAAGTACTGTGGAAGTGAAAATGGATACAACTCCAAACAGTGATAAATATTTTGGGGGAAAAAAGTATATCCAGTGTAACCTCTTTATTATGCTATTTTGAGGTATCCTGTACTCAATTTGTTGAGGCAACTAGATAATACTGATTGGTAATTAGTATAACTTTAAGAAGAGTAAATCATGCTAGGTGTATCATTTTGTCATCAAAAATTAAATTGATGTTGAATATAAGGATAGAGTAGCACATATAATTTAGATATCACCAAATATATGATTTCGTCCCACTTGTTATTCTAGGTAGTGGACAAGGGTGAGGTATCCAGTAATGTACTAGCATCAGCTGCATAAGTCTGTATCAGCAATGCAGTATTCACAATGCCTACAGTAACTATAAGTATGCTGATACTGTTATTAATCACAAAATGTAGTAGGCTCTCTACATGAGAAATATAGCAAGAGCATTTATTTAAATACCAGAAAACTGAGTCCCAAAACCAGAAAGTTAAAGCCAACACAGTAGTTATGAAGTTGGCACATGTAGTTAAAGTAGTAAACACCCACATTCTCATGCCTTCAAAACAGGACAGGCTACCTCAGGCAAAGATTCTCCTTTCCTCACTCACAACAACTGCTCAGCATCCAGGCAGCTCACTCCCAGCAACTCTGGCCCTCCTCAGTTCCTGTCCCTGTCAGTCCTCAGCAGGGGTCTTTAGCAGAGATTCTGGCAGGCTCAAAGAAAAAGGAGTTCACGCCGCAACCACAGCTGCCACCACCGCTGGTGCTTCCAGTCACCACGGCAGGACACTAGCTTGGTTCTGGCATTCTCTTGCTCCACCCCTTGCTGCTACATCAGCAATTTCAAGGGGCATGGAAGATCTTCAAATCCCAGTATCATTACAAGGCCTAATAGCTAACATTTCAGTATGAACCTCATACTCAGAAACTGACAAAAGCTACAAACCAGGGCTTGGTTTGTAGTTTTGTTCATTGTCTAGTTTTAATAAAGTGATAGATAAAACATTAAAATTGCAGATTAAATTTAAAAGTATGTTTAATGCATCGCTAATGTATTATAGATATTCACCCTTCGAAACATCATCTGAACATGACCTGCCAAATTAGGAATGTTCTCTACATGTATTCATGGTTTATGAAGCAAGGAGACCTAAAGGTTTATCTTCCGAGTATGAGGGAACCCCATAAACTACTCATCAATATTTTCTTACTGTTTTTGCTTAGGTTGAAAAACTAGTTTGTTTTAGAATCCCCACTCCCCCCCCTCCTCCAAGTGCCAGCTCTTAAACATTCAACAGAACACTAATGAGTAAATTGTAGAATGTACTATTGTCATAATAATCTAGCAACTGTAAGAAATAACATATGGTGCTGACCAATAGTTCTCTATTTCTACAGAAGACAAATTGGAAGTAATAACTTTCTTTTGAACAGATTTACTTAAGAACTGCAGTGATTTTTGACAGGGTGCTGTTTGGGGGCTGGATTAAATTCATGCACCTAGCATCTAAAAAAATATCTATTATTTTGATCTCCAAAGATGTTTATGAATAGAAGGTAAAATGATTTTTTGCTATAATCTTCCATAGCAGTATGGTAGCTTCTAACAGTAATATTCTCTACTTACTTAAAATGACAATGAGCCTTTGTATTTAGCATAATACTTGTATTTCAGAAGAAAAAAATATATGAAACATTAATTAAAATAACATCTTTAAAATATAGAGACTGAGACTCCAACAGGGGCTTTTTTTTGTCAAAGAAACAATTGGCCACCTCAGAATAAATAACGTTTCCTTAAATTACTAAAATTACCATACAGCTAGACTTATAGTGTGGCCTGACTGGCTTGTTCATTGTTAATGAAGAGGCTACAAAGAAGGTAAGAGCTTTTTTAATTTTTTAATTTTTTTTATTATTTCCTTAGCATTTCTACCATCATAATTGAAAGTCTGTAATCCTTAATCTTTTGTTTCATTCTTTCACTACTGACTGCTTTGATCCTAGGATTGTCATCTCCTTTGATCTACTGCCTTACTTATCAAATTAAAGTAGTTTTGTGTTTTACAAGGCTTAAAAGTAGTCATATGACTGATAAATGTATCAATTAGAAGTAAACTTGAGCATGTCAGTACTTCAAGGTTGGTTTTTTTTTCCATTTGTAATTTCTTAATACCAGTTACTAACTAGGCTTGTTAGGGAAAATGTGTGTTGAGAATGTACAGTGAGTTTTTATAATATATTAAAATAAAACAGTTCACTTGCTTATTCTTGAATGGTTTAAATAGGTAACTTTTTGTTTCTACTTAAACTTGATATATTATTCGCACTCTAATATTGAATTGTAAACTTTCCTGAGGAATTGTGTTACATTAAACCAATCAATAATATTCATTTTCCTATAAGTCTTACTAACGCATCACTAATGTATTATAGGTATTCATCCTTTGAAACATCATCTGAACATGACCTGCCAAATTAGCAATGTTCTCTACATGTATTCATGGTTTATGAAGCAAGGAGACCTAAAGGTTTATCTTCCGAGTATGAGGGAACCCCATAAACTACTCATCAATATTTTCTTACTGTTTTTGCTTAGGTTGAAAAACTAGCTTGTTTTAGAATTCGAACTCTTTGGAGAAAACAAACAAGCACACCTGGGAAGGTGTGTTGATATTACTTTTCACTACTTAGGACATAGAAGGAATTCAGTATTTCCTTCCTTCCTTCCTTCTTTCCTTCCTTCCTTCCTTCCTTCCCTCCCTCCCTCCCTCCCTCTTTATTTTCCTCCCTCCTTCCCATACCCTCCCTTTCCTTTTCTTCCTCATCCTCCTTGTTCTCTTCCTTCTTCTTCAGAGGTTAACAGCAATAAGTAAAAAAAAAATGCCTTTATTAAGTACTTACTCACTGCTCTAAGTGCTGGGGATACAAAGAAAGGCAAAAGATTATCTTTGTCCTTAAGGAGGGTGGCAACCTAATAGGGAAGCAACTTGTGAACAGTTATATATAAACAGTATACATAAGGTGTAAGGGCAGTTAGGTGGCACCATAGTGCACAGAATACTGGGCCTGGAGTCAGGAAGATTCATCTTCCTGAGTTCAAATCTGGTCTCAGACATTTACTAGCCACGTGACCTTGGGAAAGTGACAATCCCATTTGCCTCAGTTTCCTCATCTCAAAAACACCTGGAGAAAGAAATATTAAGTCACTCCAGAATCCCTGCCAAGAAAATCCCAAATGAGGTCATAAAGAGTGGGACATGACTGAAAATGACTGAACAACAGCAACATATAAGGTATAACTTGGAGATAATCTTTGCGGAAAGACTCTAGCATAAGAGGAACATGAGACAAAGGAAATTTTTTGTTAATTTGGAATCTTGGAGGCTCTCTTAGATCCATTGAATGAACAAATTATACTAGTTGTAGATTATTTGTGTTGCTTTTGTTCTTTCACAAAGAATATGTTCCTTCCTAACTTTCACTATGCATTATCAATAAAATAACTTTGGAACATGCAATTTTTTAATGTCTTTTGTAGCAGGCTCTTTAAAAAGATAGTTGATATCCGTATCTGTCAATGTTGTAAGTTGACTTTCCTCAATGCTGTGTTATAGCAAGCAAAAGGAGCACTTTTGTTTCCTCTGTAAGCCCTCTTCTCCCCATAATCATCTGAACAACAATTTCATATTTAGTCATTCATTGGCCTGTTTCTTAGATATTTAATCCCTGTATCCTCAGGACTCAAGTGCCTGCTGGCTACTCACTGGGATGTTGTATAGAGTGAATTGTATTAGGTTATATAGGAGTTTGAGGACAAGGGCCTCCTTTCTGCTCCAAGATTAAATTATTTTAGCACACATGTCTGCATGTAGTAGACACTCAAATAATATTTGATTTAATGAATGAAATTTTGTGCAGAAGTCTCACATTTCTTCCATTCATAGATTATGGGGAGAATTACTGCCACTGAAAAGTGATTCTGATCTAGCATTTGGTTAAGAGCATAGATTATTGGATCATATATTTCTAACTGAAAGGACCATCAGATATTATCTTGTCCAACCTCTCATGTTACAGATGATGAAACTGAGTTTTAGAAAGGTTAAATGACTGACCCAGTGTCACACAGGCAGCAAATAGCATAGACAGTGCTTGAACCCTGGTCTTATTACTCCAAAGTCAGTACTCTGCCATGGAAGCACCATGCATAATGCCTTGCATATTGATAAGCACCTGATAAATAGATACATGTGACTCTCATAGTCGTCTAATCCCTGTGTTATAAGTTACCTGCTAAAGAGTCATTATTCATCTGAAAATTTTTGTCACAGCAAGGTGACTTTTGATTCAGGTAACTAAAAAAAGTTGAATTTGAGATGGTCTGTAGAATAGATTAGATACACAGATTACAATTGTAACTACAATTGTAATTCAAGATTATGATAATTTTCTAAAGTTCATAATTAAAAACAGAGATGTTTATTATGGACCTGGAGAAAATTGCTTCTCGGTGACATGTCATGCTATTTTTGACTTACTTGGTCCTGAACACTATCAGATAGGAGACAGACTTCATAGACTGGAGAAAAAAAAAAGCACTGGCTCTAATTCTGGAGCCTGAGGGTCTCACTTTGTTTGCATTTGCATAATTTTTTAAATTAAAAAAATCTTTCTCAATGAATGAATAGAATTGCTTTTTTGTGTGTGGATTCACCAGCAATAAAAAGCTGTCATTGATCAGCTTGGTCCTTACCCTTTAGTTACCAGTCGTAATTGCTATACATAGTTTTATGAAATAGGAGATTAGCCTGACCTTTGAAGATATGAACACAAAAGCATGCAATTCGACTTCTAGTTTAGAAAGCATTTTGAAGTCCACTTATTCACAACTTTCTTTGAATTATAACTTTATATATGATACCGTAGGAACTGTATCAGGTTAGTCCAGGGGTCCAGGCAACCCTGTTTTAACTCTGACTTAGAGATTCTGAGTCCTGAAGGTGACCCTAGTATGGGGAAGAAGAAAGCTGGAAAAAAACATATTTTCCATAGAAATAATTATGTCATTACTCTTAAGTATTCTAAATTGTGGAGTGTGACTAAAGACCTTGGGAGTAGTATCGAGGAATCAGTGACCAAAATGACAGACTCTTAAAAAATAGTATTCATACATAAATGAATTCAGCTTTTCAGTGAAAACCAAGTTCAAATCAAAGTCAACAAAAGCTAAACGAATTGGGCAAATTCACTACAAGTGGCAGTTTTATGTCATGTAGCCATCTGTTAATACAGTATGCACACATATGATCCTGTCTGAGAACTTCTGTGGCTGGTGGGTACAAAGCCAACCTGTTGTGCTGAGCCCATTCTGAACAATCAATGGAAGCAGGTGTGATCCCACTTTATTCCCTATTCTTGATCCTTATTTTCCAGTACATTTCCTAACATCCTCCCCTATTCCTGCCTTTGTATTCAAATCTCCGAGAATCAAAGTGTATACTAATTGAACCTGGATGATAGCAATTTCTTTGTTGAATTTCTCTATCTCTTCACCCTCTACAAGCGTTGGTTGTGCATAAGCATCATTATTGTCAAAGTGGTTTTTTTAAATGCTTATCATGAGCACTCCAATGCAAGACGAGATGATGCCCGTGAAATGAAGTTTCTTGTTACTTTCCAGTGCATGTTAAAATGAACACTGTCAACTTCTCTATTTACCACTCCAAGGAGAACTTGGGATCCATGATTCTATTGAAGTAGCACAAATCCTCATGTTAGTAGATGAAGGCATTAAGACCCTCAGAGGGGAAATGACTTGTCCAGCCCTATCGGTAGTAAGTTGTATCAATATCCAATCCTATTTCCTTCTTTCCCTTGGCACTATATCCACTCTGGTTATTAGCCAAACAGTTCACATTTAGAATATCGTTTCATAAGTTAAAGTTTATAGATGTTCTAAAAATGTGTACAGATGTTCTAAAAAATTCTTAGCATACTCTATCCCTTGACCCAATACTGTAGGAGGCCTTTTTCTTTTTTAAATTACACTTTGCAACTGCTGTGATCCACCTCATGATAAGAAGTGCTTATCTTCACTTCAAGATTTGAGGTTTGGGGCAGCTAGGTGGCACAGTGAATAGAACACCAGCCCTGGAGTCAGTAGGACGTGAGTTCAAATTCGAACTCAGACACTTGATACACTTACTAGCTGTGTGACCTTGGGCAACTCACTTAATCCCAATAGCCTTGCCTTCCCCCCTCCAAAAAATAGAAAAAAAAGGTTTAAACTTCCACCAGCATATGTCTAGAAGTAAGGTTAGGTGGTACACCAATCCCCTTTGTGAGATTGGATTAATTTATCACTTACTGATACAGTATGTTCAACCTTCATTTTGGGAGACTACTTTCACAGGCAGAAGAAACATTTGCATTAGGTAGTAGTTTATTACAATCCTTTTTGCTTAGATGTTATGAGTTAATAATTTTTTGAAGTATAGCATCTTGCAATTTCACAAAAGAGTTTGTGTGCTAAAATTTCATTAGAATTAATTTTAATTTAAAAAAATTTTGCTAAAATCTGAATTGACATTTGAATCTTACTTTCTTCTTTGAACACAGCAGGGTCTAACAAAATTTTTTTAGAATAATTTTTAGTACCCAAACTGGAAAGGCTGACTAACCTGCTACCTTACAAGATCATTGAACATACGTCATCCTTTAATTATGAAAAATTGTCCATTATAGCCCTCCCACTAGATAAAATCCCACCCACATTTGAGGCCCCTGAGGATTTTGAATGTGTGTCAATGCTGAATTGTCTGAAAGACTGAAGGCTTCCAGTAAGGCCAGCTACCTTGATCCTAGCTGATTATCACTCCCAAATCTTCCAGGTTCGCCATGATCTAGCATCTTACTAAATCAATGACCTACATTGTAGTAATTTTTATTTACATCAAGGAAGCTCAGACTCATAATACACTATATTGAATATTCTTATTCTTGAAAACTCTGCTAAAAACTCTACTTCTTCTTGCTTTCCATAGACATGATAAATGAGATATTCATGACCAAAGTGTGGGGCATTAGTTTTAGTCACCTTTTAGCACCCTTCTCCATTATCTTGGGACTTATTAGACTATGTTAAATACTTTAATAAAATCCACTATGTGAAATGTTGGTCTCCTCTTTCAATTTTTATCATTGATACCGTATGACAATTCTTTTAGCGAGTTTCTGACCCTAAATTTTGGGAAATGATTGGGACAGACTGATCAACTCTCCAACTTTTGAAATTTTCCTCTCAAACATAGAGCACAGTACCAATATCTTTGTAGAAACAGAATGTGGTCACATAGGTCTGAGTGTAATTTTGTATTTTTCTGTTTCGCGGACAAAGAATTCATCCAAAATGGTCAAAATGCTGATGATGAGTCTCTGAGTACTCAAACCAGGCTGATCTCAGTTTGTTGTAGGACATATATGTGAAACCTCTCCAGCATGGTGGATAATGTCATAACCTTGGACATATTGGGATCATCTCTGTTCCATAGTGAGGCATTGCATTAGGACTTTGTGGAGGAATCATACATGATATACAAACGTTAGCCATTTGCGGTTTTTTTATGTCCTTAAACCCTCTCATTTCTTATTCCTGGTTCATATTTTCCTACATATTTCTCATACTCTTCACCTATTCCCACATTTGCATGGAAACAATTGCTCGTGAAAGATATACTGACTTAAATTTGTAGGATTTTGTTGATTTCATAGGATTTCTCCCTTTAATCATTCTTAACAACTGTTGACATGTAAACTGCCCTTATTTTCATGATGCCCTCTTTGCAAATTCTTGTCATGGGCATTGCAAGATGAGAATCATACAGAATGAGGAGCATGATTAGGAAGTGAGAAGTAATACTATTTTCCAGAAATTTATTTAGCAAATGCTATATTTTCCAAATAAGACAGCTTTTGAACTTTCTCATATACACGTATGTAATACATACATATATACAATGAGCTTAATATGTACTTCTCATTGAAAAATCATCTGGAAATTTCAGAGCAGAAGCAGTTAACCAAAGCAATATGGCTTCCTATTCCCTTTATAAAGCTTGGCTTGAGAGTCATTGACCTATTGCCATGAGAGAACTTGTCTCTTTGCTTTAAAGTAATACTTGGAGTGAGAGACCTAGAGTAAAAGAACAAAAAAATAGAAAATCTTAGGAAGAAAAATGAGAGCAGTCAAAAGACAATGAAGAAAACTTATAAAGATTCATGAATATCATTTGTTCTTTTCTGACTTCTATGAAAAGCAGTCTTTTGCTTTCTTAAATATGTTTTGGGGCCATATAGCATTTTATGGAATATATTATTTAATGTACTGCTGCTAAAATGAAAACCATAAAGAGTACTTTACAAATAGGGAAATCGATACCTTTAAGTTAGGAGTAGTTTTTTTCAAAACATAAAAAAATCCCCATCCTGAAACTGTAACATTTCACAGATGAGATCCTATTCTCTACCTTTGCAGGCAATCCCGAATATTGCTACTAAGATCATCTTTCTCACCTGCTGCTTTGACCACAGTTTTTTCCGTCCCAACATGTTCTATTGCTGGCTCCATGTCAGACTCAAGCTGTTTATATTGATTGGAAGTGGCCAACCATTTAACCTTTATTATATCGCCTCCTTCGTCTACTTTTAGTTTTTCATCTGTTCTTTTCACTCTAGGGAAGCAGAATCTTCCATCATCATTTCTGTTTTCTTTTCCCATGTCTAAAGTTGTATTTGGTTCATAAAGATGGATCTGATTCTACTGGATATTGCCATGGTCCCAATAAATTGTCACTGGAATTTAAAGCATCTTGGAAACCTGAAGCCTTTTTAGCTTGACATAGCAATAGAGTTTGGTATTCAATTTCGGTGTGTCAAATAATTTATCCTTTTATTTTATTCTGTGGATGTGGGGAATTACACCGCTAAATGGGCAATAAGCATGTTCATGGGAAAGACTTCCTCCATTTGCAAAAATAAAAACAAAAACAATAAAACCAGCACTGAGGAATTCTTGATTTCTTTGCCCATATTAAATTTCCCAACGCTGAACTGTAAGCATATCGGAGTTTTAGATTTACTACAGTATGGTCATTTTACAGATACCCATGTGATCGTCATTACTGTTATTTATGCTCTGTATGCTGATACATACAGAGCAGTCTCACACAGAATGTCATGAGAAAGATGATATAAGCTTTGGGCCTTCATTTTAAATCTTCTTTGGACATTCCGATACGGATACATGGCCTTATATGGACTTCCAATAGCCTTTGCCTTTTTTCTTGTCACATGAGATTGGTTTCTAGTAGTATCCAAATCTCCTATGCATTCTTTGTAGGCCTGCCGTCATCCTGCTTTCTGTTTAATTTACTCACATCTGAAATGGTGAGTAATGAAGCTATACTTATAGAGAGCCAGACTTAGGCTACGTTGGAAGCATTGCCTTGCTCAGCAGCTCTAGACAAGTTAAATGGTTCTCTGGACAATGTAAGCGCTACAAGCTTCTGCCTTGGGGTGGACATTAATTCTGATCTGATATTTTGACAGATTTTTGGAATGAATTTTATATTTCAGAAATGTATGTAATGTACTCTTGAAGCAACATTTCGTAGCTCTATTTGTTTGTCAGGTATTTAAATGATTTTCTTTGACATGTCCTTTGGAGAGAAACAGTATGTGGCATAGTAGATAAAGAACATCCTGCCTCTGATATATGCTGACTGTGTGACTGTGTTCAAGTAATTTAATCTCTGAGTATCTCAAGGAACAAGTAAGATTACAAGTTATGGATGAGTTGCCAGTTTGCTGAAGGGAATGCCCCACATGGATGAAATCTGGTCATCTACCCTGACACCTCCCAAAAAAGTGAGTTTTGGATTGTTTTAGGGGATAGATGCTGGTACTTTTCCTTATTAGCTTTGTTTGCTACTGACAACATCTTAAACAAAATTCTGGCTTAACCTTGCCAAATAGCTTTTAAGAAAAAAAAATCAGTATTATCTGTGAAAAGATCATAAAAACAATTATTTCCAAAATCAAGAGAAACTGTGTTCCTTTGTTAAATCAATGATGTTAAATCATTTAATATGATATATGTAAAGTGATATATTTAATAATAGTAACAATTATGGTTCATGTTTGCTAAGCTCTACCCATATATTGTCATTGTAGTCTAGAGTATCTCCTACTAAAATCCTATCCTGATGTCTCAGTGTCACAAAAGGAGTGGCAGAATGCATACATCATCTGATACTCCCAAACTGAAAAGGCTTTGAGTATGGGACCATTGGTAGACTCTGTGATCATCTTCAAAAGCTTAGTCTGTCATTGATATAGTATTAGAATGGGGAGGGGAGGGAACAGAAGATACTATGACTGCCCTTAGAACAGAATCTTGAACAAAGGATGCACTTAATAGAAAACTTATTGAATTAGATCAAATGGAATTAACATGAAACATAAAGGAACAGATATTGATATGTAATTTTCAGATGACATAATAGTTTGCTTATAAACTTCATTCATTTCTAGAACAAACAAAAAGTGAGCAAAAGGATTTTAGGATATGAGATCAGGAAAATAAAAACAATCCTCCATTTTTATATACTAACAACAGCAACAAAACAAGACAATGTAATCAATTTAGAGCAGGAATTACAACAAAAACTTTAAATTTGGAGAATTAATTTAGTTAGAGATACGAATGCCTGATATAAAATGTAGTGACAGAAATAAAAGGTTGAAAAAGGGACTAAAGAAGGGAATAAGCATTTCTTAAGCACCTTTAATGCATTAGGCACCATGCTAAGTGCTTTAAAATATTACTTCAGTTGATCAAATAGTTGAAGAGATGTCCAATGTAGACGGATGGTTCAAATCAAAATAATAAAAATTATTAGAGTATTATAAAGTTATTACTGAAGAGACCAGCAGAAAACATTTAGTTTACTTTGTTCATTCCATAGATGAGAAAACTGAGGGTCAGAGACCGTACCTCACCAAAATCATTTATGGAGTTAATGTCAATATAGTTATGCCAGTTTCTACGTATAACTCAGTAAAATCTTAACATTTAAACAAAAAAAAAAACTAAATAGGTAATTGTGCTAAGTGGTAGAAATTTTGGAGGATGAATATTATTGTTATTACTTTATAAACATGTTTATAGACTATCTGGTAGTAGGTAAGACATAGAAAAAGATCAAGGAAAAAAATAAAAAAATATTAAACAGAATAAATACATACAAAAGATTAATGTTCAAAAAACATATCCTTTATAGACATATCATTTATCATGTAGATTGTTACAAGAATTTCATAATTGTTCATCTTAACTCAGATCCTTTCCCAGTCCAAATCATTCTGCAATAAGCACCTAATGCACAGGTTACTCCTCTGCTTAAGATGTTTCTGTAACTCCCTACTGCCTTTATCATAAAATACAAAATCCCATTTCAATGGACCTTTCACTTCACATACCATTTCCTTCCTCTGTGCCTTTATTTAGACTTTCCCCCTAGCCTGAAGGAATGCTCACCTTCCTCATCTTGACCACTTGGAATTCCTTCAAGATGCAGCTTAAGTGCCATGTGCTTCAAGAGGCCTTTCATGTACTCCCCCCACCCCCTGCCATGTTTAGTGCCTTCCTTCACTCACTTTGCATTTATTATACATACATACATACATACATACCTATATATCTATCTATCTATATCTATCTGTCTATCTATCTATCTATCTATCTATCTATCATCTATCTCTCTCTTTTCTCTCTCTCTCTCTCTCTCTCTCTCTCGCCTGTGGACATGTTATATCCCTCCATAGAAAGCAAACTTACTGAAGTCAGAGACTGTCTTACCTTCATATTTATATTTCCAGTGCCTGGCATATAGTAGGTACTTCATATATATTAACACACACACACGATTATATTTGGATGAATAAATTATTTTATTGAGGTGGGTACACTCTCCAGTAGGGAAATTGGCAACCTATCCGTGGCTTTTCACATTGTACAATTCTTTTCTACCATGTATTTCTTGGAATCTTCAAAAGAGAAACAATATAACACATGGGAGTTTCTCACATTGCTCATATTTCTGAAGAGAACCACTTGTCCGTTTATTGTGCCTGTTTCTCATTATGTGGCCGTCTCGTTTGCACTTGTCTTCCTTGGTTACTCTATATTCCTAATATTCAAATCATCACTGGTGAGAGGTTTCAGCCTACTGAAATTCACCATACATTATTTCATTGTGTTTTGTACTACTTGACATTTCGGTGCTTCCGAAATCATGATATTTTATGAGTCAGAGTCATATAACCCCACGAGAATAAAATTGATGTTTGAGAAACTGGCTTTTTCAGTATAGTTTGGCATCATGGAAATCACTGCACAATATTCTTATTGTGATCCAGTCTAATCTTTTCTTGTCCTTTTCCTCATTTCTAAACTGAATTCAATATTCATCTGTAGTACCAATCTTTCGTACATATGCACAGAAATCTACAATACACCCTTATATATGTTAGAGGATGTGTTTGTACGCCCAAACAACAACACACTTAGCAGAATGTTATCCCTGGAGCAGTTCCTCATTGGGTTAATAGAAGTTTTTTATGCATTTCATTTTCCTGGCATGCGTAGTTAGATTAATGTCATTGGCTTTGTTATGGATTTTTTTCATAAAGTTATAGGACTTATTGCTATCACTACAATGACACGTGCAAATAGGTACTTTTGGAGAATGTTACAATGAATATGAGATTCTTCTTTTAAAATTTTTTTCACACGTATCCATGCCACTGTCAAACACCCAAAGTTGATATTCATCTTCTTGTTTTCTACCTCAGTTTATAGACACCATTTCTCTGAAGACCCTTTAAGAAATTTATCTACTTAGCTATATCTCTTTCTTAAAGAAAGTCTTAATTGCTAGAGTTTATTGTTTTTTTGTCAATTGCTTTAGAAAAACACCAAACAATAGATACAGTTGAATCTTAAGTTTTTCTTTCCAGTTCTCAGTTTTATTTTAATGATATAGTCAATTACAGAAAATCCCATTTCAAGATTTTGGCAAGTCTGTACACTCTGTGCATTGAGTGCTTAGAAAGATTTTTATCGGTATTAGAAGATAGTTATATATGGGTCATGGCTCTACTTCCTCTTTTTGTTTTGTGTTCTCGGCGGAAACATTCACTATGGAATTTTTTACATTCTTTTCACATTTCCCCTTTATTGATATATTTTAACAATTTCTCCTTGAGAGTCTTTAAAACGGTGTCACTTCCTGCTTCTATATGGTCCAACCAATTTAATTTATCTAAACAGCATTGCAACTTCCTCATTTCATGTGCTGATACAGTAAAGTCCAAATGTGTTGGTCATAGTTAAGTATGGAAATGCTTTAGATAAGCTCCATTCTTCTGTTTCTCATCCACAGATACTTTCATGATGATGTGGTTTAGTTGGATCATACAGTATATTCTCTGCTGGGTCATTTTCTTTTAAACTGCTTTTCCATGTTTTCTGAGGAAATATTGTTGGTAGTTTTCTGTCATCTTCCTCTAATGTTTTTTTTTCAAATGAGGATGTATTTTAAAGAATTGTTACCCTTGGCTGCCGTGTCTCTCCACTTGGCAGGGTGATTAAGCCGTTATTGGCTGAGGCTCTTTTTGGACTTTTCATTCTGATGAATGTTTTGCATCTGCTAATTTTCTTTAAGAAGTTGACATAGAGCTTATGTATCCGTGTTTGTCTTTTGCCACTTTAAGAGGCAGTTTGTTTAAACTAGATAGGTTGGAAATGCTGTAATTGTGGGTAGTCTCTTCTTTTCGTCTTATCCTTCCTTGTAATTTGCTATTTACTTTGACCTTTGCCATTAGCAGTCAATAAATCGACAGAGAGAGCTAAATATGAAATGAGAACTATGTAAGCAAATAGTATTTTTGTATCTGTTTAGATATGGTAGATTTGATTTTTTGTTATGTCATTTGGAACTTGTCCTGTCTTCAGTCTTCTGACTCTCCTTGGAAAATGTCATCATGATGTGCGTTCCTTAGACTTCTGAGGCATCTAAAAATCTTTAGACACTTTAACTTCTTCATCCTGGATTTTATTTTCTGGCATGGTTTTTGTTGTCTTTCCATTTGCCTACAGTTGCATAGAAGTCACCAATCATCAAAATACATGTTGACTTGATTCTGAAGGTCTTGTCAGGTTCTTCATAGAATTTCTCTATTTTGATTTCTTTACTTCTCAAGGGATGTTGTTGAAAATCAGCAAGCACCAGTTATCTTTATGGCAGAGTGACATCCACCGTTTTGCCAGGACAAAAGCCTGAAGCTTCGAATCTACAATCTGGCTATCTTTTACCTGTTGAAATTCATTGCTTCCTTCAAGGTTCAGATCAGGTGTCCCTTGCCGTGAAGCATTCCCTGATATCCATAGGTAAAAGTTTTCTTTCCTTCCTCAAAATTTCTTATAAGCATTTTTGGGCATTCTCCCTTTTCTCTACTGTACTTAATCGTGTACATGTTTTATCGCTCACCTTAGATCCTAAACTACATAATATCAAAGACTTGTCTCATTTGAGGTTGTGGCATCACCTGCATGATGTCTGTTCTCTAGTTAGCGTTCAATAAATATTCAGTGAGTTGACTTTGATTAAAAAGTCTTGGTAGCCAGCTTTCCTTGGAAAAGAAGAAACAACGTTTGTCAGGCTGGAGGGGAACATGGCTATAGATGTAAGATGTTTGGGAATGAGATGTTATAGTAGATGAGGAACTTTTACTCAATCACCTTTTCCCCTTAAGAATCAAAGGTCATCTTCAGGTGGTAACCGAGAATTGAATTCTAATTTTTTTTTAATGGGCAGTAAGTTCTTTGTTTTTATTAACTTTTATTTATTTTTAGTTTACATCATTCATTTCCACAAGATTTTGAGTTACAAATTTTCTCCCCGTCTTTCCCTACCCACCACCCCAAAACAGCAATCCTACTGTATATCTCCTCCCCCAAACTGCTCTCTCCTATGTCCTCCCCCATCACCCCTCTGACTTTGCAGTAGGACAAGATGGATCTCCCTACCCCAGTGCCTGTATATCTTATTACCCAGCTGCATGTAAATAATAATAATAATAATATATATGTTTTTAACATTTGCATTTAGAACTTTAAGTTCTAGATTCTTTCCTTTCCTCCCTCATCACACACCTCCACTGGAAAGACAGGCAATTCAATACAGGCTGTACATGTGTAGTTATGCAGAACATCTCTACAATGAATATATTGTGAAAGACTGACAATATTTCCCTCCTTCCTATCCTGCCCCCTACTTGTTCTATTCTCTACTTCGTCCCTGTCCCTTTACAGAAGTATGGGCTTCTAACCAATCTCCCCTCCAAGCTGCCCTCCACTCCATCATCGCCCCTTTCATCCCTTTCCCCCCTACTCTCCTGTAAGGCAAGATACCCCATTTAGAGTGTATGTCATTTCTTCCCTAAGCCAAATTCAATTAGAGTAATGTTGATCCATTCCCTTTTGCTTTCCTGTTCTTCACCTCCATTGTAACAGTTATCCCTTCCTCTTCTATATGAGATGATTAACCCCATTCTGGCTCTCCCTGTCTGCTCTCATTCTATTCCTCTCCCACCTCTCAATATCACCTTTTAAAATATCATCCCTTCCTATTAAATTGATCCTGTGCCCTTTGTCTATGTACACATATAAACACACACTCATATATGTATTCATATGCATATATACCCTCTTATATAGACATATGTGTATGTATACATATATATACATATATATACATATATATGTGTACATACACACACACACGCACACATACACACACATTTATATTCCCTTCAACTATCCTCATACTGAGAAAAGTTCCATAAGTTACAATTATCGTTTTTCCATGTTGGCATGTAAATAGTTCAACTTTGATAAGTTCCTTATGAATTCTTTTCCATGTTTACCT
>CM053580.1:252385672-252421311 GCA_028627135.1 Pseudochirops cupreus
ATATTTCACATTGCCTTCTATTTTTTCATTTGTTTGGATCTGTTTAATAGTATCTTGATTTCTCATAAAGTCATTTCCTTCCATTTGCTCCTTTCTAATTCTGAAGGAATTATTCTCTTCAGCAAGCTTTGGGGATTCTTTTTCCATCTGGCAAATTTGACTTTTTAAGGCATTCTTCTCCTTGTTGGCTTTTTGGGCCTCTTTTGCCGTTTGAATTAATCATTTTTTAAGGTGTCATTTTCTTCAGTCAGGTTGTTGACTCTCTTTTCATGATTTTCTTGCATCATTCTCATTTGTCTTCCCAATATTTCCTTCACTTCTCTCATTTGGTTTTCAAAATCCTTCTTAATCTCCTCTATGGCCTGTACCCAGTTTACATTTTTCTTGGAAGCTTTTGGTGCGGGAGTTCTGACTGTGTTGTCTTCCTCCCATTCCATGCTTTGATCCTTTTTGTCCCCAAAAAAGGAATCTAAAGTTGGATGGCTGTGCTTGCTTTGTTTCCTTTGCCTGCTCATGTTGCCAGTCAATTACTTGACTTTTGGGCTCAGTAGAACTCTGCTTTCAGAGGGGAGAGCTTTCTTCCAAATTGCTGGGGTTTTCACAGTTGCTGGAGCTATTAGGGGGCCTCCATCTCTGTAGCCCCCACCAGCTTTGGCTCTGGGTCACACACCTCAGGACCTCCACCCAAGACCATTATCCTGATCCAGGCAGGTTAAAGCAAGAGCACTTGGCCTCTGAATGATCATTTGGCTCCCCTGCAATCTGCAGGCTGGAATCTCTGAAGCAGCCTTGTGGAGGTGGCTGCAGGGCCACCACTTCCACTGCTTTCTTGCTCTGGGAGTAGATGGCTGGACCACTCCTTTCCCCCAAATTTAGCCGAGTTCCACTGACCTTTCACTTTGACCTTGTTTCTTATGGGTTGGTAATTCTGGAAACTGCCATAGCTGCTGGTGATCCACTCTCCTGAAAGCTTGTGCTGGGGCTTGTCCTGGCCACCCTGGGCTTACAACCCTCGACTCATATGGGGCTGGTCTTGGCTCCCAGCATGCTGCGATGGACCCTTCCCATCCACCTGCCAGGCTGCCTTCAGCAGGACGCTTGTTTCTCTGTCATTTTATGAGTTCTGGAGCTCTAAAATTTGTTTAGAGTCGTATTTTATAGGTATTTGAGGTGGTTATGGGCAGAGCTCCCAGAGTTTTCATGCTTGTATGCCACCATCTTGACTCTGCCACCTGAATTTTAATTTAAAGAGATTGGAAGTAGGTTAGAATAGTTCATGGGACTGTACCACAGATCAATGGGTGTTGAACGAAAGGATTGCCAGTTAACCAGGACTGAAAGAGTATGAAAGGAATGGTGTTATTTTGAAATAATTGAGGGAATATTATTAGAATGACAGCTAAGTAAAAACAGATTCCTTACAGAAACATGTGTCATGCACTGGAAACCTCTTTGGTGACTAAATCAATATCCTCCTTTTCTTGCATATGACTTCTTTTTTTTTTTCCTAAAAAGATTTCTAAGAGAGATTACATTTTTTTCAAGGATTTATCTGACTGTTGTCTTAATTCAAATCTAGAATTTAGGAAATGAGGTTGAAAGGGTTAAAACAAAGAAATCTTTCAAAATGTATACATGGTTACTTTGGCAGAATTTGATGATCAAGTGTTTAGCAAACTTTTTGAAAATTGCATGGAGAAAATTGAAAATAATAATAATTGATTCATCCTGTTATGATATTTTTTTGAAGTGAGTTTTTGGTTACAGTGATGCTGAAATATTATGGTGTCTGTAAGTAGAATTAGCACCTCCGTTCTATGTTTAGAATATTAAATAGGATCTACCATTAGTTCAGCAGGTGCTGCTACTAGTTTACTTGTATGAAGCACTTTATCCTTTACACAGTATTTAATGTATATGTTCTCAAGTAGGTGATATAAGTGTTATTCCCAATTTACCAATCAGGAAAAGTCAAGATCAGAGTTTAAGAAGATCTAAGCTAGAATTGCTCACTACACTTGAAATCAGGAAGGTTTGAGTTTGAGTTAAAATCCTACCTCAGATATTAACTAGTTCTGTGACAGTGAGAAAGCCACCCAATCTTTTCTCAGCTCAGGTTCTTCATTTATAAAATGAAGGTGTTGGGCTCTATAACCTCTAAGTTCCCCATCAGCTTTAAATCTGTGGTCCTATGGGTAGTGAGGGGCAAAGAAAGGATATGATTTGAAATGCTGATCTGTAAACATTAAGTCCAATTGCAATAGGATTCTCCAATAATACTTATTTAAAGACATAAGCTTCAACATAGGCCAAATTCACAGGATAAATTCATTAAGACAGTTATATTTATTTTATATCTCAGAGTAGACAGTGAACTAGAACTTTTATTCACCTTCCTAGGTTTAACAGAGCCATTTAGAGAGGCTATATTAAATTCCAGACAACAAAGTACTGCCCCGTATATGTTCATGTCCTAGCATTTAAAATCTGTGAGCCATGCTCAGTATTCAGCATGCAACTATGAACTATTGGCCCTCATCCCTTCATTGAAACAACTCTCTGGAAGGTCATCAGTGACATCTTGAATATCACCACTGACCTCCTCATCTCCCAATCCAATGACATTTTCATCTTCATTTTCTTTGACCTGTCTGTTGCATTTGATCCAGTTGACATCCCCACATAACCTTTTGCGACCGTCTTTTTTTCATGAATTCTATGATACTATTATCTTTTCCCCCCTTTTTATGTCTTAAAAACTGATCCTTCTCCTGGACTCTAGAGGCTATATGATTTAGTTTAAAATAAATAACTGGGTTAGAAGTTACCAGATGGCTTTACCACTAATCAGTTGGGTGACTTTAGGCAAAAGGAATACTACTGTGATTTTCCATATCTATGATGAGTGTGTTGGATTAATCTTTGAGATATCTTCCAGCTTTAAAATCCTGTCATTGACAATGAATATATGTTTACATATATGCTGGACATATGAAACTAGATGTTCCCCTATCCATATGGCTATATTCATATAGATATAAGAGTATAGACTAAAACTAAGTAAATTATATGTATATAATTCTCTCTTCTCCAGTCATTCAATAAGTTTTGGCCCTTGAGTTTTATATTTCAGTCATTGTTATAATTTTTTAAGTTCCCCAGGCTAGAAATTATTGATTCATCCTTGTCATTATCTCTCTATATGTAATTAGTAAGCAGATTTTCTCCTTTTTTTCCTTTACACTGACTTAGAGACATTAAAAGTAAGTGCATAGTATAAAGATTTCCTGACTGTTTTGCAGTGAGAAAATCCGGCATTTAAGTTCTGCCTTTGTCACATTCTGATCACAAGTAAGTTATTTTACCTCTCAGTTAACCTGGATAACTTTCTGAGACCAACTACCAAACAGTATCAGTGGAAAAGTGAGTTTTCCAACCTGATGAAATCACAGGTCATAGTGTCACATATTGAGAATTGGAAGGGATTTTAGAGGTTATCCAGTTCAACCCTTTCATTTTAAAAATGAGTAAGTAGAGAACCAGTGAAGGGAAATGACTTGTACAAGGTCACAAAATGGTACAACCATGGTTTCAACCTGGGACCTCTGACCCCAAATCCGGTGGTTATTTTTCCTTCCAATGTACAACTATCTATACTATATCTCTCCCCTTGTGGAATAGGCCTGGGATGATAGATCTCTAATTTCATCAGTGTTGTGGAGTCCTTGGTCTTGAAATTCCCTGTACGTACACATATAAGCAATTGACTTATAAAATATAGTTTTAGAGAGTTTGTTGGAGGGACTGAGTGGTTTAGCTACCTGGACATGGTCAAGTAGTGAGCAGTTGTCAGAGGCTTTACTTGAGCCCTGGCCTTTTAAATTCCATATTTGGTCCTTTATCTACTTCTATATACTATGCAATGCTACTTCTCAGTATTCAGTGGATTAGTTTAAATTTATGTTGAAAATACTGGAAACAGGTTGTACATTCCTTTCTTTGCTTCTCTTCTTTATCTCCGCCTATGCTTGAAGATGCCAAGTGGAAACTGAATTGTCACTTGTCAAGCAAGACTACTCTATTTTTTTCTTCAGATTTGGAGTTTGGTAGATGACCTTTGTGCCCTCCTCCATTTCAGAGATTCTGTCCTGTTCTGAGAATAACATCATCACAGATTCAGTCCTTAATGAAAATTGATCCTGAGTATTGGGGACAGTAACCGTTGATGTCACTCCACAGAAGGTATCTAGACAAGGGAGGCTGCTTTCCAGATTTCCTTCCTACTGGTTAGCACACCAAGGAAGAAAGAGAAAAAAAAATTAAAATCAGGTACAACTGCTTCCCAGGACCCACAGACAATGAAGATACTTTTTTCTGAGATCTTGAGGCTTATCTTGTCTGACTTTTTGCTCTATCAAAAATGCCAGCTGCCTTTAAAAAATCCAAGATTCTGTCCTGTCTTGGTTTTGGTAGCTGGTAACGTCCTTCCCATGACTAAACATGTTGACTAATGTTGCCTCTGTATACATACAGGCTGGCTGAACAATTGTTTAAACTTTATTTTCCTCACCTAATTCTTCTTATTTCTGAGAAGACATATCTAGACGCAACTTGGTGTCATGGATAGAACTCTACTTAGAGTTAGGAATAATTGGGTTCAAGTCTGCTTTAGACATATACTAGTTACATTAGCTCATGTATATTACTTGAAACTCTCAGAAGTTCAAGGCTACTCTATAAGATGATAAATTAAAGAAAAGGGCATTCTTACAGGAAATTCCACCCTGGCATCTCACTATACCAATGAAATCACAGGTCTGGTTTAAAACAACAACAACAACAGCACGAGACCACATTATAACAAGGCTAACAGCCTTATGCCTAGTACTCCTATAAATGCTTGTTGAGTGATGAAATAAAATAATAGATGGGAAAATGATTGAAAAATGATTGAAAAAGTCAAAAGTGCTTTGTATGTATGGTAAGATACAAATAAACCTACATGTTGATTAGTTTTCCTATTAATTTTAAAATGCCAACATTTATACAAACAGTTTCATTAAAGAAAATGATCTTTCTGAGGACTAAGACCTTCCAAGGACCATTTTATCCTATGCCACTGCTGCTTTATCCTTTAATCTAGATCTACAGAGGCAATGACAAGGGGTTGCTAAGACACTTGGTTCTAAACTCTTTGGGACCCTGTGTTTTCATCTTCACCCTAGACGCTCTTTGCCCTGCAACCTCATGGGTTCCCCACTATCATCGTTTCAACCTCTTGCTCTAAGAAATTTGATAAGAGCAGGTAGGTGGTGAAAGGAGAGAGACACAGAGAGACAGAGAGGGAGAGAAAGAGAGAGAGAGAGAGAGAGAGAGAGAGAGAGAGAGAGAGAGAGAGAGAGAGAGAGAGATTGAGATTTAATTAGAACAATACTATCATCACCTGTGAAAAGGCTTAGACCAAAACATTGTTCCCTATCTACCACTTCCCTAAATGTATTCTGTTTGGATACAAGCTACTAGAAGATGTGGACTGTCAGGTTTTTCTAACAAGTTTGTAACCTCAGTTAATGGAACAGAGCAAGGGATTAATAATTTTTCCCCATTCATTCCCAGAAATGATTGGTTGTACTAGATTGTTCCTTGTAGTGAATTTATTTGAACTACATTAACAGACACCTTTTTTTGATGCATTTACTAAGAAATGGAAATATTCCTTTTATATGAAACCCACTTTTAGGAAATGGTACTTGTAGTAATTGAATTTTTCTTGTATCATATCTTTCTTTCTAAAGGATGCTGTTATTATAACTGCTGCAAGTTTGTTTAGCAAGTGTGAAATGAAACAAAAGATTCAATATGAAAATAGAAACAAGTCAAGTTAACTTAACAACTAAATAATAACACAATAACTTGTGACTATCAAATAGCTTGCTGACAAGTTCTTTGATACTCTGAATGAGTTAATGCCTGAGGAACCTGTCCGTGTAGCAGTGGTTCTCAACCTTCCTAATGCCGTGACCCTTTAATACTCGCATGTGGGCGTATCTGCATGTAGGCGAACCCGCCTGGAGACCGATAGAGGAGCAGCATCTCGGTTCCCAAGACCGTCGGAAATATGTGTTTTCCGATGGTCTTAGGTGATCCCGTTTGACCCCCAAAGGGGTCACGACCCACAGGTTGAGAATCAAAGAATGCAAAGTATGGGTAAAATTAACTGTTGCTTCTCCATTCAGAGAGGAGTCAACATGTCACTATCCTAGGCTATTTAAACTAGTTACGAGGAGAAACTCAGTGGGCAAGGAAATAAAATATTCACTTAGAAAAAAGAAAGGCAAACATTTCTCACTTGATTTATAATTTCTTCCTGAGGAGTCTCATTGTGATTTTCTAAGTCTTTAGCTATTTCTATTTGAGTTGCACAGGAAATGTTTTTGTTCCCATTCAGTTGTCTTCCAATGAATCATGTGTGTATTGGGTTATTTTCTGCACAGTCCAGGGCCTAAAGAAAAACATACATCTGGCTTGTAAATCAGAATGAAACGTGGATGCTTCAGCCTGCTATTTATGGGGTGACTGCCCCTTTTGTTGTACGGGTCCACAGTGTGGATTATGTGACATGCTGGTGAAGACTCCTTTTGGCCCTTAAATGATTACATCAGGGAACCTTCAAATCATATGTGAAATGTAATATATGCTACCTGATCTACCGCACTTAGGATGATGATTTTTGTTCTTCTTTTTCCCCTTCCTTTAGAAATTGTCCCCTGGTTACATGAGTTCAGAGAGAAGAATGCTGTGGATTTCTCTCAGCTAACATTTGACCCAGGACAGAAAGAACTTGTTGTAGGAGCCAGGTGAGAAATATTATACTTTGTCACCCAGTTTTGGGGGGACTCAGTTTTGCTTTTATTTGGTTAAACATGGTTAGAAACTGCTGACTAGGTAGTAATTATTCATTATTCATTTTAGCAATGGAAAACAGCCTAGAAAATTTAGTTTGAGATAAGCACAGAAGAACTCGACTCTATTTCCAGTTGTGCTGCAAAAGTGAGATAATGTATAGAAAAAAATTTTTAACCTTTAAAGCATAATGTAAATGCTAGTTAAATTTAGAATAATCTGGCCTTTTGTTTGCTTGTTTTTGCTTCAGTTTTCTCATCAGTAAAATTAGAGAGCTCAATTTAATCTCTCAGAGATGCAAATATTTAAGGATGTCAACTCAAGTCCTTTTCTTCATGTATTAAGGATTCTACTGTGGGCCTACCATGAGAAGGGCATGTGGTTTGAGTTTTTCCCTAGTATTTAGTCCCTCTTCAATGAATCTTAGCTCCATTCAAACACATTAAGTATTTGCTCTGTAAAAAGCAATTGTGTGAAGCATTTGGGCTACAAGAGATGGTAAATGATATGGGATCTCCCCATATAGCACTTCCAAACAAATAGCAAGAATAAAAAAAATATATATAAACAAAGTTGTATAATGAGAAACAGAATATGATAATTGTAAAAAGAAGAGATTCAGATGAAGTGATATGAGAAACCTGAAAAGGAAAGAAAAACTCCGATTCAGGTTGCAGAGGGTGAGGAGGGGGATGGATCAGCAAAGAGGGTCATCAGCATGGAAGTGGTTGCATCTGAAGGAAAAGGTCCTGAAGGAAAAGAAGGGTTACATCAGGCAGAGATCTGGAGGGAATATATTCCAGGCCTAATAAAATGTGAGCATTGTAGGGACCTAGAGAGAATTGGATCTGGCCTTGAGGAAGTTATGCGATGATACAATTTGCCTGGCCAGTGGTTTGGAATGAGAATTGGCTTTCAGGCAAGTTTATTTATTCTGTCCTTAGCTTCTGCCTGAATCCCGGTATTATTAATGCATGCGTGCCCATGCACGCACACACCTACACCCACCAGACACACACACACACACACACACACACACACACACACACACACACGCACACCCCTACACCCACCAGACACACACACACACACACACACACACACACACACACACACACCCCTACACCCACCAGACACACACACACACACACACACACACACACACACACACACACACCCCTACACCCACCAGACACACACACACACACACACACATACACACACCACCCCTCCTTATCCCCTTAAATGACTTAGGCTTGGGAAAGAGGGAAAACACAGGCACTGTCATTGCAGTTTCTGTTGTAACTTCTTATTCTTGAGGGAAAAAAAAAAGAAAACAGTTGTTATATTGTGGATAATGAAAAATGAAAGTGAGGTTATGTTAATGTTTACTCAAATATATAGAGTATCAGTATCTCTCTGTATTAGATTCACCTTACCCGGTAGTTTCAGGTATAGTTATATAATTATCAGCGCTCGAGAGAGTGCTAATACTTAGCAATGAGGCTTACTTGGAAAATATGTTACTTAGTGAGATACTGATGGGGTTTTGTGCTCCCAGAGCAATAATAACAAACACATCTTGTCACTTCTTGCTAGAATTTTAGCAGTAAAATCCCAGAAATAAGTGGAAGAATTGTGGGAATGGTTTTGTTATTATTAATACACTCAGATTTACACCTCAAGTTTTCAGCATTCAAGGTTAATATAACAATGAGGAATATTTACATTTGAATTTTGATATTTGCTGTATTAATATCACATAAAGTGACTTTTTTTGCTTTGTGTTTATTAGAAATCTGTTCTTCCCTCTAGAGTTTGTGCATAAAATCTTTAAGGATTATAGGATGTGAAAAAATGCACAGCAGAAAACAAAAGAAAACTTGGAAGGAAGAACAGAAAAGCAGGGTAGCTTTGAAAACAATGTCTAGTATTTATTACCTTATTTTTTTCTTTTAAAGTAAATGATGAAATGGAAATTCATAGTTTTATATTGAATTCTTCTTTTATGTTGTGCTGTGTACATGGAAATATTCTTTTCTGTCTTTTTATTTTTGCTTAAAATAAATATAAAATTTAAAGGAATTGTATGATGCCAAACAAGAATTCTCTTTTTGGAGGTAGAGTTCTCATTTGGCCCTGTAATTGGTGTGTAGAACTCCTAGTGTGATAACAAGCTCCACCAGTGCAAAGTGACAATTCATCGTTAACTTAATAGTAATAATTACATCTCATTTCAGAAGTCCATAACTCTCTAATTAGTTGTACTCATGATGACTTTTAGAAGGTCCAGAGATTTTATACTAAAATTCTGACAGGTTTATTTGAAGTAGCCTACTTGACCTGACTATAACCTCTTCAAATTCCTTGGTCCACCTTTGTGTGACTATGGCCTGGGCATGATCTAGGCAGAAAAATCCTATTCCCTGGGGTTTGGCCTCCACTGTTAAAGAGGAACTACCTTTTATTCTGATGTATTTGGAACTTTACTATCAATTAATTTATTTGCCTGCTGTATTCCAGGTATTGTATAAGACACTGGGAATGCACATATAAAAGTTAAGCAGTTCTAATGGGAGAGACAAGTGTACATTCATACATATACATTCTACGGGGGGGGGGGGGACAATTATGTATATAGCTGTACACATATGCACACACACAGTGCTTAGCACAGTTCTTAGCAAATAATAGGTATTTAATAAATGTTCATTGATTTACACCAAACACCAAACTTAAATATTTAGATTTTAACCACTATAAAGATCTGCAGTCCAGGGGTGTAGTGGAATGCATTTGTACCTAAAGTCTGGCTCTGGGCCCTAGTGGACAGAGATCTAGAACTATTCTTACAGATTCATATTAATTTTTTTGGTGAGGTATTGTCCCTACTTGCATAACTCTCTCTTATATTACCAACCAATTTATTCTTCTTGGTCAGAATTAAATCCAGGGTCATTTTTTACTTCCTCATGTTATAGACAATATTGTCAGCAGAGAAAAAAAAGCTAAAAAACTTGTTTTTAAACAAATAGCACTTTCAGAAAATGTCTAAATTGTTGAATTCTCTCATCACAACCTAATACACTTTGCCTCTGACCTAGTTAATCATAATAACTGACATTTACGAAGCATTCACTATGTGCCACACACTGTGTTCAGTGCTTTACAAATATGATTTCATTTGATTTTCACGACAACCTGGGGAGGTAGGTACAATTAATATTTCCATTTTATAGAAAAAGGAACTGAGGCAAACAGGTTAAGTGAGTTGCTCGGGGTCACACAGCTAATCAGTGCCTGACGCTGGATTTGAATAAAGGTCTTTCTGACCCTAGGCCCAATGTTGTAGAAACTATGATCGTCACTCATATTTTCTAAGTGGTTTGATGGCCTGTAGCATCTTTTCCCAAAAATATCGCTTTAGTTTTTCTTCCCTTTTATTCTTGCCCAATACTATCTACCACAGTTCTACTCATGGATTTATGGGTTTCCATAAAGGGTTTCTGTATCTTTTTAATGTACAGTGACTTTTAAAGTGCAGTCAAGCTCTAAAATCCTATGGCCCTACCTTTAATAATAACAATAACTGCCACTTATATGATATTAAAAAATTACGGTGTTTTTACCTAAATTATCTCATTTGAGACTCATAAGCACCCCATGAAATTGTTACTGTAAGTATTATTATCTTCATTTTATATGTGAGAATCATACTCCTTAAGTGAGCTATCCAGGGTTGTACGTGTTTGTAGGTGAGATTGGAATCCAGGTTTTCTTGACCCTAAGTCACTACTATGTCATAAAAAGCCTTGGTTCTGTTCTATCAGGGTTTGCTGGTACCTCTTTGTTTACTTAAATGTGTTAAAATACTGAGTTTCCTTTAACATCATTCTGTGCCTTGATATAGAGATATCCTGGCCATATATTTTATTTTCCATTATATCTCTCACTTCTGTTCTCTATTCCGCCCCCCCCCCAGCAATTTCTTTACAAAATAGAAATCTTCAAGTGATCTCAGATACTTGTGATTCATGTAAATTATATTAGACAAAAATTTCATCTTCCAGGTTTTCATCATTATTTATTCCATCCTAGAATATGGTACATGGAGGGTCTTTGTAGCTGGGCCACATGCCTGGATGTCATGTGCACACCTTAAATACCTATGCTGCCAAGGGCTTCCCACTTCAGTACTTTATCTAATTTACTTGCCCCATTAGGTAACTCCTAAAATACACGTTTTTGGCAACTATCTCCTCTCTAATTCAAGTCCTGTTTTCTTGTAAATGTAACCCTAGAACACACTTATCTACCAATTAACTCTCTTTCAATGCTGTTGTATACACAGATCCTAGCCATCTTTCCAAGTGTGCCACACACACACACACACACACACACACACCAAAATTGTGTCTATTCCCTAATGCTTCTCATTTTTTTCTGTAGAAATGAAGTTACTTATCTTCCCTTGCAGTCACCCTGCAATACTGGAAAAAAAAAATCTTCCTTTAAAGGGGAAAAACCTGAATCTATTTTCCACTTTTAGCACTTTTAACATACCGGACTCTTAACTTTGCTAACTCTCTGCCATGATACTTCTATTTTGGAATTTCAGGGCAATTCTGCCATCATTTTTGTACTTTTTTGATCAGAACTGTTATCCTTCATGACAATTGTTTTATGGGTTTATATGGCCATTTCTCCTTCTTTTCTTCTCCATATGAATTGGCATTAATTATTACGAACGTGATATGGGTGATGTAGCAAATGGTGCTAAATAATGTATTGACTACTATATAGAAAACTACAACTTGAATGCATATACCAGGTTGTCTTATGTATAGATATAGTAAATGGACCTGTAACTTCATTGGGTTACTGACCTTCCCAAAGAGAATGCTCTGTCCATCACTGCAGATTGGTGCCTCCTCTGTAACTTTTAGCTTAGAGGGTTTCCTAAAACACTGAGAGGTCATGTAAATTGGCCAGATTATTCCACTTATTTAGCATTAAACTATCCTGCCTTCTGTGTGTCACTTGAAAGGGGGTAGGAATGGTGTAACTTAAGAGCCAGAATTATTTGTTTGCATATTGATGGGGCCAAGGTGTTATAGAACTATCCAACTCAATCCTTATTTTAAAAGGGGTGAAATATTATTTATCACTGTTTATGAAATGGAATATTTGATGAGTCTGTTTTCAAATATATGATTTTAATTTCTTTCATAAAATAGTCTCAATCTCTTTTTAGATCTCAATTTTTTATTACTATGGAATCATATTTCTTTCCCCTTCTGATACTCAATGATTATAATACATTCAATCTGTAACTTTCATACTACCTATTTTTTTCTTCTTCCTGAAGTCTCGTTATACTATAGAATGGTCAACTTCTGGAGCTGAAAGAGAACTGTAAGATATTGATCCAAAAGGTAGTGATTAATGACTCAATGTCATTAAGAAAGGTTTTTAGCAGAGTATCTCAGCACCCTGTCCTGTAACGTTCAAACATTTTGGCAGTAACTTGGATCAGGACATGGAACGCATGTTTACCAAATATGAAATTGACACAAATAACAACTAACATGTTGCTCATGTATCTAAGGCAGTCTTGATGAGTGGACCAAATCTAAATTAAATTTACTAGTGATAAATATAGCATGAGTTCAGAAATCACCTGCTTAAGTACATTATTGGGAAAGTATGACTAGACCATATTTCATGTGAAAATAAGATCCAGGAGTATAAATCAATAATAGCCCCAAGCCCTCTAACACTGCCTTATACTTCATTAATAGAGGTATATTATCAATAAGAGGAAGGGTGATAGTTTCACTGTACTCAAGCCAGAACACTTATGGAATGTTGGTTTCTGATCTGGGCATCATATTTAAAAAAAATACTTTGGAAAACTAGAGACAATCAAAGGAAAGTGATTGGTTGATGAAAATACACAAAATCATGCCATCTGAGGATTGTTTGAATGACCTGGCAGTGTTTGTCATTGATCAGAAAAGCTTTTGTGGGGACATTACAACTGCCTTCAAGTTTATGAATGGTTGTTCTTTGGAAGAGCAATTAGATTTCTTTTGCCTAGATCCAGAGGCCACAATGAATATCGACAAGTAAAAATTTCAGAGAATCTGATTTTTTTCAATGTAAAAAAAATAATAATTAGAGTCCTAATCAGTAATTTTTTGGTCTTTAGAACAAGTTTCATTTTAATGTATCTGTAAAAGAGAGACTTCTGAGGAGGTCATTTCAGAGAAGGAAAATGTATGACCATATCAAGGACTGAATTACTTTGAGGGGGTCACTTTGAGGAAGAAGTAGGACATTGAGTAACTTCCCATAAATAAATTCTTGATACCTCTGAACATTTGTTTTTTTCTTAAGTGAAGGGACATAAAATATTTTTAGTGCTCTTGAAATTTCATGTACTGGGACAAATATCCTGGTTGTTTCTGTGTTTGTACTTAGATCTTTCCAAAACTGTGATGGTCTCCCAGCGAGTAGCAATTTCTGCAATGGTGGATTCTTCAGACAAAGGGCAAATGACAACCTTTTGGGTAGAATGGAGAGAACCTCTTATTCGGGTGTCATTTGAAGACCCTTCCAACTTTGAGATTCTGTGAGATTGTCTATAAAAACAGCATCACTTTACAGTTGAAAAAGCTGAACCTAATTTTAATAGCTTGTCTGTAAGCAATTAGGTAGCTGCTGACATAGCCATTAAAAAGACATAGATCTCTTGACTTCTGGTTCAATGTTCTTTCCTCTACACTATGTATCCCCAGATCTCCATATAATTTTCACAGAGAAGTAGTGTGAGGCATGAAAATAAAGATATTTATTTTAACTGATTCTTTTTAAAATAGTTCTATCTACTTTATCTTCCAGTTTCCAACTATTAAGTACTTCCCCTAGTGAGGAGACTTTAAACTATTACTTTTTAAAAAATTGTCAGACATTTTTTTCCCCTTCTACTTTCTCCTAACCACTGAAAAGAAACAACAACCCCATCACATAAACCCAGTGGAGAAAAACAAATTCTGACATTGACAATGTTCAAAAACGAATTTCCTATTCTCTGTGTTATAAAGTGAGTTGCATTCTTTTTTATTAGCCAGTCCACTGGAATCATGATTGATCATTCAATTGATATGAATTCTTAAGTCTTTCAGAATTGTTCATTTTTATAAATTATTCTTCAGGTTCAGCTCACTTTATCCATAATCATTCCATACAAATCTTCCCAGGTATTTTTGAAATCATACACTGATTCTGTTAGTGCCTGTGACATTATTTTTCTATAACTTAAACATTTTTGAATGCTTATTTTTTCCAGGAGAACTTGGCAAGCCTGCAGAACTGGTTTAACTTACAAAGATACTGTCCAATCTACTATTTCATATTTTAGACCCTCAGAAAATCTTTATAACATTAGGATGTCTTGCACCCACATTTTTTTTTGTGATTATTTTTTTTTGGAGGGCAGTGGGGGTTAAGTGATTTGCCCAAGGTCACATGGTTAGTTTTTGTGTTAAGTTGTCTGAGGCCAGATTTGAACTCAGGTCCTCCTGACTCCAGGGCTGGTGCTCTGTTCACTGTGCCACCTAGTCACCTCCACCCACATTTTTAAAAGCACTATCAATGGGATGGCTAGGTGGTGCAGTGAACAGAGCACTGGCCCTGGAGTCAGGAGGACCTGAGTTCAAATCTGACCCCAGATACTTGACACACTAACCATATGACTTTGGGCAAGTCACTTAACCCCAATTGCCCTCCAAAAAAAAAAAAAGCAAAAAAAAAGCACCATCATTTACATTGGCAGCTTTAAATTAGTTTATATTCATTTTCTCACTACTTGGAATTTAATATTAAACCACTTGTCACCTATCACATGCATGTCAATAAAAAGTAAACAGCTTGCAGAAATGGATGGTGAGGAAAACTTTCTAATAAAAGGCTTTCTTTTTCCACATCCCTTAAAGATGCCCTGGGAAAGCAAACCTATGTAACACCACAAGGTGTGAAATTTGTAGTGGCCTCTCTGGCCCTTTTTTGTTGTTGTTGTTGCTCTGTGATGCCTGGCGTTGATACCTCAGAAAGTTCTTCAATTTGTTGTGGCTTTATAATTCCCTAGGATGTTCTAGGGTAGAATTCAGCATCCAAACACAAATACATAGGATAATTGCCAACATTATCAACTATCTTTCAATTTGTATCATGTTATACATAGGATACCTTATGTTACTGTAAGTCTAAAATGAACCCTAATCTTGGTTTAAAAAAGTAAAGCCAGTGATATGAACGAAGAAGATCTAAGTGATAGACACGGAAAATGATTAGATTTAGGAGAGAAAGAGGGAGGGAGTAACAGAGGGAGAGAGAGAGAGAGAGAGAGAGAGAGAGAGAGAGAGAGAGAGAAAGAGAGAAACAAACCATATTCCTCCCTGCTGTCAAAATAATGCACTGTTCTTTTCTGCCTCTATGCTTTTGCTTCCAATGTTCAGTATATCTTTTCTCAGAATATCTTTTTTCCTACTATTTGTTTATTAGATTTTGTATGATCTATTAAAGCTCAACTTGAATGTCACTGCTTCCAGTAAAACTTTCTGGATCCTCCTATTGGTAGTAACCTTCTCTCTGGTCTCTATTTTGCAATTCTTAATACAATTACCAATAAATGCTGTGTATCATTGCATTCTTTATGATATCACATTCTTCAAATTCTATCAAATACATGAAAGTAAAGTGGAATAGGTTATGGGTCTTTGAGGTGCTAGGTATATTTCTCGATTGATTATATATTTGCCATTTCACGAATTAGGGAGTGAAGAATGCTTGAAATCTTTTGAAAAGTATAAAGAGAAAACATGATTATTATTTTATTTAAATCAAAATTTTGAAATGATAAATTTTGTTATGTATTCTGTCAATTAAAATGACCCTCAAGTTTTAGGTATATGATACCCAAGTCTTGTTTTTTATAATATTGTAAAAACATTTAACATAACTTTTAGACGGGGTAATTTTTGGACTCTGGTATTTTACTTCAGGAATTCATTGGTAAGATTACTACTACAAACCAGCTTCATTACTGAAACATAGATGGTTTACCACATAAGCTATGACACTGATAAATGATACTAAAGTACTTTATTTTAAATTGAATTTATTTTTGATATTAGGCAATTTGTTGGAAGGGGATGTTAGGCAATTTGTTGGAAGGAGATATGCTAGACAGAGAACTGTGTCCTATAATGGATGAATCATTAACTGGCACAGTTTTGCACAAATTACCTATATTACTTGTAATCAGTATTGTTTGAAATACACTCTGTGTAATTTTCACGTAATAACTTAAAGAGGAAAGTTTTGGACCCCTAATAAAAGAAAATGACAAATAATTTTCAGTTGAATTACCAACATTAATTCCCAGATTTGAGTTTTGTGACTGATCATTTTTAATGTCATTAATAATAAAAGTTAGTAAATATGCTTCAGAAATTATTTCCTTATCCTTTTACTAAGGCATTTGCCTAAAATTAGAGTTGCAGATGCTAGAAGGAAGGTCGAGGTTTTTATTTCATTGTGTGCTTTGGGGATTTCATATTTGCTGAATACAGTGGAAATGACTCCAGGGCAAACTTAGTGCTGAAGTAGTCATTATTAAAATTGTCAAGTAGATAAATTTAACTTTACTTTCATACCAATAAGTATTTGGTGTCCATGAAATATAGTAATTGAGCAGTTGACAAAACATACACAAGTTAGCTATACTTTTGCAAAACTGCCTAAGTATTACTTTTAGTATCAAATGTTGAACAGCAGAAATGAAAAATTGTTCCTTATCAAGAATTTTAAAGCCAACTAAACCAACTATATGACATATAGCAGGACATTATTTATTTATCTTTAGTTCCTTCATTCTTAAAAAGTTTGTCATTTGCAAACCATTTTTGAAAATGTACCTGTATCTACACTTGTAATTTTCTTTTTCTTTTTGTAACATTTGGTGCTTGAGTCTTTTTTTTTTAAATCTTGATCATATCATGTGTGATATTTCCTCTTGGTTCAATTTCTTGGTGTAACCCTATACAACTCCCTCAGTGATACAGAAACCCAAATGAAGGGCGTAGGGCATTGCCATCTAAACTGTCACATGTATCTGACTAATATAGGGTATATGTCTTAATAGGGGACTAATAGAGAAATAATTTTATAATAAGATAAAGTACAATCAGTTTCATTTTTTGAGCAAGACTTCTTAGAAATCCTGTTATTTCACAAAGATTAGATGAAAGATAATTATAAAGATCAAAGATAATTATAGAAAAACATATAGAGTAACACAAAATCTGTTTTTAAAAAAGAGATGATTTAGTAATACACCAGGTTAGATAGCCAATGGACAGCCCTTGATATCCTTGGTAACTTGGTTCCAGGAGACTTAAGAAATTTAGAAGAATGCCTCTACACACTCTTGAATTCCCTGTGAAGAATTTGTGAGAAGATATTTGTGCAACTCTGCCTCACTTAAATCCAGTTTATGAGCAAGTCATCACTTTGATATCACTGGCCCTTTTTGAAACAAAGAATGAATAGCAACAATGATGGGCAAGAGTTGTTCAGCAAGAGAAAGGGAGGATTGGTGGTCATCTATACCACTTTGCTCATATTTTGCATGAGATCAGATATTTATTGAAGTATGTCTGTGTGTGTGAGAATATACGTGTTTTGCATGTGTGTGTGTGCATGTGTGTGTGTGTGTGTGAGAGAGAGAGAGAGAGAGAGAGAAAGAGAGAGAAACAGAAAGATCAAAGTAGACAGAGACAAAGATACAGACCATACAAAGGAGAGATACAGAGACAGAAAATAAATGAATTTATATAGAGAGAGGTAGCGTGATATAATATTAGAGAGCTGACTATCTTGATAGATTTTTCAAATTACTTTCACATTTCAAACCTTCTGCAGCAACATTTTGTGTGTCTGCTTGTCAGTTATTTAAGATGTTTTCTTTGACTTATGAACTTTGGAGGTTGTGTGGTGGGATGGATAGACGGGTGTCTTACCTCTGACACATATTGATTTTGCGACATTCATCTAAAAGCATTTATTAACCTCCTATATACTATATGCCCCAATGAACAAGTCATTTTTCTTAGTGACCCAGGCCCCTCTCTAAGAATAAGTTAAAGATGAGTTGTTAATCTGTGTCAGTAGAGATAGTTCTCAGAGTCTGAGTTCCTCATAATGATGAAATTCCAAGTTTGCCCCCACTTCTACACTCTCAAATATGTGTATGTATGCATACATGTACATATGTGACTATATATGAACCCACATGTATGCACGAATGCACACACACACACATGTATATGTATGTGCATGTAGTTGGAGCAGACCTGTGATTTTTTTTGTAGAGAACTCCTTGTGAGAAAATTTCCTCTGCTAATGAAGATCAGAATTGGCTTTGCTGTAATTTACAGTCTTAATAAGTTCACTGGGGCATTGGGAGATTAAGTGACTTTTCCAGGGTCGCAGGGCTAGTTTGTATAAGAGCTTGGACTTGAACATGGCTTCCTTGGTTCATGACTGGTCTTCTATTTACCAAGCTTTGAGGAATCTTATCTGTGCCTATGTGTATATATCTAAAGCTTGTGAGAGTTAATATTATACAAAGAATGAGAACCATCTGCCTTTTTCATTCCAAGTGGCCTAGGCTCTATACCATCTCTCCTAGAGCTGAGTCTATACTATGTACTTGTGATCAATTACTACCTCCCTATTTAAAATGGGAAGAGAAATGAATTTCAAATCCATGACTGACTTTTTCCTCAGTATACCCCAATTCTAGCCTATCATAATCTTAGAAGTATCTTAGAAGATACATAGGTAAATTTCAGACATGTACTTGTCCTACGTAAAAGCCAGGAAAAAAAATGTTCCGTAGTGGAATAATGTAAAAGTCAGCTTTGCACATTCCAGGAAAGTGGTATGAAAGCATAATTTAAAGGCTATCAATATTTTAGTTATCTCATTATGATGAAGAAGCAATTCTAATAACTGAGAGAAAAGAATGGGATGAGTCAAATATCCAATGGATCTTAAGCTGCATAAAGAAGAAGGCAACTGTGTAGTCAGAAAGTATAGTGTATAATCCTTCTGATAACATCTAGTATCCTGATCTATAGGGTGTATGTGAGAATCAAACGTAGCGGCTTTTCTCTGGGGGAATCTAATATACTAGTGGAAGTGGACATTAGAAGAGGAGATCAAAGGGGATGTTACATTGGTGGGGGGAGTTTGTGGAGGATATATATGGGACTTACACACTTATTGGCTGCTACACAATGAAGAGATTTTCCATCTGGATAACTTTTTTCCATCTTGGATATCTTAACATTGCAGGGATCCACTAGGGAAAAAAAAAACCTTAGTATTTCTCTCTCTCTCTCTCTCTTTTTTTTTTTGGAGAGTATAAGGCAGAGCAATTGGGGTTAAGTGACTTGCCCAAGGACAGACAGCCAGTAATTGTTAAGAGTCTGAGTCAGATTTGAACTCAGGTCTTCTTGACTCCAGGGCCAGGGTTCTATTCACTGTGCCACCTTCTGCTCCTATTTTTCTTTCTTATTTTTCAAATACTGTAAGTGGATAGTTTTCTGGTGTGTTTTCCATTGCAAATCAAATCTGATTTTTTGATATATCTTCTACAACATTGAATGTTTATTTACTAATATCTATTTTATCATTGTATACATTGATAGATGGATTTTCTTTTCTTTGTTATATTTGTATTGAGGAAAACCTAAAACTTTGAAAGCACCAAGACAGACAATCTGTGAGAATTTTGTAAAATGATTTTGGCTTATTATGATTGTGTAACTGTGAATTCAGAAGGCTTTCCAGCTATGGTAAGCCTATATATTTGTTAAACAAGATTAATTTTCAGATTGGTAGACTTTGACCAAAAGAATACTGATTGATTTGCTTCAGATGGCAAACATTTAAGTAAGGATTGTGTATAAATTCAATGAGACTTGATTTTTCAGTGTCTAACCATCTCAGCTGATATAGTCATAGGATATAATATTAGATGTGACAGGGAATTAACACTTGATGATCCTTTTATGGGCATACAAATACCTTGCTTTGATTTAGTCAGAAAGGAGAAACATCATTGGACAAACACGGACTCATCCCTGAGTAACATCATTGGACAAACACGGACTCATCCCTTTAAAACGATAGTTCAATCAGCTTGAGACTGTGGATAGCCATCCAGGAAAAGGCTCTTTGTTTCTGAGGAGATGCCTAGAGATTCATGGAACTGGAGAAGAAAAAGCTATGAGACAACATATGTGGAACTATGAGGAGAGGCGCACCACCAGATACAGTCATAATTAAAACATTGGTCGGAACTCTAAATCAAGCATCAGAATTGTGAGATGCCATGTGCTAAATATCCCATACCTCAGACTATAAACCATAAAGAAGTAATTCTCTTTCAAATTCCTTCCTAAATGCCTGAAACCTTTCTCTCTCAGCGTGGTAAATCTCTACATACCTTTATTCGTCAGTCAAGTAGCATTTATCAAGAATCTGATAAAGGCCTGACACTTTGTTTTAATAATAACTCACGTTCATAGAGCATTTTGAGCTTCCTAAAGCACTGTACATATTGTTATCTCATTTGACTCTCATGAAAGCTCTGTGATAAAGCCGCTGTTTTTATCTTCATTTGCAGAAGATTGTATTTTTTGAAGAGTTTTCTACAAGACTTTTGAAGAGTCATGCTGTTTCAAGAGTTTTGATACCTTTAAAGTTACTCAAATATTGAAATTTTGCTTTTTAATTTAATTATATGCTATGAAAAAAGTCTCCCAAGGAATATCTAGAAATGTACCATTAAAATAACACCATATTTTTAAGAAAGGCATCAATCTTTATTCTATTGGTCTAAATTTTTAAACTACTAATAAAAAAATAATATTACCTAGTTTGTAACCCTGTATTATGCCCATGTGCTCCTATTTGTGTAACAGAGGTTCATATTTGTATCAAATGTACTAAAGGGGAAGGTTTGAGAAGGCCAGGCAAGGAGAACAAAGTCAGTCTGGGAGCACCCTGAGACTTGCACTTTTGCTGAGTGGTGTCTTTCAGTTAGCTTTTATCTTGATGATAAAAGATTACCATAATTTAATTTCTTATTTAATTTCATGCATATATGGAAGGTTTAATTTGTTTCATTATTGAACTTTGTCAGAATTTTTAAAAAAACAAATTAAAAGCTCCAATAGTCATGTTTAAAAAGTTATTTAATAATATAATGGATAGTTTTATAAGCTATGAGGACTCCATTTTTCCTTACTGGAAAATTCCTGTATGATTTTTTCCTTGACTGCTACGCATCAATTAGAAACAAACAAAAATGGATCACCTAATCACAATTTTATGGGGAGTTTTTTTTTATTTAACATTTTGTTCTAAGTACATTTGCATGTTTTTTGGAATTAATTTGAAATTTAAAAAAAAAGAAATCTTACTTAAAATAATACCTCTATCTATCCATTTAAAATTAATGGAACTGGGAGTTAAACTCTTCAAAGTACCTGCATATACAATGAATTGTTTGGTTCAATTTCTTACTATACTAAATTCCTTATGCCCTACTTTTATCCAGTCTTTTTCATTGCCTTTAAAAAAGACATACATTTACTTGCTCTATTGAGAACTTTATAATCTAATAATATAAGACAGTATATTGTTTTATGTCATCATTTGCTACTAATAGTCCATTGTGGATAAAGGGATGGTATATGAAGGATGAATAAACTTTTCCTGATATTAGTAAACTAGAAAGTAAAAAGGATGGCAAACCACTCAGGGAGCTAATGAGAATCATGAGTAGGATTACAGTTTTCAGTATGGATGATATTGATGTTTTAGTGGACTATTAGACTATTGAGTCCAAATGCTTAAGAGTGTTTTTATTTTCATACTGTTAGTATCACATATCTGAATTTGTCATATAACATGTTGATTTGAGATAATTGATTAATTTCATCATAAATCACTCTCCACAGAAGCTTTAAACTCACATTTTTTTCTTCTTACAGCTGGAAAGTAGATCTGTTCTCAGTTCTCTAAAATCTCATCTCTGTACATCTTAAATCAAAGGAGAAATTTGAGGAAGTGTAGCACTTCCCAGCTCTCTAACTACTTGGGAGAAAGAAACTGACCTAATTCTTTCATATTATTGCCTAGGTTTTTTCCTCTATGAAAACTGGTGATGCACATTATTACTGCCTATCTATATCTTAGGGTACAATGAAGATCAATGAAAACATTTTAGTACTTTTATCTCTTCAAAAGAGCAGCATTATTTGATAGTAGACCAGCCCTCAATGAGTTGTGCAGTTAGAATCCGTAGTTGGATTTGATCCAATGGAATTATTTTCTCATGCTGGGAAAGGTCCTTGGCCTCTCTAGCATACCTCACATATATTGTTTTTCCTCTTCTCTGCTTTTCACAATTGAAAGATAAAGTGGTTGCCTCTTTTCTATTCCTCTAGAGACCTGCTTCTTTCAGAAGGACCATAGATCTTACTTCAGCTGGTGTGAGTGACCCAACATCTGGGAATATCAATTTTTTATTCCTGTTAGACAGGTTTCTTTCTTTTTGTAACCTTTAACTTCTATGGGTCATAGACATAAACTGTGATGGATCAAATTGTCTAAAGGGATTTCGGTTCTCTCATTGAAAAATAAGTAAGAAATTCCCAAAGTAAAATGTTGCCTGGTATTTAGTTGCAACCTGAATATAGAAAGGTATGGACTGACTGTAGGTTAAATTGCAATGACCGTGATAAATGCATTAGATATCCACATTCACACTGAACTATATTGGACAGTTTAATCAATTTAAATAGGCAATGCCTAGCACTTTGGAATTTACAATTTGATATCCAAAAGACATTAAAATCATTTGGAGATTCATACAAAAACAAAATGGACACACACATTAATAAAGTATTTTTTATTACCTGTGATTTTATCAATGTATGGAAAGTCTTTCTATTGGTAAGTTTTGCAGTTCCTATGTGCTTTACAGTCTATAGATTATAAGGAGAGCTACCTAGGATCCCAAGCAATTAAATGAGTTGTTCATGGTGATACAGCTAGTATTTGCCAGAGGTGGGGCTCGAACCCAGGTTTTCTTTGTATGGGGCATCATTTAAGAATAAAATACTTATTGATAATTTTGGGAGTCAGCTTGGTGGAGTAGAGTGATATTTGGTGTAGGAGACAAGAAGCTTAGCCTGAAGTCCCAGCACTACCACTGAATAGCTATGTGAAGTTGGGCATTTAAGTATTTAAATAGAAGACGTTTATTAAGGATCTTTGGTATTTAGTGCACTATGATTGGCCTAGGAGGAGTTACAAAGATCAGATTAGATTTAGTCCCTTTCTCCATGTAGTTTAAGACCTAACAGAGAGATAAAATACAATAAAGAATTACTTTGTCAAATGTACAGAGTAAATATATGAGAAAGGTACAAAGTGCTATTTAAAGTCTCATTGGGGAAAGGGTATTATGAACTTGGAAGATCAGGAATAATGTCCTAGATCTGGGTACATGAAGAATAGGTAAGTTATAAAGAGGTAGGCTTTGTTTGGGTGGATGGAGATTAAATAGAATAAGCTTTGTTTCAGACATTTTGAAAAATGTTTTATAGGCATTTGAAACTACATTATGGAGTTCAAAGAAGAGCCCAGATGTGGAGATAAAGAATTAGGAGTCATCTAGGAAGTAATAGTTGAAGCAGTGGGAAAGAATGAGTTTACCAAAGAGAAATTTTAGAAAGAAGAGGGCTAAAGCCAGAACCTTAGTGAGTATTTAGCTTCATGAGTTCAAAAAGAAGATAAGGGTTTACAGACTGAGAAGGAATAGTTAGGAAAATAACCCTAAAAGTGATTGAGAAGGAAAATTAGGAGAATGGAGTATCTCAGAAAAGATGGCCAATGGTGACAGATATCACTTGGTGTAAAAGAAGGAGAAAAGACTGAACAAAGCCATTGATCATTAGTGACTTTTGAGAGAGAACAATTTCAGTATAACATAAGAGCAGAAGATAGACCAGAGTTGAAGAGAGTGGGTAGTGAGAAAGGGGAGATTTGGATATGAACAACTTTTAAAAGATGTTTGGAATGAATGGGAACAAGAATGGAACTGGAGGGGGCTGCATGGTGTAGTGAAAGGAAGACACTGACTTTGGAGCTAGAGGAAATGATTTCACACTCTGGTTTTGTGATTTTTCTGTACATGTGACCTTGGGCAAGTCATTCAACCCCAATGAACTTCAGTTTTATTATGGTGAAAATAAAAGAACTGGGTTAGATTAGCCATGAAACTCTTTCTAGATTAGTGTCAAGGAATGGCTTTTTTATATTAAGTTTAAACTTGAACAGTTTTATGCTTGCGTGGAGGTACCAGTAGAAGAAGAGAACTGAAGATTCAAAAGAGAGAGGGAATGACTTCAGAACAAGGATTCTGAAGGAGGCAGAAATCAGTGGGAGGTAGAGAACAAGGCAGAGGATAGAGAGACTAGTCTACCCTCCAAGTGAGTTGGTATGTTGGTTCAGTGCAGTTGGAATGATGCTGACTCTCCCTTGTCTGCTTCTAGCTTCAGAAGTCAAGAGTGTGGAGAGTGCTTCTGGCTCTTGTCTTCTCTGTCGTGGAGGTCACCAGGGCTATAGGTTAACTACCCCTGCCCTAGTATGCATGATCATGTTCTTTGTTTCTCTGTAGGTGCTAGTCAGTGGGTCACTTTCAAAGGAAAGCAGTCTTCTCCAGAGTATTGGTCTCTGTGGTATGGCTGCATACTTCCCCAGAGAGATTGGTTCATTCTTTGACTTTTGTATAAATGTTTATATTGGAAATTTTGCCTCCTACATTCTGCCTGACTGAATAAAAACAAACTTTCAAGTTTTTCTCATTTTGAATATATCATGAATCTTCTCTATATTAGTATAGATGCCTCAAAGCCTCTTATAACGAATCTAGCTCTTTTTATTATTAATGTTTTTACATAGTCACTCACTAAACTCTCATAAGTTCATTAGTCTACTGAATACAAGGGGAAACTGCATCCCTGTTAAATATGATAATGGGAACTCCATTGTAGCCAACATAGTGTTTTCCATTTCTGAAGAATTGCCCAATTACAACCTACCTCATCCTTCTTATAATGTCATTAATAGTTTATCAGAAAGTAATAACCTCTCTCAAGCTCAGTTTTCTCGTTTATACTGTTACCTATTTCTAACCCATTTGGAGAAGTGGCCATGAGCAAGTCAACCTTCTCAGCATCCCAGAAAATTCTTTAAGGCTACATGTTGTACAGCAGATGCATAAGTAGAGGGAACTGCCTCACCAAGCATTCTCTATACGCCATTGGAATTGCATGCCTGTCTAAAAAAATACTTATTTTATACTTAATAGTGTGCTTGACACATACTAGCCCTTAATAAATACTTGTTGATTTGACTTGATTTATAAGGAAAGCACCTTATGTCAACCAAGGTACAAAGGCAGAAAATTCAAGACATGTTTAATAAATACTTTTCAGATGTACTTCTCCTTTTATATATTTAGTGTCATTATTCCATTTTATATGTTTAGTGCATTATAAGATGCACTTCTCATTTTTTAAGTTTGTGCTGCAATTGTCTGTGTATGAATTCTATCAGGTTGACTACCTTGTAGGTCTCTTGACGCTAGGAACCCTCTCTCACGTACACTTGTACTTATACTTGGCACAATATCTTGTACATGTTGTTGTTCAGTCATTTTTCACTTGTGTCTGATTCTTCGGGATCCAGTTCAGGTCTTGGCAAAGATAACGGAGTGGCTTGCCATTTCCTTCTCTGGATCATTTTACAGATGAGGAAACCGAGGCAAACAGAGTTAAGTGACTTAGCCAGGGTCACACACCTAAGTAAGTGCCTGAGGCCTCATTTGAACTCAGGTCTTCCTGACTCCAGGCACAGTGTGCCTCCTAGTAGGCCCTTGTTTATTGCTGCATGGGTAAGATAGGGTTGCAAAGACGTGCCTGTCTAAGTTTTTAAGACAACTAGGAGGACAAGACAGATATTAACAAGGAAGAAGGATGTAATATGGACATAGGCAGAGTGTTAAATGAGTTGGATCAGGCAGTAAATATTACATCTGAGAGGAAAGTGAGGACATTGAGGACCAGAACTGGGGAAAGCTAGGTAGAGGAAGAAGGCCCTGGACTGAAGCAAACAAGGTTAACTGACTTGCTCAGGATCACAAAAAGCTTTATGATTGTATGATTGTATTTAGAAGACTATACAGTATTTGGAAAATAATGCTATCAGTTAACATACATAGTCCTTCCAGTGTTAAAAACTCCTTATCTGTAAGATCACGTAAGAAGGGAAGAGTTGCAATCAACACCCCTGTAGGGAGTTCCCATGTAGATGAATTCATGAGTCCATTGATATAATTACAAAGTTAATTCTTGATGATCTATGCATAAATTATCACCCATTTAATTTATTGTGCATAATCAGTTTTTCATCCAAGGATGATTTTCCTCTTCCATTAACCAGGATCCTCCTGAATCCTCTCCTCTTTCGTGACCTTGCTGGTGCCGTATTCCTAGAGTGGCAACAATTTCACTGTAGTCTAAACAAAACATGATGAAAAAAACAAAGTAATTGCTGCGAAAACAGGAGAAAGTTTTTAAAAGACCTTTGCAGTCTGGTCCAAAGCCAAGTTTAAATCATGGCACACGCATTGCCTGACACCTCCTGGCGTCTGTCTGACGAAGGTTCTGTTCCTTAGTAACACGGTGTGATAGGAAGTCAGTAGTGCCTCTCCTCTGTAAACAAAGCCAAACAAAAAACAACCAAAATCCCTCCATCATTTGTCTTTGTTCCTTCACCTACAACATGAGGATAACGTAGGATTCGTCCTATTTCCCAGGGTTCTCGTGAAGCAGGCTCTTCGTGCGTGGCACTATGTGCCTGTGAATAATTATTATTTCTCTCTGGATGTGTGATTTCTTTAGTGTAGAGAAGTTCTGGTGAGGAAATTCCCTCTACCAATGCACGTTAGTAGCTTTTCAGTGATTTATAGTCATAGAGCATTTCTATAGGGAGGTATTGCTCTTCACAGTGGAGAAGTAAGGGTAGAAGTGTTTTTTTCTTCATTTTCACACAAAGAATAAACCCACCAAATGCTTATGTCCCCTGTAATCAAAGTCTATCACAAAACGATTTGTTCCTGCAGAGATTTAACTGTGGAATTGCCATTACATGGCTGATATATCATGATAGGCAGTTGCAAGCTGTACAACCTTGTATAAGCTTCTTAAACTCACCGAGCCTTAGCTTCCTCATCTGGAAAACGATGATAATACTACACTACTTGCCTCAGACATTTGTTGTGAGGAAAACATTTTATAAATCTTAAGAAAATACTTAAGGGGCTAGCTAGGTGGAGCAGTGAATAGAGCCCTGGGCCTGGAGTCAGGAGGTCCTGAGTTCAAATCCTGTTGCAGACACTTAACACTTAACTAGCCATATGACCTTGGGCAAGTCACTTAACCCCAATTGCCCTGTCTTCCCTGTTTAAAAAGCAAAAAAAAAAAAAGAAAAAGAAAATACTTAAGAATATTTTGCTATTACTCATTATTAAATATTTAATAATAATATATATTATATATAATATAATATACATATAATATATATTATATATATATAATAAAAATAAAGATTTTTCTGTCTTCCAGCACTGAAATCCAAACTTCCATGGTGCAAAGAAAATAAATAAATAGACTAGTGGTGCCAGCAAATGGTATGGTATCCATCAGCTTCAGGCAGTAAGAGAACCCCATGTCAAATTCAGTGTGTGTGGAAGCAGTTTGTATTATAACTGGTACGGTTTTGTGACTAGTGAGGTCTTTCCCCATCCCTCTTCATGCTAGTAATGTTTTCTTCTGAGATTATGTCCAATTTTTTACCCAGTATATTTTTTGTATATCCATAGTTGTTTGCATGTTTCTCCCTCATTAAGATGTGAGCTAACTTTGCAAGACTGATTATTTAGAAGACAGAAAATTGTAGAGCTTCAACAATCATTTAATCCAGAGGTTCCAAGTTGCAATAATGGCTAATTATAGCAAGAGGAGCTAATGATTTAGAACAAAGAAGACTACCTCTCTGTAGAGCAGTATCATAGTCTTTTACAAGTTGTAAAATTATGTGCCTACTCTAAGTATAAGACCTCAGTTTCCTTTTGTATACTCTCTATTCATAGCACAACTTAGCCATCCGTTACTGAGAAGTACATGCGTTGCACGTCAGTTGTTTCCCTGCAGTTTGTGTTATAAGGAAAGTGGGACTCAAATTGGTACATTTTTAGCATTAGGATAAGATATGTACTGCCTCCTGCTTTGATAGGTCTTATTTTATACATCAATTAGAAATAAAAGTTGTAATTGTCTTTGTCCGTTTCTATATTTTGCAGAAATTACCTCTTCAGGTTGAAGCTTGAGGATCTGTCACTGATCCAGGTAGGGGGAACATATTTTTTTATCTTCTGCCTTGTCTACTTCAATTAACTCACTTGCTTGATGGAAGTGATGTGATGGAAACAGATGTATATAAGCCATCAATCAAGGGACAGAGAGGTTTCAAAACCGCAGTGGGTTTAGTAGCTTTTTCCCTTCTCTTAGCTGCCCATCATGATATAAGTCACAGCTCCTGTTTTAAGTCTAGATCAGCTTTTGACCCAAGCCAAGCAGATCTGTCACTGCCTTACTTGTACAACTCTGACTTATCCCTGTTTTCATTAATGAAAGGTAAAGGTAAATGGATTTCAACAGGTTTCTGGGAGGTTGGGGCTTTCTGTTTTCATTTTAGAATTTTTTTTCTTGGTAGGAAGTATCTTGTCAGGGTTTTGTTGTGAGACCTCTTCCATATACTTAAAAAAACACAATTATTTTCCTTTTGTAATGATTATTGAAGGCATATTCTGTGTTTATGAAAGAACGGTAGAGAAAAGGTGACGTTGCACAGCTCACTCTCAGCTTCCTCTGAATTGTTGCTTGTAGTTATTAGAGCTTGCAAACCTGGTACTAAGGCTTGAGAAATAATTAGAAAGAAGCTTATTTCCCCATTTGCTCTTGAAAAAATATGAGCCTGTTAAGTTGAAGATTTGCACAAATTCCATAATTTATTTACATGGATTTAAAAATTGATCCCAACTACAAAGCAGGGCACCTTGGACAATATATAGGAGCAAAAACTAGGTGGTTTTTCTTTTCTTTTCTTCTTTCTTATCTGTTTTCTTCTCTTCTTCTTCTTCTTCTTTTTTTTTTTTTTACATACTGGACTAAATGAGATGGCCTCTTTGATACCTTCAAACTCTACTATCATTTCAAGCTCTGTTAATGTTTTCTTCCTAATTGCAGAAAAAAAAGCCCAAGTCAGAAATAGCAACAACAAATCCGACTACCCTAATATTCACAATGCTGTGTTAAAAAAAAAATCACGTAGTCCTTGTAAGTTTTTTACAACTTTACCTTTGAATTGACTGTGGTATGAGTTTTTTAAAGCTATGGCTAAAGTTGTGATCACAAAACATTGTTAAACATAATGACTCCAATGTTAGTTTTAAATTGGCTTTTACGTATGGCTGGAACTATACCACATTTGGCCTAGGTAAGTGTTGTATAGTGATACTCCATTACTAGCACTTTCTATGATTACCATATTTTCAATAGAATTCAGTTCTAATCTTTGCACCACCTCAACATCATAGAATCTCAAAGGGCCCTCCAAGGCCATCTAATTCTGTTTATGCTTGAACAAGAATACCCTTTATAACATCCTCCCAAAAGGGTCTTTGTTTAATGATTTATATATAAATTTATATTTATATAAAGGTTTCTATTTAGGGAGAATGCATTACTTTCTAATTCAGCCAATTCCACTTGTGAAGAGTTCTACTTATGAAGAATTATTTTTTAATATCAAGCCTAGATCTACCTCTCTATAACATCTCCCCCTCAGTCCTAGCTATGTCCCTTGGGGCTAAGCAGAGCAAATTTAATGGCTCTTTTATATGAAATCACTCACTTCTTAAAGAGGTCTACTCACTGAATTAGTGTTTCCTCACTTTAAGTGAGTACCTGAAAAGACCTTAGCCTAAAAGGACTAGGGTCTCTCATTGCATCCTGGGTCATCTCCAGTCATCCTGATGAATATCTGGTCACTGGATCCAGGTGACTCTGGAGGAGAAAGTGAGACTGGTGACCTTGCACAGCCCTCCCTCACAGCAATCAAAGTTAACTGCAAGTCATGTAGTTATTTCTCTGATGCCATGGTCCTCTTTGAAAATGAAGGACAAGCATAACAACCTGATTATCTTGTTCTCCCCTGTCTCCATGTTAAACATCCCTCGTTCTTTGCACTTGTCTTTTTATGGCATGAACTTGGACACTTTATCATCTTAGATGGCTTTCTCTGTGTATTCTTCAGTTTGTCAAAGTACTTCATTAAATATCATATTCAGAACTGAACACAATACCTGACATGTGCACTACCCAGGGCGTGATAGAATAGGATTACCAGCTGCCTCATCCAGAATACTCTGACTATTGCCTGACTACATCAAATTCTTTGTCAGCTATGTGTATCACATCATTATCTCAAAAAATTATAAAATGATGCCAGTTGCTTTGTACAGACACTCCAAATATTACCTTAATACTTATTTCTTGATCTTCCCTCTAAATATAAGATTGTGAAAATATCATTTCTACTATTAAAGAAAGTTAGGAAAGGTTGGACAATTTGATCGTTCCTCAAATTTGAGTGAAATAGAAGTGGATTTGACTAGGAACTATATGCTAGAATTAGCATCAGAGGTTATGAGTGTTTATGAGTTTCAGATTTCTTATATGTCTCAATCTCAATTCTATTTTAGACTTAGATAAGATTTACATATTAATTTTCATTCTTATGAATCACTTTTCCATAGCAAATCTTATTTCAACTTTAAAGAATTCATTTTAGTTTGAAACACTCAAAACCTTAGATTTTAGGGCTAAAGAAGACCTTAGAGCTAATCTACTCCAAAGTTCTCAAAACGAAAGTTCTTCAAATTAGATAATTCAACCTTTTGTTTAAAGATGAAATATCATCAAAAGAATAGATTTTTATGATAAGAAAATAAAAGATTTGGATAGTGGAAGAGTATAAACATTTGAATTTAAGAGTCCTGATTTGGCCCAACTATCTCATATCATAGAGGAAGAAACTGAGGTCTATAGAGGTAAAAATGGCTGGTCCAAGGCCACACAGTAAAATAGTATGGAAGGAAGAAAATCCAGGTCCCCTGATTTCAAGAGTAGTGATATAATTTTGTTAGGGAAATTAAGAGTCAAAGAATAAATCAGGGGAAACCAGCCCAAATAAACTGGTTTTGAGTTAACCTGAGAGAGGAACTTCTACCTGTGGACTTCTTATATTTGCCATTAGATTCGGGCAGTACAAATAACCCATGTGAAGGAAGAGAGGACTGAGATAACCATTCCAAAAAAGGAGTATAGCAAAACAAAAACAAAAAACAGCAAAAAAAAAAATTGTGGCACTGTAATTAGATTCACTGGAAATAATTATTTTCAAATATGCATTTACTTCGCCACCTATGAGATATTACTTCTTCCAAGGATACCATCTTATTGTACATCAATATTATGGTATGGAAAGCAAGAGCAAGTCAAATAGTGATTTGGTCAGGAAAGATCCTTCATCTCAACCTCTCTCTCTCCTCTCTCTCTCCCTCTCTCCCTTCCTCTCTCTCTCTCTCTGTCTCTCACTCTTGTTTTTGCTCTCACTCTCTCTCTCTCTGTCACATCCTGTGACTTCATGAGTGAATGAAAGCAAAAACGGTAAGTATTTAATAAGTTCAAAATGCTAGGAATACACATAGAAAAAGGGAGACATTTCCTTCTTTCAAGGAGTTCATACTCTAATTAGAGGAGACAACATATAAAAGAAATTTCAGCTGCAGGGCATAAAGAAAGTCTAAGAGTCCTTTAGAAGCAATGCACGGTGAATGTCAAGGTCCTTGAATCTTCAGGTTCATCAGTAGGTTTAATAATAATGTGAAGGATCTTCAGGTTACAGAGGCAGGGCAGATGGTAAGGCCTGGTGATCCTTCATCTCTGTGAAAGAAATATCGTTGGTGACTCTTTTCTTATCTTTTTTTTAATTTAAATTTTTTTTTTTTTGCTTTTTTGGAGAGGGAAGATAGGGCAATTGGAGTTAAATGACTTGCTCAAGGTCACACGGCTAGTAAGTGTTAAGACCTGAACTCAGGTCTTCCTGACTCCAGGACCAGCACTCTATTCACTGCTCCACCTAGCCATCCCAACTCTTCTTATCAGAGCCTTTTAGGCACCTGGGATTGCTTCTAAGGTGCCTGGCAAGGGATGAAGCAAAGGACAAAGAAATAGAAGAGAAAGACATCTCTTACTAGCTGTTCGTCCATCTGGGTTTTTGTTTATAGTGAACGCCCAAAAGAATATCAAACAAATTCCTATTTCAGAGCAAGTAAAAAATAAATCCAAGTAACTTTTAAGAAATCACTTATACAAAATGCTCATCTTCAGGGGTGGCTAGGCGGCTCAGTGAATAGAGCTTCAGCCTTGAAGTCGGGAGAACCTGTTTAAATCTGGCCTCAGTCAATTAACACAAAACTAGCCATGTGACCTTGGGCAAGTCATTTAATCCCAATTGCTTTACCTTCCCCCTTCCAAAAAGCAATAAATAAATAAATAAATAAATTAATTAATTCTCATCTTAAATAATTCTGTTTAAATTCAGAATAATAATAAAAACAAATATCTAGTTTAGGATTATCCATAATGTTTCTTCTTTCTGATACAATAATTAAAAAATTCACCATTATTGAATAAAATAAACCATTTGAGGAAAACAACTAAATATTCAAACAGCGTCTTGTCAATTTCTAAGCTGGATTGTTATTGCCCCTCCTTGAAGAGGCAGTTTTGTATCTCCCTGCATTATTCCATTATTTTATTCTGTACAATGTTTTCTGACACATGGAGGGAAAAAGTTCCATTGAAATGTATAACAACAGAAGAGATTTTAAATTCTGCACTTCGGATGTTGACTTGGTTTTGCCATAATAATGGACCCCACGTTTCGTTCCTCTACTCTTCCCCTCCCTTAACTGCTCCCCCCCCCCATCCCTGCCTTGCTTTGATCACTGTGGTTACTTTACAAGAATTGGGCTTTTGTATTTTTTTAAGGAAAAAAAAATGTGCAGCTGGTAGAAAGCAACATTTGTACATCTGGAAGCATACAGTGTAGTGCCAGTAGTCAGAATCTTGCGGTGAACTCCCCCTTCCCCCAAGAACACAAAAGGACTGGAGCTAATCCAGCCTGGATATCTCTTGTAGTGTTATTTTGGGAAATTGCTCAAGATCTATCTTTATGTTGCTTTTTACTAAGAGAAAGAGAATTCACAGCCTGTTTCTCACTCACAACAGCTAGAACAAGCACAAAAAACTAAAATGAATGTTCCAATTTGCCACCTGTGTCTCTACAATTTCCAAACAGAAAACTGTTAAATCTCTTTTATTATTTGTTTGGGATTGGCTAAGGAAGGCTTTTGTTTTGTTTTGTTTTGTTTTAATTTGTAGTTCGGCTTTATCTACCTTCTTGGATGTCTTGCTACCTTACTTTCTCCATCTTTAGGGATAAGCAGCATTTCTTGTTTATGATGATAAAATGTTAATTAATTACATAATTCATGGTACACTTTTGATGGGCCTGGGGAAAGGTGCTTTTCCAGTGCCTCTCTTTCAATGTATATACTAGTAAAGTACATTTATAAATCCTTAGTGGCCATTCACAAAGAAACTATTGGAATCTATGAATTTAAATTGCTTTCTTTTATTAATATGAAATGAAAATTCAAAAATAAATTGAGCCATTTTATATTAGCAATAAACCTCTCTAATGGGTCATAACATTAACACGTAACTATACCCTGTTGGGATCCTACTGTGCAGTTTAAAGAATGATATATTAATTAGTTAGACTACAATTTCAAATGAGCTATTCACACTGATGTATATCTTTTTTTTTCACATTATATGTTATATTTATATTGGTGAAGAAGAAAACTTGTTTCCCTTCCCTCCACACAAAGGATTTTAGTGATTAAATACATACACTTGGTTTATTTTTGTTTGTCAGATACTATTAGAGTTTTAGAATTTTAAACCTAGTGAAATTGTTTTTAAATGACAAAGTTGTGACCCAGAAAGGATAAATAAATGAGCTACCCAAAGTCACTTAGTTAATTATTGTTAGGGTCTTTAGACCCATATCTTCTGAATTCTATTTGCATCTCCTATAGCAATTTAAAATTGATTGACTTGATAGGTATTTATTTTGTGGACACAGATTGTTCCTAACACATTTTTTTTTTGATATCTGGAGTAATAAAAATGTAAGATTCCCCATCTTCTGACAACTATGGTTTAGAAGTTATTTTAAGATGTATGTGAATAATTGCAATATAAATTAGAGTGCAAAGGTGAAATAGGAAAGGCCTGAGCAGAACATAAGGGACAATCAACATGTTTCATTCATTTTTGTTTTATTTGCTGTGATTACCACAATGCTTTGGGCTGCTCTGTAAATACTGTTAAATAAATGAAAGTATCAAAATGAAATAAGAAATTGGAATGCTGTTTCTGACTCAGGAAATATCAGAGATATCATGATATTAAATTTAAAAAAGACACTTATTATGTACTTACTGTTTATAGAAAACTGCAACACAGTTCTAGGCTGTAGGACAAATAGAAAGTTTGACTCTAAAGGCAACTGTGTGGCATTTACACCTTTTCACTACTTTGGTCATTCCTATCTTTCCATTTTTCCCCTTTTATTCCTCTCTATGTGTTCTGTGATTCAACTTCACTGGCCTCCTTCTTGTTCCTTGAACATTATACTCCATCTGTCATCTCCACTTACTGGTCTCCTGTCTGATGCTATTCCCCACCGTCCAATAGCTTTGATTTCGAGACTTGGGTGAAATATCACCTTTTGCATTTCTTAGTCCTTGTCTCGGCCAAACCCTCTTTCCCCTCTGATTTTACCTTCTATCTGCTCTATATGTTTCTTGTATGTAGCCAGTAATTTCCATGTTTTCATACTCCATTAAATTATGAGCTTTTAGAGAGCAGGGACTATTCTCTCAGTGCCCCTTCCCCCCATTTCTTTGTACACCCAGAATTTAGCTTAATGCCTGGAATATAAGAAGGGCTTAATAAATGCTTGTTGACTGACTGACATGATCCCTATCCCTATGTTGCTGTTTAGTAATTTTTCAGTGATGTCCAACTTTTTGTGAGCTTGGGAATTTTTGGGCAAAGACACTGGAAAGGTTTGCCATTTTTTTCTCCAGCTTATTTTAAAGGTTAGGAAACTGAGGCAAACAGGGTGTTATGGGAATCTGAAGATCTTCCCTGCCCCTAGGCCCTTTGCTAAAGTGTCTACGTGACTGAGGACCCTTGGATATTTGAAAGTATACTCTGTTCCCTAATAGGCTGAATGTGGTCACGTGGAGCCTGTGGCGCCAGGCT
>CM053580.1:252421811-252438576 GCA_028627135.1 Pseudochirops cupreus
GATATGTTGCTGCTTCTACGCCGCCATCTTGGCTCCGCCCGACTGGTTTAGTTGTAAAAAGCTTTAAAAGCCAAATAAATGAACTAGCATTTGATATTAGAGACAAAAGGGAAACCCTGGCATTCAATGAGGAGGTAAGTCACACTTCCACCTAAGGAAGACTGCTTTGACATCTATGTAGATGACTAATGGAAGAGGTGAGGTACTTGAGGCAAGGAAGCAATTTAGGTAGCTACTACAACAGCCTAGGCAAGAAGTGGTGCATGTGTATGAGGGAAAGGGGGAAAGATTTGAGAGGTGTTTTAGAAGCAGGAACCAAATATTTCACAACTGGTTAGAATTCAGCAGTTCTCAACCTGTGGGTCGTGACCCCTTTGGGGGTCAAACAACCCTTTCACAGGGGTCACCTAAGACCATCAGAAAACACATATTTCCAATGGTCTTAGGAACTGAGACACCGCTCCTCTATCCATCTCCAGGCAGGTCTGCCCACAGGCAGATACTCCCACATACAAGTATTGAAAGGTCACAACATTAGGAAGGTTGAGAACCACTGGGTTAGATGGATAAGGTGAGGAAGAGGATAATATCAAGATTGCAAATATATGCTAATGGAAGTATGATTAGAATCCCCTCAACAAAAATAATTTCACAAAAAAAATTTTATTTGGGGGGAAGCAAAGATTGAGTACATTTTTAGGGTTTGAGATGCTTATGGGATCATCCAGATTAAAATATCCAATGGGCTGTTGGAGATGTTCAAGTAACACTTAGAAAGGAAATACATGTGTAGATAGATATACATTGGATATAGATACTGACTAGATAGAAATGTAGCTATATGATAAGGAGTCATTGTCATAGAGATGATAATTAAACCTATAGTAACAGATGAATCCACTGAGAGAGGATAAAGACAGAGGAGAGGACTCAAGACTTAGGGGGATATTTAAGCATATAGTATAATTTTTATGTTTTTATATCATCTATAAAATTATGGAATATTGACATACAAAGAAATGATGTAAAGAGCTTAAGGTTTCAATTTTCTCAGATATGCCATAGCTTTCATTAGTTTGCCTACAATTTGATATTTAGGTACCCACAATATCAAAGACATTATTTAAGTAATCATTAGCTTCTAATTCTGGAAACAATTTTTAGATTTTATTTATTTGTTTTTAGTTTTCAGCATTCACTTCTTTAAGATTTTGAGTTCTCAATTTTTTCTCCTCCCTCAATTCTCCCCTCCCCAAGATAGCATGCAATTTGATATAGCCTATGCATGTGTAATCACATTAAACATATTTCCACATTAGTCATGTTGTAAAGAAGAATTAGAATCAAAGTGGGGAGGACGTGAGAAAGAAACAAACAAAAAGAGAGCACAAATAGTATGCTTCAATCTTCATTTAGATTCCATCATTCTTTCTCTGGATGTAGATAGCATTTTCGAACATAAGTCTTTTGGAATTGTCTTGGATCCTTGTATTACTATCAAATCTATCAAAGTTGGCCATGACACAATATTGCTTTTACTGTGTACAATGTTCCCCTCATTCTACTCACTTCATGCAGCAACAGCACATCTAAGTCTTTCCAGGTTTTTTCTGAAGTCCACCTGCTTATCATTTCTTATGGAACAACAGTATTCTATTACCTTCATATACCACAAATTGTTCAGGCATTCTCCAATTAATGGACATCCCCACAATGTCCAATTCTTGGCCACCACAAAAAGAGCTGCTATGAATTTTTCTTGACATGAAGGGCCTTTTCCCATTTTTTAGGCTCTATTTGGGATACAGACCTAGTATTGGTACTGCTGGATCAAAGGGTATGCACAGTTTGGTTACTCTTTGGGCATAATTTGATAACAATTCTTAAATATTTTGTCAATGTTATAAGAATAAAAATTGGAATTTCAAACAATAACACATCACTAAGAATTTCACTCAGGCCTTTGAATCATTTCTAAGAAAGGTCAAATGTTGTTGCAAGGTTATTGAGAAATAAGACCAGAAATTATGAGTTCTCAATTCTGTGACAATGCAAAAGGTCACAAGGTAGGTTGTATCTACAAGGGTTCTTTCAAATAAAGTCAACAAGCATTTATTAAGCACCTAATACATTCCATGTACCATGCTAAGCTCTGGAAATAGAACCAGACATCCCCACCTTCAAAGAACTTATATTCTAATGCAAGAAGACAATATATAAAAGGAAAGTAAAAAATGGGGAGTGGAAAGAGGCACCAAAGTCACTATTCTTTGTTTTCATAAACATACAAAAAACAATAATGCTACAACATTCCTACTCTGTGCATTACCTATAACAAGAGAAAACATTTTAAGAGAGTATCAGTTAGCAAAATCAGATGAATTGGAAATTAAGTACAGAAATTAAATGAAAAATTGCAAGCTGCAATTAGTATTAAATCCATAGGAACAAAATAAAAATATAAAAAAAGAAAATCATAGATATAAGCAAAGAGTTAAGTTCTTAATGGTTCAGAACAGTTTTGTTTGGTTGGTATTTTTAAACAATGATTACTAACAGTTATCAGATCTTCTGCAAACTACTGGCAGAATGACTGTTAAAAGTGTAATCCTGTAATTAATTCTCTCCTTTTTAGAGGAAAAAGTCTTTAAAAAGTGGTCCTTCTCCACAATTGATAAATGGTCAAAGGATATGAACAGGCAGCTTTCAGAGGAAGAAATTAAAGCTATCTATAGGCATATGAAAAAAAATGTTCTAACTCATTATTGATTAGAGAGATGTAAATCAAAACAATTCTGGGGTACCACATCACACCTATGAGATTGGTTAACATGGCAAAACAGGAAAATGATAAATATTGGAAAGGATGTGGGAAAGTTAGAACACTGATTCATTGTTGGTGGAGATGTGAGCTGATCCAACCTTTCTGTAAAGCAATTGCCCAAAAGGCTATAAAAATGTGCATAGCCTTTGACCCAGCAATACCACTTCTAGGGCTGCTTCCTGAATGCAAACCACTATGCTAACCAAAATTAAAATAGGAGATGGTCTTAAACTTTAAGGAGTTCTTGATTCGGTGGAGAATTTAAGAGATTTAGATAAGTAATTATCATACAAGTTAGAATATATTGAATCAGTTTAAAACAGTAAAAAAAAAAATAAGCTACTGTGAGAGTTCTGAGGAGAAATAAACTTGGTAAACATGAGGAAAGAGGCAAACTGAGTGACTCTTAATCAATCATACACACATTGATGGAGCACACTGTATAGAGTTTGTTACATCAGGCAATAAATGCCACATTTCCCAAAGAGTATTCAAAGTGCCTTTTGTAGTCATTAAGACCTAGTTAGAAAAGGGAATAACAATGATTTGCTGTCCCTAGAAACCCTTTCTATGTGGAATCTTCTGCTATCAGCAGCAGTCACCTTAAAAATAATACCCATAAGATGGCATTGCCCAGGAAGAGTAGAGGAAGTTGTCACATAACCATGAAGATTTTTCCACAAGGCAAGCAAACAAGAGAAGACCCCTCTGAAGGGATTATTTCAAATCAACCATTTCTTCAAATCAACGCTAGCTCCCACAAAGTAATCCGTATTGACATTGCAGAACTAGGTACGAAGGAGTGAAATCACTTTCCCCACTATTTTCAGTACTACATGAAAGTAACACAGTTTAAAAGTTTTTTAAAGTGTGTTGGGGGAGGGATGAAGAGTAAAGATAGGATTCTGAACATTTGGCAGAAGTAGGAGGATGGACTACTTTAAAAATAAATCAGAAATTGCTTTTTATTTTCCCTTTAATTTTAAGGGAAAATAAATCAAAGATATTCAAAGACATGAATTTATAAAAGATCACAACACTGGCCAACCCTATTCCCATATAACTTATTGATATTAGAGACAGACTTAATCTGATTCTTTAACTTTTTAACTCTGATTTTTAAATTACATTTTAAAAATAAAATCATAGTTAAAAATTAAGATAAACACAGATAATGAAATACGGATTTTTTTCTTGTTTTCTCTTAAAGCAGACAATTAAAGAATAAGTCTTAATGACTTAAAACAGTAAGCAATTTTCTCATGCCAAAATGAATTTTATTGAATGTCAAAGATTTCTAGAAGTTTCATAATGGCAATTTCAATAAGCAGTGACAGAGCTGTTTTAAATAAAATAATTTCCTCTCCCTTTTTTTTGGCATCTGAGTGACAGTAAAAATGAGGTTTGGGTGTATCTAATTCATAAAATAGCAGGGAGTGAAGCTTCTTAAGCACTAGTACTGAAAGCAAATGATTCCAAAATCCCATCTAAAGATAAAATGTCTTCCTCTGTTTCTCAGAGTCTGCTAAAACTCCTGTACCTATTCAAAACCACTGCCAGTGGATACAGGCACAGGAGGATTTCACAGGAAGGCTTCTACCTACAATTCATTTCATTTGTTAAAGAAGGAAAACAACTGTAGAACACATAATGGGGATTAGTCACAGTTAACGGCTGTCAGATACCATCTCTCTCTAAAATAAAATGAAAAATCCATTTTGTTTCTAAAATGCAACTTGTTAAAAGAATATGCAATCTTTCCCCCATACTCCCTTCAATAAGTTCATCAATGATATTTTAAAACTGTTTTTGATTTGAAAACTGAAGATGTAACCCCACATATGTATGAATTAATTATGGTCAAATGCTCATTAAACTTTATGTGAAAGATATATTCTGCATGCCTTCTTTTAAAAAAAAGATCATTGAGTTATTAATATAGTGCTGTGGTTCTGGGTAATTCTGATTTCTTTCTGACAATAGTGGGGTAAAAGTTCAAGGGTGAACGAATAAGTTGCTTATCCATGCCTTCATTTGATTCCTATATACTATCATCTCATGCATTCAGTCAAATTCTCCTAATAGACTGTTAACCCAGGAAGGTACATTAGCTATAAAGAGTTAATAGCATGCTATTGTAATATTTACTAGCAATATGACAATACTTACATCATTTTAAAAAGCTGTTACATTTTTTCTAGGTAGCTTAAAACGTACTAAAGCAATCTATGTGCTGAAAGTTTAAATTTTATTTTATTTTTTTGCTTTGTTTTTTGGAGGGGTAAGGCAGGGCAATTGGGGTTAAGTGACTTGCCCAAGGTCACATGGCTAGTTTTGTGTTAAATGTCTGAGGCTAGATTTGAACTCAGGTCCTGCTGACTCCAGGGCTGGTGCACCACCTAGCCACCTCCAAATTTTATTTTAAATAGAAAATTACCCTTCCAAAAATGAAAGGCAGAAAGAACTATATATGCATGAATTTATGTGTAGATGTATATGTTCATGCATATATAATTATATATTTACCAAACACTTGATTGGTTTCTGCTCCTTGACTGTCTTGTTCACCACTTACTTTATGAACAAGTGAAGAAAGTGTAACAGGAGGCAACAAATTCTAAAAGTACTCAGGGATAAATTTTTAAAATATCTCCAAGGGGATGATTCCAACAAACATTTCCTCCAAAAACTATAAAAAAACAAGCATTTGCCAACACAAATACCTATTTGATCATGTCAATAAAACTATGATGAGAATGGTCTACAGACATATCAAGGGTTATCTTTGATGTAAACATTAAAAAGTAACTAAACAGTTACCAATGATTTTCATATCCTCTCAATTGCTCATCTCACTAAAAAGTTCAAAGAATTACTCACTTTTTACCTTTTGTTTGTTTTCAAAGAAGTATGGGATAAGGGAAATTTAGCCTTCAATTTCCCCTCAGACAAGGCTTCTCCCATGCTTATTTTCAAATTGTACAGATTCTCTTAGGTAGAATTATGAAGATAACTGTATTCAAGCAACTCACTGAGTATGAATATCAAAAAAGACAAGTAAAGCAGACAAATGTTCCCCTAAGTGTCATGGAAAACTGCCGTTCAGAGTCAAAAAAGGATTACCAAAAAATGACATAAAAGTTCATTCTTTAAAAAGCAATATTGTTCAGTAGCTATGTGGCTAAGAATTTCATAGCACCAATTTCGGAAGGGAAAATGATGATGGTACAAAGGCAAGAAGCATTTAACTAGGGTCACACAGACAGTATATCTCAGAGGAGGCTTGGAACAGATCTTCCTGAACTTAAAGACAGTCCTTTACCACAATACTTAGCTGCTTCTCAATATTGGCATGGCAATCAAAAATCCTAAAGATACCTTATGCTCATGTTCTTAGGTTTATGCTTTAGATTTAAATAGTCCCCATCATAGTGCCAAGTATTTTCTTGTGAGAGGAAATGAAATATAAGTGATCCATGAATAACTGCAAATTAATAGAGTCTAATTTTGGATCCAGAGTTAGGGACAACCTACGAACAGCAGGAGTGATGCATTTATCCTTCAAAAGTATTCAAACAGCCAGAGGGAGGGAGTTCTGTGAATTGGGTCAATTCTCTGTGGAAGGTTTACACCAAGACAAGAATGACAATTGTACAGAGTAAGTAATTAGAATGATCTAATGTGCATTGATAGAGGAATATTCATGCCAGTGAAATCAGAGATCTCCCAAAGTCAAGGTGTTTTTTAATCTTAATGCTGAGGGAAAACTTTATTTCAACTTTTCTTTCGGAAAAGCAATTAAAATATTTGTTTAATTAAACTTGGGTCTTCAAGAGTTATGTAACTAGTACATAATTTTTCTTACAAAAATTATGATATAGTGTCATCTTTAAAAAATTAATAAAGACAAGGGTAGGGTACACCCCTACACAAACACACACACATACACACACACACATACACACATACACACACACCATAAATGTGAGGCATCTTTAAATTTTTTTGATTCCATGAAAATATTGAGAAACAGGTGAGCATTGTAGACAAATAACTGTATAGATTCGGGAAGATCTGAGTTCCAAGTTCTCCTCTGACACATACTGGTTTTCTGACCTTAGTTAAATCACAGTCTCAGAGGACACTAACCAGTCTCTCCAAGACTGGTAGAAATAATTAAGAGTACCAATACAACTGTTCTATGGAGGACAGGTTGGAGAAAAGATAAGCTGAATAAAAGAAGACCTAGATGTAGAGAAAGTAATCGGTATTAATTCTTGTAACTCCATGCACAAGTAGATTCCCAAAAGAATGCTACTATGAACAGATTTTAAGGTTCAGATTACACAGTATGGTGAACACTCCATTTATTCCATTACAAATCAAGGCAAACATTCACAACAAATCGTAATATAATATTCACAACATTACATCTTATCACAGAAAATCACAGTATAGTGTTCATAACAGCTTAACATTACAATGGCCACACAGTTTTCACTATAGTGGCCACAATATTTAGAACAAGGAACAAAAGAATAATCATTGGTTTCCCTAAGGGGAAAATCCTCCTCACTTAATCATTCAATCAATTCACAATACAATAATCAATCTTCCACTCATGGGGCAATCTTAACTTAATCAATCACTCATCTAGCAATCAGTCACTTGGTATCATTACTCACAAGATACAATCATTAGAAAATTACACAAGCCGTCCACCTCTCAGTGTCTAGTAAACTCATTCAATATCCAAAAAGAGGCCTTTTCTTCTCGGGGTGGTCTCTCAGATTCCCTGGATCCCCTTCCATGGTCCCAGCTCACCCCCTCCTGCCATGTCAGCAACAGGGGACTTCACACCCTCTCAACAGGAGACAGAGCTCGCACCTTCCATACTTAGCCCTAAGTTACTAAGGGCTAAGTATCTACTAAATTGATTACAGTTAAAATTCCTTTAACCAAAGTTTCCCATATTAATGAAATAACACAGATGAAGTCCCTATCCCAGTTCCAATGAAAGCACTACTGAATTCAGCAAATACTGTAAGAATCAATGAGATTAGTTCTTCTTGCATCTCATATGTTAATGAGGCTCAATATACCTCTCTTCCAAGTCATCAGAATAGAAAGTCTCCCTGATACATAGTTGTAATTCATTCAGGGATTTATCAAGTGCTCATTAAGTGACAATTAACAAGTGTTTAAGTACTAACATTCTAACAGATGATATTTTAACTATGTGTATAAGTATGTATTCATACATAGAAATGTATACTATGTAAGAGGCACTTTGCTGGTACAAAGTATATGAAGGCAAAAATGGAAGAAAAATGACTATGCTTCCAGTAGAAGCCTTTTGGATAATTTTATAATGAGCTTGTGGGAGGGGGGTTGTTTAGGATTATGAAGTAGTCACCAATAACTTGTGAAGAATGATTAAAACCCATTGCTGAAAGGAACATTGGAAGTCATCTAGTCTAATATTCTACCCAGGGTCAGAATGTCCTTTTATGATTCTCCTAGCAGGCAATCTATCTAGTCTATGTGAACAATGATGGAAAACTACTTCACAAAGTTTATTACTATTCAGTCATTTTTCGGTTGTATCCTACTCTTCAAGACCCCATTTGGGGTTTTCTTGGCAAAGATACTTGAGTGGTTTGCCATTTCCTTCTTCAGTTCATTTCACAGATGAGGAAACTGAGGCAAACAGGGTTAGGTGACTTGCTCGAGATCACATAACTAGTAAGTGTTGGAAGTCAGAATTTAACTCACAAAAGATGGATTTTCCTGACTCTAGGACCAGAATTCTATCTACTGCACCACCTAGGTTCCCCACTTCAGTACTAAACTGTATTAAGTTCTTCCTAACTTAAAGCTCAAGTCAGCTTCTCCTAGTTTCTACTAATTAGCCATAATGTTGCTCTTTGAAGCTACAAAGAACAAGTTCAGTCCACATTACATATGACAGCCCTTGAAATATGTGAAGACAATTATGTCCCTTCCTTAGCCATTCTACATTAGCCAGATCAACTCTCCTCCATACTAAACTTCTCCAGTTGTTTCAAATATTTCTTATAAAACCATTGTCTTCAGACTCTGCACCTTCATTCTCAGCACATGATGTATCATTATTCCTCTTTTAAATGTGGCACCCCCAAACTGAATATGAAGCTTCAGATGTAGTAACAGAGTACAATGGAACGCCTTCCTCTGGGATACTGGAGTGCTTCTATAAAAAACAACTTAAGATCATACTAACTTTATCATGCTTTTGAACCATGTTGAGCTTGCAGTCAATTAAAATTCCTATGTTTGTTTTGTTTCAACTATGATTTAGACTTAGATTCTATTCATTCTAGGCTTCGGTTGCCTGTATCACTCATTCCCATGTGAATCAACATAAGCGGGTATTAGTAGGCTGGCTTGATAAGTGTTGGCAGGCCATTCATCATGTTTCAGATACATCCTCTATGAATACAGTACATTTTCTGATCAGTCAAATTCGTTCTACAAAGAGGTGCCTTTATGTCTCTCAATAGGGGCGATCAAGTAGCGATGCATCTCTCCTTCCTGAGAACCATAACAAGATTGCTGAAACTCCAATTCAGTTCAATTCAACAAGCATTTCTTACATACCTAAAATGTGTGAAGCAACAGAGATTTTCAAAAAAAAAAAAGAGTTTAAAAAACTGTGGATTAATGGAACTTAAACTCTACTAAGGAAAAGCAGTAAGCACAGAATGAAAAAGGCAATGTGATTTTGGCAAGGAGATCACTAATATACGCAAAATAAATTCAATGTAATTTTAGCAGGAGGAATCACTAAACATGGAGTGAATCAAGAAAGGATTGTTATAAAAGGTACTACTGTTAAAACTTATACCTGAGGAGAGTTTGAGATAAGGAAAGAGAGCTTCCCGGGCATGGGGGAAGGCCAGACAATCCCAAAGAGACAGAAGATGGAATGTTGAGTCCATGAAGGGAATTATGTATAATCAGCTTAGAAAAATAGTTTGGGGTAAAACAAAGAGGGTAGGAACAACCATTTATTGAACAACTACTATATTCCAGACACTGTGCAACTATTATCTGATTTGATCTATAAAACAACCCTTGAAGGTAGATATTATTGCAATTCCCATTTCACAATTAAGTAAACTGAGTCAGAGAAAGGTTAAGTATCTTGCTCAAGGTCACACAGCTAGGGAGTGACTGAGGTTAAATATGAACTTAAGTCTTCCTTACTTCTGGCGCAGTTCTCTATCCACTGCACCACTTAGCTACCAGATTGTTAAATATCAATCACTGTTTTCTTTTTATCCAAGAGTAATGTAAGTAGACAGTTCTTGGACAGGAGAATGACATAGCTAGGAATATCAATATAGCAACTCTGTGGAAGATAGATTGGAGAGGTAAGAGGTTGAAGGAAGACCGATTTGGAGATTTCTGTCTATAATACACCAAACAATAGGTGAGGGAGGCCTGATCAGTAATAGTAGCCATTAGAAAGAGATGTAGGTAAAACAGGATGAGTGGAGGAAGCTTTGGAAAGATAAGGCACATGATTAAATTTGGGGGGAGGAGAGTAAGTAAAAGGTAAAACTCAAAGATTAATCCTTATTGTCTATTTTATCCCCAGTGAATAATAAGTACCTAAAAATGTGAGTTCAATGAATGATTGGCTTTAAATAGTATTTTTAGCAACCCTTAGAGCTAAAGATAGAAGATAACTTGTTATGGGCATTACTCATAGGCATTTATTTTGTTATGTCAAATCCCATTTGTTCCAGTGGGAGTTCAATTACCTCAGAAGCCCAAATATTAAGACACTCTCAGAGGAGAGAGGTTGGGTAAAGAAACTAAAAAACTTACTTGGGGTTCACCATCACCTTTTCCCTCCTCAGCAGGAATATTACCGCTGCTTCATATTGTTCCAAGTCACCCATGGTGGAGAACTTGTGCTATTTATAGTGGTTAAAAGTCTTAATCTAACTCCCCTCCCAACTCCCACACCAATAATATAAATGATGTCCCCTTAAAAACACTGGACCTCATGATAAAAACCAAGCCTTACTGACACTGAGGTGTTGAGTGCTCAGTGGTAGTATCTGTATAGCTTTATCTGACTTGCTTAGATGTCTCATGGACTTCTGACTTGTTGGAATTAATTGTTTTGCTTTGTAGGGTTCACTTGGGGGAAAAAAGTTTCTTTTCTTCTGAATGTCATATTTTTCTATTTTTCCCACCTCCCAGACACTTGACAATAATTTATGACTCTCTGTTGCACCTTTCTTAAATACTTTTGTCTTACTCTGCTCCCTTCTTGAATCATATTATTTGCCATCATATCCAGAAAACCTTCATTCTCTCTAAATAAAACAGAAGCATTCCTTAAGCCCTGTTCACTCGAAAAAGTCAGAAGCTTTGTTTAAGTAGAGAACTCAGCAGGAGCATCGAATGTGAATTTTCTCTCTCCCTCATGAGTCCAATAGATGGAACACTATGCCCTGAGCCATAAAGAAAGGAATCAGTTTTCAAAAACTTCTTATATAAAATTATTTTATTTTCCATTACAAAGTACAAATTCTATCCTTAGAATAAATCATGATTTCCATAACAGTACTAAAAGAAGGTGGTGGTGACCATATTACCTGTGTACCCAACTAGGCAGCCATGAAACATTTAGTGAACTCCACCAAATGGATTGTCCAAGAGTTTGACATTCCCATGTGACATTCTCATTCTCGTTTATTTTTTGATTTTTAGAGATGTATCAATCATTTACATATTTTTAAGATTAACACTTTGTATATGGAGTTCAGCTGTACGGCTAAATCACTGTAGCATTTTTTTCGTTTTTTCTTTTAGAAAAGATTTCTGACTTTAATTTACTAACTTCATTTCAGAAGAAAAAATGGTCATAATTATAGTGTAAAATATAAACTGTTACCAGACAAACATTCGCATTAAATATTCCTAATAAGTTTATAGTAATAAGTAATACAGGAACACATGTTAACCAGAATTGTTCTCTGCTTTGGGGCAAAATGAAAAATGAACTTTGTAAAAAATTTCAAAAAGCTACTAAATGTTAATAATCCAAATCATGCAAATGACAAGAATTACATATGCATAAAAACAAATACATATGTGTGTATATACAGAATAGCCAAGAATATATACCAGCACATTTACATGCTTCCTGAAAACATGCAAACAATTCTGGGACAAAAGTAGGCATTTTGACATAACAGAAAGGTTTTTCTTAATATGGAGTATCTCCTAGTTAGCACAGAATCACATTTTGACACAAGTTCTTCCTTTTGGCGCCTGCCAGCTTTTTTGTGTTTTATATCCTGCAGCGATCCTTTGGTAATTTAACCCCTCATTCTTTCTTTACCAACAACTGCTATTGAATGTCTTACTGAAAAATGAAGAAATCACTCTTAATCTATAAAATTCTGCAATGTATTTTATAAGAATCAAAATAGTTCCTATCACCAAATTCTGGACAAGGAACTGCACATATACTCTAAAAGTAGCTGATCTTCTTACTTGAAACTTCACTTTTTTCTGTGCTAATTCATATATTCAAGTTTCTTACAGAAACTAAACCAAGTTCCACGTTGATTTATCTTTATCCATGCGTGCCATCCTCTCTCCTCTGCCAAATTCTTTTTGGGGAGTTGATAAGAATTTAACTTAGCCTCACAAACATCTTCTGTTGTTGTTGTTACAAACCATCTTTGGACTGAAAAATCTTAATTCGTGGCAATGCTCCTGACCTCTTTTTTAAAAATAGACCTTTTTTAACATAAAAGGTACAAACAAAAACAAATTCAGTTCTACTTGTAGGAATTGTGCTGGAGCACAGGTGAATAAAAAGATATACCGTATGAATTAAACTATTTGGTTCATTTTCATTAACACTGTTTTACCTGTTTACAGATGTTGCACTCCTTACATATATTTATGTATACAGAGGAAATATTAATATTTATAGGGAAGAAAAATATTTAGAAGGGGTGTAGATGAAAGGAGAGGAGGTAGGAGAAAGAACAGGAAAAAAAGAGGAAAGAAGATGATGAAGGCAAAGAGAAAGGGGGAAACATCTGTGGGAAAAAGACTAGAAAGAAGAAGAAAAAATAGAAATAAAAAACCAAAAAGGTAAAAGAAGTGTCGAAACAGATAGAAAGCTAAAATAATAAAATGATTAGACCTAAAAGTAAAAAGCAGTTTACTTCTACATTAATGGTTCATTCTAAATTCTTTAAATAATTACCCATGAACTTAAAAGTGTCAATGGGAAATTTAAAGATTCTTTAACCTGAATGTGTGTGTGTGTGTGTGAATGAGTGTGTACACACACACACACACACACACACACACACACAGACATACACATATATAGACATAGATAATATAAGCATTGTGAAACATAATTTTATAGCTGAGGATAATGAAGTACATAATGGGTAAATGGAGAAGAAAGTGAATGTATATCTGAATTTCAGTTTCTCTGTTTAACTAGCATGCCACTCCACAGAGATTCCTGTAATGCTACATTGTGACCAGATACCCAAGAAACAGTATAGACGTAAAGAAACAACTCTGATCCTCCTTCATAGTTCTGTTTAAAAGCAAAGCTACGTTCTTAGTTGAGACCATTATCTTGCCAGAAATGCTTTATTCCCCTTCCAAATAAAAACATATTATCTTACTGAAAAGATAAAAATTCATCACTATAAAATTTCTGATTTGTTCTAAATGTATGCTCTCTACTCTCATTGGATTTGGCTTAAGGAAGAAATAACTTGTACACTCAATTGGGTGGTTTTTACACTACAGGAAAGTAGGGGGGAAGGGAATAAGAAGGGGGATAGAAGGAAGGGCAGATTGGGGGAGAGGGTAGTTAGAAGTAAACACCTTTGAAAAGGGACAGGGTCAAAGCAGAAAATGTAATAAATGGGAGGCAGGATAGGATGGAGGGAAATATAGTCAGTCTTTCACAGTATAATTGCTATAGAAATGTTTTGAGTAACTACACATGTACAACCTATATTGAATTGCTTATCTTCCCAGTGGAGGTGGGTGAGGAGGGAAGAAAGGAAAGAATCTGGGACTCAAATTTTTAAAAACAAATGTTAAAAAAAAATTGTTTGCTTGTTTGTTTTATATGCAACTGGGAAATAAGTTATTTATTGGGGTATAGAACTGGGGTATAGAAATCCATCTTGCCTACAAGAAAATAAGGGAAGGGGATGGGGGAAGACATAAGAAAGAATAGATTGGAGGGAGTATTCAAGGGAGTATTCAATATGCTTGCTATATTGAGTTGGGAGTAGGGGAGAGACGGGGAGAAAAATTGTAACTCAAAATCTTGTAGAAGTGAGTGCTGAAAACTAAAAGATAAATATTTTTTAAAATGAATAAATAAATGTATGCTCTCCTCACTATCAGCAGCCTTTATAGAGCCTTCACTGCTAGCAGGCTCTCTACATTTCAAATTGTTGCATGTGTTTTTTGACCACTGTCTTCCTCCTGCCACTCCCAAAGTAAAAAAGAAACTTAGGCACTCTCTCTCTGAAAGCAATATACTTTCTGATCTCACTTTTAGAGTTCATATCATGTCCAAAATGATAACACTGAGACTTTGCTTTTAAAAAGTCATAGAGATATTTATGTATAAATATGTATGTATGTATTGTTTGAATAATTAAATCACTGAAATACTGGCTTTTGTTTTCCAAATAAATATGCTTTTCTTCAATCTCTGGGAATCACCTACTGTGTCAAGTTGAAATGAAGTTCAAATGATTTGCCCACTCAAGTTTCTTTTCAAGTCATCTGAGGACTAACTCCTCCCTAAAAAGAATGTCTGGGCCATAGATATGTGAACTCAAGAAAAGTTGTTAGATATCATGAACTATTTGGGAATCTTAGGCACTTGGCTGGTTTCTCTTGTTTTCAAGTTGAAGGATTGGCATCTGAAAAATGTGGGGAGGAGAATGAAGTTTCTACGCGGAGGAAGACCAAAGAGGGACTTCTGTGGTGAAACATTCCTGCCCTAAATGCATTTTTTCCTCCAAAGTTTCTCCCACTTTTTCTCCTACTACCACAAAGAAATACATTTTCTTATTTCTTCCAAAATTATTTGAGAATAATAATAGTATCTCAAAACACACGTATCTTAGAGCACCCTTCTGCATTGAGTGATCTCCAGATGTTAATGGATTGAAAAAGCTCTCTTTGCTCAAAGGGCACATGAGGACAGCACTAGGGTTCAAATTGTTAAAACAGAGGGTGGGGCTTCTAAAGAAAGGAGAGTGGCTGTTCTGAGAATATTTTATGCTCAGATGAAAAAAGATAGCAAGGCTAGCTTTGTCATTCCTCATAACAAGATGCTTAAAATACCTCCTGAACAAAAGGAGCCACAGTATTACACTGCCTCTCTACAACTTAATGAAGCACTAATAGAGTGATGAAAGGGGAAACTATAGATTTCAAGGGATCTTGAAATCTGATTAAAGGATCATGGTTTCAAAATAACATTGATCAACCAGTCAATAAGAAAATACGTATTGCGTCTACTATATGTAAGGTGATATACAGTGAGGAGTTATGTAGCTCACTGGGTCTGGCATCAGGAAAGCCATAGTTTGAATTCAGCCTCACATACTTACTACCTGTGTGACCCTGGGAAAGTCATTTAATCCTGTTTTCCTTAATCCACTGGAGAAAGAAATGGCAAAACACTCCAGTATCTGTGCCAAGAAAACCTCATTCCAGGTCATAGAGAATTGGACCCATCTGAATGACTGAACAACAACAATATGTAAGGTTCTGTGCTAGGTGCTGAAGGCACAAAGATTTAAAGGACCCAATGCCTCTCTCCAGGAGATTACTTTCTATCTGAGGGGCAATCAGATATGCCTTCTACCAAAATAAACATAATAGAAGGGGGAAAGTGATAGGGACACAGGAGATCTCTTAACTTGCATGTTGCAAGGAATTTTGAGGAAGGGGATATTACTTTCAACTGGGCAATTAGAGAAGTTGTACTTAGCTGAGCCTTGAAGTAAGAGGATTCTGAAAAGTAGAAGAGAAAGTACATTCCAGGCATACAAGATAGCCTATAGAAACTGCAGAAAAAGAAACATGATATCTATGTATGTATGCACATATGATTTGGAAACAACTAGGATTTCAGTTGGACTGAAATGTATACTCAGGAAAGGGAATGATGTGAAATGAAGTAAGCTGGTAAGAGAAGCAGCTTAGAGTAAGAGCCAGCTTGGTACAGGATATAGAGCACTGGATATGGAGTCAGGAAAAACTGGGTTCAAATTTGACCTTAGACACTTATTAGCTGTGTGAGGCTGGGCAACTCACTTACACTCTGTCTGCCTCAGTTTCTTCATCTATATGATAAGAAAGTGGTATGTGATGTCCTCTAAGCTCTCTTTCAACTTAAATATATGATCCTGTTATTTTGGAAAAGCAAAGTCCTTAAATGCCCGGCAAAAGAATTCATATTTTTGGACTGATCCCTAGAGAAAAAGGCAGAAAACTACAATGGAAAGGGCACTAGAAAAAAAAACTGGAAGAAATTGGTTGCCTGTTGACTGGAGAAAGGCTAAACAAATCACGCTATACAAATGTATTGAAATACTATTGTGCCATTAGAAATAAAGAATCTTAAGGATTCTGAGAAACATGGCCCGATTTATATGAACTGATGTGAAGTTAAGCAGGCTAAAGCAGGAGAACAATCTATATAAAGACCTCAGTGACATAATGGAAAATTGTATCAGCAAGCACCCTAGCATACCTAGGGCGGCTACTAGCACAGGTTCTTAGATCTGCTTTTCTAAAGGAAAGCAACTCAAAATGGGCTAACAATCTTACTTTAATTAATCAAATACCATTTACCTAGTT
>CM053580.1:252439076-252477496 GCA_028627135.1 Pseudochirops cupreus
TGAGAAGAGTTGTGTGATTTGGCCAGACGAGACTCTGGGCAGCCGTTGAGCCCCCCGGCTGTGAAAAGCCCAGATGTTGGTGCTTCCCTCTCTGGTAACTGACTAGGTAACTGATGTAATGGTCAGGCGCTGGAAGCCGTCTGCTGATCTGTTTTTCTGTTTGTTTGTAACTTCTGTTTGTATTCTCTGAAGTTCAGGGCGCTGACTTTTTCCCCGGAACTAGGTAAATGATATTTGATTGATTAAAGTAAGATTGTTAACCAATTTTGAGTTGCTTTCCTTTAGAAAAGCAGATCTAAGAACCTGTGCTAGTAGCCGCCCTGGGTGTGCTGGGGTGCTTGCCGATACACAGGGTTAAGTGACTTGTCCAGGGTAATATAGCTAAGATTAGAACTTGAAGTTTTTCTGATTCCAGGTCCAGCACTCTATCCACTTAACTCATTGTAACAGCAAGCACCCTAGCATACCCAGGATAGCTGCTAGCACAGGTTCTTAGATCTGCTTTTCTAAAGGAAAGCAACTCAAAATGGGTTAACAATTTCACTTTAATCAAACATATATCATTTACCTAGTTCAGGGGAAGTCAGCATCCTGAACTTCAGAGAACACAAGCAGAAGTTACAAGCAGACAAAGAAACAGATCAGCAGATGGGCTTCCAACTATCTGACCATTACATCCATACCTAGTCAGTTACCAGAGAAGGAAGCACCAACATCTGGATTTTCAAAGCTGCGGGGCTCAATGGCTGCCCAGAGTCTCATCTGGCCAAATCACACAACTCTTTCCAAAGTGAGCCCCAAAGCAAAATCTCACATCTGGGTGTGTATATAGCTTTCTCCTGTCACAGTCCTTTTGACCCACTGCCCAATCACAAAGTAATAAGGCCTGGGCATTTCTGAAGAACAAGCCTCTCAGCACAGGCTTCATGTGACCATATTCAGCCTATTAGGGGGCAGAGTATACGTTCAAATAGGGGAAGGTTCTCAGAGCCACTTAAGCCTATCAAAGGGGCTAGGAGCAGGGAAGATCTTCAGATTCCCATAACACTCATCATCCCTATCCCTAGGAAGACACGAATAGCATGTGATACCACATGCTAAGTACACTTGAGAAGTATGGAACAAAGAGTTTTGTGAGATGTTCAGCTGGGTTGAGGAGTCTGAAGGTCAATGTCATTAGGCAAGAGCTAGGATTTTTTTGAGAATGTGACATTTGAGTTGTGCTTCAATGATGGTTAGGAATTTAAAAGGTCACTGAGAGAAAGAACACCATTCTAGGAATGGGGACCAATTTAAACAAAGGCACGCACACTAAAAAAAACAAGGTGTTTTCAAAGAACAAAAGTAGTCCTGACATTCAGAGATCACAGAGGCTGAAAAGAGAGGATGGTAGCAGATTGTGTAGGCCCCTGAACTTTCTCATCAGTAAGGAATAGGGAGCCATTACATATGCTCCTCTTCCCTATGTTGAAGAGGCATTTCTGGCAGCCCTGGACTAGTCTGTAAATCTTATTACTAGAGACTAGATTATGACAAGGATATGAGAGAGAAGTCCTGAAACATATGAGGCCATTTGCAGATAGTAGAACAGGGATGCCCCAGAGAGCAATGGAAGTACCTAGTAAAGGGGAAGACAGTGAGGAGATGAGTCTCAACAAAGGACAGAGCTGAGGTGGAAATGGATGAATGTTTAGGAAAAGGAAACTTGATTTTAGGGTGATAAAGATAAATGAAAGAGGTGGTAGGACATTTTCAGTAGGCAAGGTGGATGTTAATCATGAATTACAGAGGAGGTGAGAAATGCTAATCCTATTAAAAATAGATTCATATTCTCCTTTGTTTTTGCCTGACTGGATTTTCCCTGGGTCCTCCTCTTCCTCCTCCTCCTCCCCTTCTGCTCTTCCTCCCAGAGAATCATCCCTTATAAAATAATTTAAAAGAAAAGAGGAAAAAGAAAAAAAAATCAGTAAAACTTATCTATTAATCTTAAACAAAACTACAGACCTTCTTTATCTGCAAAGGAATCAGGATGGGAATGTGTGTAAAGAAGTACTAATTCTTACTGTGTGAGTCGGTAGAACTAACAAACTTTAAAATTCTAATTGTATTGCCAGTGTTTTGGTAGTCACTTAACCACTACAAACTCCCTCCTTTTTTGTACTTTCTGAAAACAAGATCTTTAGTTCTCTGTCATTCTTGCTCTTTCATTACACTCCTTTTAAATACCTATGGATCTTCACTAAAGAAGCAGTTATTCAGGGGGCAAAAGGAAAGCAAATAAATCATTGCCATCATATTGCACGTTATAAAATGTTTTCTCACTCAAATATTTTCTGAATTTTCACCTCTTTGAGAAAACTGTTTAAATAAATTGGGCTAATTAGAAATTTAGGCATTTACTGACTGTGATGGAATCTGAGAGTTCTCAATTCTTTTCACTACACTACTACATTCAGTCCTTTGCTTTAACGTAACTCATTAAAAAATAATTGGTCCTATAGTTTCACCAGTAAATTGAGCTTTAGGTGAGAAATTCTTTCCATGGAGGCCAATCAACACCTGCTCTCCGACTCTGTATTTTATAACTCCAGAGAGTAGCGTGGGGCTGTTGGAGGTAAAGTGACTTACCAGAGTCACACATCTAGTATGTGATAGGCAGGCCTTCTTATTCCCAGGCCAGCTCTCCAACCACTCTGCAACCTTCCTCTAGTTCATGCTTATATAAAACATTCAAATGCATGACTTTGTTGAAGCCCATAATTCCTTTTTGACCCTGCAATGATGAAACCTTGTTTGATCTCTTCTTTGGGGTTGGTAGTGAGGTGTTACATAATCCCGAGGTAGTTATCATTATTATTATGTTTCCTTTTGTCACATAACTGATTTGTAAATGTAATGCATATTCAGTCATTTCCATATACATAAACTTTAGTTTGGACCTTAAGAAGTGAAGGGTTCCCCCACACCTGCCTCCAAGAAAACCTGAATCATTCTTTAGTGTTCATTTTTCTTTTCTTGTTTCTGGAAACAAGGAGAGACAATTTCTGTAGAACAACAACAAATGCAGCCTGACAATCACTGAGTATTGGATAAATGGAGGTGGACGGTCTCATTTGTTTACAAATGCACTTGTACTTATATTTTAGTTCTGGCATGCATTGGTGACAGATCTACTGAATAAATGACAAACCATGAATCCTTTGACCTGCTTTCATTTTCTCTTACTCTTCTTCCCCTTCTGAAATGCTGATGTGACAGAGAAGCCAAGGTACCAGCTGAGTGCTGCCAGTTTATCAATACCCTTTGCTGTCATAGTTATACCCCTTTCAAACCTGTGATGAATTTCTGCTTTGGTGAAGGGTAGTGGATTATGAATTCTGGAAGTTGACATCACACAATTACCTAGAGGCCAAGTATAAATGAATAACAATTGAAAAATGCAAAGGGAAGAAATGTGAATCAAACTTGCCCATTGTTTGTCCAATAGACTGCAAAGGACTGAAATTTTACAGTAATAGATGGTGGCTGTGACTGGTGAGCCATTTATCATCCTAAAATTGTAGAATAAATGTGTCAAATGCTATTGATTTTCAGGATGATTCAGCCTATAGCCATGGTGGTGAACAAATACACATGCCCCAGAGGTTGGAAAATGCCATTGTTCAATGGTTAGTCCATAAGGAACATTTTGCTTTTTAGAAGAAACCTACAAATGTCGATAAAACAACGAATGTCTAGCTCCAGACATTTGCCTTCTGCCCTTGACATGAATTTCTTATGCTGCTTTCATGCTGCAGTTTTAAACTCAGGATAATATAGTTCATGTTTTGGTTACTATTAGATTAGTCTGAAAAATCCATGCTTTATTGTCAATATTCAGTAATCATTTTTTTTCAGACAATATGAACAGAAACTAAAATAAAAATTTTAGACAATAATTTATTGGCTGTAGTTGTCAGTAAGAATGTGTGTTCATTGAGTTGAAACTGATATATTTGCCCATTTGAATGCTGTCTAATCATTCCTCTCCCCCCAAACAGCTGTCTCTTTTCCTTTCTTTAACTGAATTTAAATTAACGGGACTATACTAAATCTATTGTCCTCTCTTCCATCTATCTTTCTATAAATTAAATAAGTATTTGGGAAATAAATTGCTATCCCAATGGGATCACCATCTCCGAAGTCCATGAATAATAAATACAGATAGCTTCGTACCAATAGACTTGGGCTTGTATTGATAATAAATTAGGAAGCCAATGACAAGCTAGTGAAAAAAGCAACAATTGCGTTTTTCAGGAACTTAATTGAAAAATATGTGCAAAGTACTTTATATACTTTTCCAGTCCTACATGGATAGAAACTATTTTAAGAAGTGAGAAATATAAAAACATTTCTGAGAGTTTTGGGGGGGAAATGTACCCCAAGTGCTCCCGGGGGAAAATAGAAATAAAAACAACTTGTGACAAGATGTTACCTAATGTAGCTCTGCAGCTGTTATTCTTTGAGTCATTAAAACTTTCATTGTGTTTTTAAAATAAAATTTCTAACCTTTGAAGCTTAGAAAGTAGCTTTTAAAAACTATCTTTTCTACTAATTACATTAATTTTGGATATTTTACTTAACTACCAGAGTTAAATATAGTTAATATGTTTCATGATTTCCTTCCACCTCTCTCCTCTGTACTCCCACTACTCTCTACTGATGTTTCCTCTCTCAAACCCAGGAGCTAAAAAGTGCTGTTGCAATATTTCTTTTCTGAAGATGTGTGTATATCTATATCTATCTATCTATATGTTAATATAGATATAGATAGATAATAGATAGATAGATAGGTAGATAATAGATAGATAGCTATAGATGCACACACATATATTTTGTATTTCTAGGCTATGGAAGCACAAATTGTTTTTGAAATAGCCATGGACTATAGTCACTGTTGAATCTATATTGTACGTTCCAAGGAGAAGGTCTGAACTTTGGATTTTGACATATGAAAACGTTTGGAAGTCTGAAGATCAGGGTTCTAGTCCTGAATCTGTCATTAACTTTCTATGTGAGCTCAAAAAATTCACCTCCCGGAGCCTATATTTCCTCATCTATAAAATAAATGGGCTGAACTAAATTATTTCTAGGTTCTCTCCCAGCTCTGTGATTTCATGAATTTGGTGAGGAACTACTTTCCTTTGCTACATGGAGAGTTAGAGAGTCAAAGTTCTTGGAAAGAGTGAGAAGTGCAAGGATAAAAATGTGCCATTAAAAAAACCCACAACTCAACTTACTAGCTATTAATGAAGATGAATGGAGTACAAAAAAAGAAGAAAAGTAAAGAAAAAAAGGAAATTGGCACTTTGTTCTAGGCCTTTGGTTTTCCTGGATCTGACATTCATAGCTTCCCTGTAGTGGCAAAAGAAACCACTGACTGTTGTTTAAAGTCAGCTTCACTTTTTAAATGGATGGAATGCCGTCAGCCTTCTTTCTCATTGCCTTCAATTTCACTTCACAGTAGTATGTTTGAGACTGAATCATAAACAGTCAAGGAAAATCCTCTTTTTCCTACCATAGTTTGCTTTTTTGCCTTGTTTCTGTCATCTTCATCATCTTCATCATCATTATTATCATCATCATGAAACAGTGGTTATCTTTGAGGTTTGAAAAGCCCATTATATGTAGTCTCATTTGATTCCTGCAATGATCCTTAGTGGTAGGTGCTCTTATCATCTCCATATTACAGGTGAGGAAATGGGGCTGACATAGTTTGAGAGGTTAAGCGATTTGCCCAGGGTCACTTAGATTCTGATAAAGGATTTTAATTCAGGTCTTCCGTATTCAATCTCCACACTCTTTCTACCATACTACCTAGCTGCCTTAGAAGAAGCTAGCTCATTTATCAGCTTGCATAATCTATTTACTAAATTTCATATTCCAAAGACAATTATGATTCTTCTTTTCTCCATACAGTGACAAAATAATTAGAACATTTAAATGTCACCACACATCTACTGCTTTATGCCGTAATTCTGAAAAAAAAAAAGTGAGTCTGAGACTTGATTTAATGTCAGGTTAATCAGTAAATAATGGTTACTTTGTCAGTTCATAGAATTTATGGCTGGAAGAAATGTTAGAAATGATCTTAATCTAGCCTTTTTGTTTCATACATGAAACAATAGGCCCAGAAAATTGATGCACCATGTCTCATGGTCATAAATGATATATTTTGCATAGCAAGGATTGAAACCTAGACATTTGAATTCCAAACCAGTGTTTGGAGACTGCGTGTGTGTTTGTGTGTGTGTGTGTGTGTGTGTGTGTGTGTGTGTGCACGTGTGCTCACATGTGTGCACAGTATGGGGGATTTTGATGGAAACCAACCCTATTCATTGATATCACTTGATTATTTAAGTCATTATTTAATAATACTTAATTTAATAACACTTACTATATACTACAAGTGTATAGAGAGCCAGACTCAGAGTCAGAAAGACCTGCACTCAAGTTTCACTGAACATATACTATCTAGGTGACCTTGGGGTCAGTCATTTAGTCTCTTAGTACCCAAGGCAACTCTCCAAGACTATAATTTGCAAAGCTGCTGCCAATCTATGCTAATAGAGGGAATATTCTTGCTAAAAATCCTCACACACCTGGGCCTTCTTACCCTTGTCTCCAATCTATAGGTCAGTAATAAATGGTTCACTAGGGGCATTCTTAAAAAAAAATTGTCTTGGTTACATACTATTCATAAAGTGAATGTTGCCATTATTCAGAAGCCATTTTGCCAAGTGTGGCAAATGAATTCAGGATTCATTTCATAAGCACATTTAAATAGAGATACTGTTGACTAGTGGATAGAATCCAAGACTGAGAACTCTAAAAGCCTGAATTCTAAAAGATGTGAATATAAATCCCTGGATCTTGAAGAGAGGCTCATTACAAATACAGTTCATTGTTACTCATCTCTTTGAGGATAGTTCTTTGTTTCATTCTGTTATTTTTCCCCCTTTTTTCTCACTATGGCAGGGATTTTGATTAAGACGCTTTATTTAATGCATTCTTCACATACCTTATTAATGGCAACAAATTTCTGTCAGAGAAAGGAATGGAAAAAATAGGGAATGGATGGGAGCCACATTCAAAATCTGGCCCTTTTTGGCTGAATTCATGAACTCTAACATTTTGAAGGATCTACAATTTTATTGACATGAACGCTTCCAACTCCAATATAATGGTTGCAATTCATCCACACTTCAGGGACAATTATGGTCCAAGTTCTTCCACAAATCTTCAACAAAGTCTCTAACCTAACCATATGAGTCTATTCTCTGGTTCCTTCCATATTTTGTAACTAGAAGTATAACACTTGGATCGTCCATCTGTTATTCTGCTTCAGACATTTACTATTTGTGTCACCCTGGACAAGTAACTTAACTTCTTAGAATCTCAGTTTCATAATTTACAAATTGAGAAAAGTAATGCTTACACTATTCAGAATTGTTGTGAGATAGTGCTTTGGACACCTTGGGTAATATTAGCATTATCCCTCGTACTTACCACCTGAGAATCCACTTAAAATGGAAGAAAATGCTGATGACCCAGAATGAAAAATCTTTTAAAAAACAAACACATTTTGACCTTTTTCTGGACTGTATGGATTATTACTTTCTTTGCTTAGATATTACCATCCATTTATTCCATATTTAAGTTGTATGTACATAATTGTTTGCACATTATTCCTCCCATTAGAATGTGAGCTGCTCCCATCAGGGCAAGGGCTGAATTTTGCCTTTATCTATACCCCCTGAATTTAGCACAGTGCCTTGGCACATAGTGGTTAATCAATGCTGGTTGATTTCTGAACTATATACATTTTTTAGATAGTACACAAGCCTCTGTGATTCAGAGAGGATCCATTTAGATGCAAGTCTGAGCAACATCTTTAAGAATTAGTGTAAAAAATAGCAAGTATTAGAGCAATTAGATCAACTTATGTTTTCTATGAATTGGTAGGGGCTATACATTCATCTAAATCAAGAATTTTAACCGGAGGTCCTCTATTCAAGGGGTCTTTGAACTTGAAAGGGGGAAAGCATTTTAATTTAATTGCAGTTGGTTTCCTTGGAAATTTTATGTGTTTTATTTTATATATTTAAAAATATTATTCAGAAGCAGGATCCATGGACTTCACTAGACTTTCATGTGGGGCATGACATAGAAAAGTCAAATCAATTCAACAGGCATCTATTAAGTACCTACTTTGTGCAGTCCTTGGGCTAAGCAATAGAACAAAAAGTTATCACCACCTAATCTAAATCATTAATGTTTGATATTTGACAAAACTGGAGTGGTTTAGGGGCAAGGGGACAGTTTTTCTGGATGAATATTAGAGAAAGAGAAATGTATAAGATAGTATAATTCTTGAAAAAAAAATTCCCCTATCAAGAACATGTTCAAATGTCAGTTGGGTGGGTGGGTGGATAGGGAGAGTGTGTATGGGGATATATGTTCTTAGATTCCATGGTATCTCAAATGCTGTCTCCTCCCTCCCTGCCTTCTTCCCTTCCTTCCTTCCTTCCTTCCTTCCTTCCTTCCTTCCTTCCTTCCTTTTTTTTTCCTTTTTGCCCTTAGTACCCAGCCCTTTCTCTTCACTGTTTTACCATCCTTACTCTGGTTCTTATTAGTATGTCCTTTTCAATGTGTGTCCTTCCCTCACCTTCCCAACAAAGTTGGAGTAACCTTTAAGGTCCTTTCCAGTTCTAAAATTCTATGAGTCTTAACACAGTCTCTTGACCCTGCTTGCTTTTCCAATTACAGAGGACACTCTCTTTCTCTGTACAGTTGGACACACTATCAGTGCTCAATAAATATTGATAGTGAAAGAATCTAAATTACCTTTTTATACTCATATAGTGGTTGTTTCATTCTGCTCCCTGATTTTTTCCAACAAACCACTAAATGGGCTGACTGAACACTGCTAAACCCCTTGGAAGGGAAATATTTACCTATGCTGATGATTTCCATTTAAGACTGGCCAGAACTAGTGACTTTGAGAATATATTAGTCAAACATTATGATAATGAAATTTGAAAATTGGAGGAAAATGTGAGCATTATAGCATGGATTCAATTACTAACAAACTCCTATAATAAGTATGTCCTTCCATATATTTTACTCTTCAAAGAACTGAAGAATATCACAAACCTAGAACTTAACTCCATATTTTAAATTTCTGGGTTCCTCTTTGTTCTTTATGTTGATTTACCACTAGGAGATTTCATGAAAAAATGCAATACTATTTATAGCTAGCTTTTTCTGGAAGAACAGTTTAGGAGGTAGATTTACCTTTTATCTGGGCTTGAACTTTATCTTAACAAGCATCTTTCTTCCTTCCTTCCTTCTTTCCTTTCTTTCTTTCTTTCTTTTTCTTATTTTCTTTCTTTCTTTCTTTCTTTCTTTCTTTCTTTCTTTCTTTCTTCCTTCCTTTTGCATTTTGGAGGGCGGTTGGGGTTAAGTGACTTGCCCAAAGTCATACAGCTAGTAAGTGTCTCAAGTGTCTGAGGCCGGATTTGAACTCAGGTCCTGCTGACTCCAGGGCTGGTACTCTATTCACTGTGCCACCTAGCTGCCCCTAACAAACATTTTCTTGATTAAACTGGTAATCATTATTATTCTAGTCATAATTCTAGAGTTGCAAGAGATTTTAGAGAGGTCATCTCTTATTTCTAAATAAAATAAGAGGTCACCCTTATTTTATAGTTTAGGGAATTGATACCCAGAGAGTTAAATAACTTGTCCAAAGTCACGCAGGTAGTATCATAGTCATGATTCAAATTCAAGTCTTTTAACTCTGACTCCAGCCCTTTCTTTCCTTTCCCTCTCTATCCAAGGATCACCACATTCTTGTGAAATAATTATTATATATACTTTGAGTGAAACAAGATGTAAGAAAAAAACAAATTTCTGATCCTTTTTAAAAAACTACAACATTAATGCTTCTCTACATTAAAGGACCTCCTTGCTCTCTTTTGATGCCTCATTGATTCTGTTTTCCTAAAATTGATGCCAATAGAAAGAATGCTCACCATGCCTGAAGAGCTTTTTGTATAGCCCTGGCAGCGGATTATTTGGCTATTATCTGAAAACCCGCCTATCAGCCTAGCTAAGATCTTAGACTAAATGATAGTCACCAAGTGATAATGGTTGTTTTACTTTATTTTTTTTCTAGATAAAAATGTTAAATTGTTTATTGATATATGGAGGGGATTTAGTGAAGTTTCACATGGATGAAATCATAAATTATTTCAAATATTAGTACTATACTTCCTCTTGGATCAGTTATACTGTTTTAACATTGTGGGATTTAGAGTTAAAAGAGATCTTAATTCCTCTGAACCCGCATCCAATGAAAAGTTCTTCAGAACATTTCTGCCTTTCTCTTCTTCATTTCCCAAAGATCATGTTCATTGGTCTTTTTCTCCTCAGAATACTCTGACTTCTTGTTAATTTACATTCAACATGGATCATTTATTTCTTTATATACTTTCCTTTTCATCAGCTTTTATAAGATAATTTTTGACATATTTGAAGGTAGATACCTTGTCTTTTTGCATATTAACACCTTACACATTTTTTTTTGTCTTTTTGGAGGGGGCAAAGCAAGGCAATTGGAGTTAAGTAACTTGCCCAAGGTCACACAGTTAGTAAGTGTGTCAAGTATCTGAGGCCAGATTTTAACTCAGGTCCTCCTGACTCCAGGGGTGGTACTCTATTCACTGTGCCACCTAGCTGCCCCACACATTTTTTTTAAAGGTAATAAATTGGCTTTAGAAAATATTTGTTATTGAGGCTGTGGAAGAGATGGATGAACGTGAGCACTTTGAGTTTAGGAGAGAGATCTCCTCTTCAGATAATGTAACTTCTTCGGCTAAAGAAAGCAAGGGGATTGTGTCAGTAAGAGACTATCTACTTCCTATTGCAGCAACAGAATGAGTTAAGTTGATTCTATCAGGAAGGAAGCCTCCACTATATCTTAGAAATGACCTACTACAGAGAAATGCATTTTTCCATAGAAAATAATCAGTTTGATATTTAGCAGCTCCTTTGACTCCGAGGTTCACTCACTTTCACCTTTTCCTTTCTGCTACAGAAATGATATTTATTAACTATGTACCCTGGTAGATTCTAAAAAATTATTAAAAAGCCAATTTATGCCTTAAGATGCTGAAACTGCTACCATCCCAAGCAGTCTTCTTGAGTATGCTAGTTCATTTTTTTTCTTTTTCAGTTTAGCCACTCACTTTTTAACCTTAGTCATATGGACCTTATGGTGGGTGAGATTTTCCCTTGCTTCCTCCCACCGCTAGACTGAGGCTGTGGTAAATGGGAAGGAAAGTCATTCAAAATTCTTTTTCTCTGCCTCTGCTCCAGCTCTTGCATCTGGTAATTTTTTTAATCCAGTGAAATAGTACAAGGCATTACATTACATGTTCACAAAGTAGACATGAATACATATTATTGTAAGTTTTCTGATATCCCAGAAGTTTTCTAAAATGTGGCTGTTTTGATTTAGCACACAACTAAGACATTGGTCATATGAAATGAGCAGACATGATGATACAATGAGAAATTGAAATAATTGTTGATAATTAATTCTGCTCTTGCTTATAGCTACTTGACTTTAAATTTAAAATATGTTTCAATGATGATAAATGAAGAAATACAATGTTTTGTGAGACAGGAATATTTCCTGACCTATTTAGCAAGATATTTATATTTGAATTTATACTGAGAGTGCACCTGATCCAGGAGAGAAGGACTTGCATTTCAAATGAGGAAGATCTGATTTCAAATTCTGCCTCGGATGCTCTTTAGCAACATGCATTTTGGGTTAGATAGTTAATCTTTTTGGGATTTAGTTTCTATATGTAAAATAAGGGAACTGGATCCAATACCCTTTAAAATGAATTCCATATCTTGATCTTTGATTTAAGTTTATGTTATTTTAGTATGTCTCATGAGAGAATAATTAAAACTCTCATAATCAGAAATTATAGTGTAGAAATTATAATATAAGTCTTTAAATACATCCCTAAGGATGTTTGAAACATCTGTATATGAAAAGAATATATTAAGCAAGATCAGCAAACTTCAAGTTGAGGTTTTACCTCTTTTGTTTGTTTTCTATCCCCCAATACATTTTATCCCCCTGCTAGATTATATACATACCTCTTAATGTCACTCCCCTACTCAAATTCCTTCAGTGTGTCCTGAATACTTATAGAAGAAATTTAAACATCTCAAGATGCACGTTAACCCCCTCTACAATTTGATGCCACTCTCCCTTATACTATTACGGGGTATGGCCTCTGTCTCTCTACTCTACTATATCCACACATTTGCTTACACAGGGTCTTTTGCCTAAGGTATTTAGTTCATTTTTTGTTACACTACTGCCATTTTTAAAAATCTGAAATAAATATTATCTTCTTGACTAAGCGTTTACATGATACTTCTGTCAGTAGATGAACCTTCCTTCTCGCATTGTGCATAGCACTTGGTTTGGACCTCTTTTGTACAATTAATCACATATCGTTTTTGAATTATATATATTTTTTGGTATGTCATATAGATTGTGAATTACATGAAGGCATTAATAGGCTTTCCATATCTCCTCCAGGACTCTGGCATTATGGTTTACTCATAATATGCACTGCTTTAATGTTTGTCACAGTTGAAGTTGAATGTGTTCTTCTTGCAACATATACCCCATTACAAGCAGAAATAGATTATTTCATGATAGTAATTCTGAGTGCTTTGAACAGTGTAATATACAATGTAAAATACTTTCCATTAAGATTACTCTGAATATTTTCATTCAATTATGAAACATTTATTATTTACTTGTTCGTTAAAGTAAAATTTTAGGTTCAAAGTGTATTTTTAGAGAATTCCTAAATTGTAATGCAAGTGTGTGCAAAGTAGATGTTAATGGGTTAGTTCTCATTCTCCCCCAATTTCAAAAATACTTTCAAGTTATACATAATTTTTGAATTGTATACTCTGCTTTGCATGCTATATTTACCAACATAGGTGGTTGATATAGAAGGCAATGATTGCAGAAGGAGAAATGGGTAAGCGTATATTCCTCCACTTTTCCCCACCCCTACTGATACATTGCAAGGTATCCCTGTGAGGTACACACTCACTCACCCATTCCAGCTGCTCTTTAGCTCTGGTCATACAGTATGATACAGGGGTCACATTTCCCTTACTGCAAAACATATTATACTGTGGAGTGACTATGGACTGCACTACTTTTGCTTCCCTTTGTCAGTTTAGTTTCTTACTATTTGACCTTTTTTCCCCCAAAGTTCCTTCCTCCTTATGCTCATTTTACAGTTTAATTTATAGCAGTATATTTTGTTGACATAAATTAAAGCTCTTTTTGTTTTTGTTGTTACTTGTCCGTAAAAGGCCAATTGTTAGCCACTGGAGACTTAGAATCCCCATTTTAATGTATGTGATATATATGAAATACCTACATATCTTGGGGAGTAGAACTTTCTAGCATTTAGTGATATTTTCAAGGTTTCCATTGATGTTCCCTTCCATATATCATTCTCTAGGTGATGGCCCTTCAAACCAATTCTACCCTTTGTTCTGAAGGTTAATACTTGTTCATGTTATGACATGTTATTGGGGTAAGGCTTTAGTGTAGGTTGACTATGTTATTATACTGAAATATATAAAGACTTAGCAATATGGCATCGTATATTAACGTTCCCCTCCCTGGGAGTCACAGGAACTTCAGAAGCATTACATGATTTCATATGGCATAGAGTGAAATGGAAGGTTTATAATTCTTCATTGAATTCATTAGCATAGGTGACTATCTGGGTATTTGGCTTTTTGCAGTTATCTGATACATTTTGATGAAATCAAGGTTTGAATCTAAAGTATCTAGGAAATTTCATCTTTGAAGATAGCCTATGACAGGCATCTACTTATTTTTACAGATGAAAAAGACAAAATATAAGCCAGTCACAAAATCATATTTAGAATCAATTTGGGGGCTCTCTTAATACTTATAGGAAATTCCTTTCCTTAGAAAATGCCTATTTCTGATGAAAATAGTACCAATTCAATGAATGCTTCATTATCCATGAATGGAGCATTAATTTGATCACTGAGACCTTGTCTCCTCACTTTAGTGATGGGTCACTGAATCCAAGGACTTGTTTCTGTCCTAGTTTCTGGTTTTAAGTAGCCTTCCCGGTATGAATGGGATAGCAGGTATATACTAATTTTCAGGATCCTTCAGATGCTGAACATTTTAGTTTACTACTCTAGAGACTCCCGCTTACGATTCTAATATAGACCAAGAAGATGTTGAACTATTGATGATAATGTTGGTTGGGAAGAATTTTGTGGGGCTTATGCTCCACATAGAGGATAACTGTGTACCCTTTTTCACGATTCTGATCACATTTCAAAGATAAAAATAAGTCTTTTGCACCATATGTTATTTTATGCCATCTCTCTTTTTCACCCAGTCTTCTCATCCTAAACCACAACCCCTAACTCCTCCATTTCCTGCTTTTTATGGATGGAGGTTGATCATTTTTCAAAGGATTTCAACTAATTGCTATAAGATTTGCTTTGTTTTGTTAGTAATATTGCTCAGTCATGAGAAGCAGGAATGTAGATTTATGTTTTGGGATGTTGATGATGCCAAATGTGGGAATTGTGGAAATTGAGTGAACCACATTGACTCCATCTTGTGACTGAGTTCTGGAGTTCTTTCAGTTCTCTTTTTGTTCATTTATGGGTCTAGGCTAATTTATGCTTTGTGAGAAAACTTTGTTCAATTATAGAATTGTGAGAAAACTATTACATTGTGTGAATCAAGTCCTGTGTGTCTGGGAAGCTGGACCACACCTTTACCTATTGCTTAGAGACACTTAACTAAGGACCTAGGTTGTGCTGATTGCAAACCCAGTCAGATCTGAAGAACAACGCAAGGAGTTTTCTCAGAACTATGCATCTCAATTAATCCATATGTCTTATCTGAAAACTGTCCCTATTCTGGTCAATCAGTAACAGTTTCCTTGTTTCTTTGGTTGAATGCAGATACTTGACAGGGAGTGGGACACTTCTTTTTCTGAATTCAGAGAATTGTACATGTTTTTTTTCTCCCCCCACCAACTTGAAAAGGCCCTATCCTTCCTCAAATTAGAAATTGGTTTATTCAATCTTGTATCATAGTTTATATTCTGTTAATTGTGTTCTTTTACTGTATAAAAGTCTTCTCCTGTATTCAGGGTCCAGGGTCAAGCTGAGGAGGCTTGGTCCTGGTTTGTTATGCAATTGTCATGCATCACTTAATAAATCAATATACTCAGAAGCTTGATCCTTTCTTTCCTCAGTCATTTCAATCAGTCCTCTCATCACACTGTTTGTTTCTCTTCTCTGTTATTGTGTATTCTTTGTATTACACCAGGGTTTTTTGTTTATTTTTTGCTTGCTTCTTGCTGTTTTGTGCCTTTTTGACAAGTTTAATTTGTGGTATGATGAAATAAATGAAAGTGTCATACCCATGGTGCAAAGAAAATGATAATTTAAGCTTTCCAAAATAAAAAGACTTGTGTTCAACCTATGACTTTTAAACACGTTAGAAGGGATACAATGACTAGGAGGTGAGAAACTCTAATTCTAAGTATTGCTTCAAGAATGATTTCTATTTATTCACTTTTTTCCTATTGCAAATAAAAGAAACAAGTATCAACACCCCCAAGAGACAACAGAGTGGAATTGATTAGGAGGGAAGAGAGAGTGCTGGTAGGACCATGGTCAGCAGCAGATGATAGTCCTGGGGCCAGCATCTTCTTTATATATTTCCATAGCTTCTCAGGATCGTGAAGTGGAAAGAATACCATAATTAGAAATAGAAGTTCATATTTTTTTATATCTTGGCTCTTCTATTTGCAAGTTGTGTGATTATAAGCAAGGCATTTAACTTCTTAGAGCTCCAGTTTCCCAACATGTAAAATGGCAGCAGTTCCAGGTTGTAGTAGATAATCTCTAAGATCCCTTTCATTTCTGGTACAATGTGGTAATGAAATCACCAAACCTCAAAGAGGAGTTCTCAAACTTGTTGTGTCACAGACACCCTCAGTAATTTGGTGGGCTTCTTGTTAGAATATTTTTTCCTCAAATGGAATATATGTGTATATATATATATATAATATATACATATATATAAAACATCTACATGTTATTATATAACAATAGAATATATATAGAATCACAAAAGAAAACAATTATATTGTTATACAGCTGTTAAAAAAACAATTTATGGACTCCAGGTAATAAACCCTTGTCATTGAAGAATCAACCGAAGTTCTTGTGCTTGGTGACAGCCATTGACATTAACAGCTATAATGGTAATGGGAATCTGAAGATCTTCCCTTCCCCTAGGCCCTTTGATAGGCTTAAGTGAATCTGAGAACCTTCCTTGATTTGAAAATATACTGAATGTGGTCACATGGAGCCTGTGGGGGAAGCTTGTTTGTCAGGAACACCCACACCTTGTTACGTTGTGATTGGGCAGTGGGTCAAGGTGGTTGTGACATTCTCTGACCCAGGAGAAGGCTATATACACCCTGATGTGAGGTTTTGCTTTGGGGCTCACTTTGGGAAGAGTTGTGTGATTTGGCCAGACAAGACTCTGGGCAGCTGATGAGCCCCCTGGCTTTGAAAACCCAGATGTTGGTGCTTCCCTCTCTGGTAACTAACTAGATATGGGTGTAATGCTCAGACGACTGGAAGCCTGTCTGCTGATCTGTTTCTCTGTCTGTATTTTTTTTTTTGGTCTGCTTGTAATATCTGTTTGTATTCTCAGAAGTTCAGGGTGCTGACTTTCCCCCCTGAACTAGGTAAACAATGTGTTTGATTGACTAAAGTAAGATTGTTAACCCTTTTTTAGTTGCTTTTCTTTAGAAAAGCAGATCAAAGAACCTGTGCTAGCAGCCATCCTGGGTATGCTAGGATGCTTGCTGCTACAATAGCACGTGTTACCAGACTGTACATGTGACTCCTAGCATTCTTGTTTTCCTCTGATTCTATGGGCAAGTCCAGGCCTTCTCTCACCCTTGAGCTTTGGGGAATGATACAGCCTTGACTATTCTTGATCCTCTTGGTGATTTTAGAGCACACAGTTGCCCATCAGGCGTGTTATAATGACTAAAATGGCATGAATAAGATCTTTATCTATTTCAGGAAACCAGAGGGAAATGATAGGAAAGACTAAGGAAAAGCTGGCTAGGTGATCACCTGCTTTGGATCAATAAACAGTTAGATACAGCCACTAGTTTAATTGTTAGTTGAATTTATGAAGAGTTTTGAATAGAGATAAAGGTAAGAGCATGAGGGTTGTTGTGCATCTGGAGTTTAGGAAAGAGGTTTTAGGAAAAAAAGGAAATAAGCCTTTATATAATACCTGCTGTGTGCTAAGCACCGTACTGAGGCCTTACAAACATTACTTCATTTGATCTTTACAACATCTGTGGGAGAAAGGTGCTATAATTTCCCCCCGTTTTATATATGAGGAAACTAATGCACATAGGTTAAATGACTTGCCTAGGTCAAACAGCTAGGAAGTGTCTGAGGTCAGATATGAACTCAGGTTTTCCTAACTCCAGGCCCTTTACACTACCCACTGAACCACCTAGTTTCAGTTCACATCTAATTGTAATGCAGACAGCAAAACGTCATCTTGAAGTGTCCATGATACAGAAAGTAGGGACCATGCCCATAGGCAACAGACTTCTACTTTCACTCTAAGATACCATGCCCTGAGCTATCTCTGACCTCTCTAAATTCATGAGGTTTAATTGCAACTGCTGATACTTTTACTTTCTTCCCCTAACATGGTGGTTATTCATTCAAAAGGCATGAAGATAGACTATAGTAGATAGAGTATTGGACTTGGAGGCCACTGTCTGAGGCAGAATTTGAACCCCTGTCTTCTGGCCTCCAAGTCCAATACTGATAATAGCATGGCAGGAGTCACTTAACCTTTCTATGAAATGAGAGGTTTGGACTCAGTGACTTCCAAGGTTCCTTCCAGCTCTATATCTCTGATCCTATGGTTCAAAGAGGCAAATAGGTTAGAAGGATTAGCCCAATGAGCATCATGCAGAATTAAAAGAATTCCTCAACTCTGTATTAAACACCAAGTATGTACCAGGAGCTTGCAAAATGAAGATAAAATTAGCAATCTCTGTCCTCAAGAATGTTGCATGCTGCCAGGTGTAGCATGCACTCAGATATGTAACAATAGTCACTTAAGTAGGTCACCTGCACATATGTGTGCACATATAGATTATTTTAAATGAAAAACGGAAGTATTTTTAAGCACCAATTTTATCGATGCCTTTTTTTCTTATATCACTGCCAAAGGGATGGGGAACCTGTTACCTTTAGGGTATGTGTGGCCTGCTAGGTCCTCAAGTGTGACCCTTTGACTGAATCCAAACTTCCTGGAACAAAAGCATTGTGATAGAGTGGAAAGAGACCTTAAGGACAGGAAGACATAAGTTAATATGCCACCTCTACCATGTAATGGCTACCTGAAACTTGACAAATTGCTTACCTTTTCAGTGTTCTAGACAGTTTTCCAAGACTATGACGTCCAAAGAAAGGTACCAACCTGTATTGGTAATGGGAGTGTGCTTAACTGGGAATTATGATAAAATCTTTGGTTTAACCCCTATTCCTAGATTACCTATATTTCCCCATGACTTTCTCTTCTCTCCAAGTAGAACTCTTCCTTGTGATAGAAGAATTGTTAAGCAAAACAAACTGAGACATTGGTCATGTATGACACTGTATACTTAATTTTGTGCCTTTGATATGCCATCTCCTTGACAGAAGAGGAAATCATACTTCATTGTCAGTCCTCTGAAGTATAGCTTAGCTAGTATATTGATCAGAGTTCTGCTAACTTGCAGTGTTGTGATGTTGAGGACGTTATATTGACTGACTAATCTCTTTTTTTTCCCAGTTTGCTCTCTGTTGAAACTGTTATGAATTCTTCCTATTTTCTTTTCTTACGGTGTAATAATGACCCTTTACGTTCTTATTCCACAAATGAGTAGTAGGTCAGTGTTCATACCCTCCCCCGGTGATAGATATCCACTATATTAATAGTTCTTTGCTTTGAAAAAAAGATCTGCTATTGTATTTGTTTATGTATAATATATGGAAATATTCTCTTTGTTTTTGATCTCACTGAGGTAGACATTCACTTAGGGCATCACTGGATCAAAGAGCATATGCAATTTTATATTTTACTATGTTTGTGCGTGAATAGGTTTGAACAAATAAGAAGAACCTCTTTGCTTTTTCATCATGTAGCTCATCCCTAGTCAGGCAGGAAAATAGTACTGTCCTATGCTGGAGAGTCCATTCTGAAATCTGTTTGTTATTTGGGAGCTCTAGGTCCGGAAAGTACAGTCAAAAGTTTATTAATTTTCTCCTATTCCTTGTTGAAGGGTGGTATTATTTAATCCAAGGCTTAAACAAATAAAGGGGGAAAGGGGAAAAAAAAGGTTCTATTGCAAAAGTTAGAGGGAGGGAGAGATAAGAAAGATGGTTGGAATACATGGTAGAAAAGCCATGAAGAGAACAAAATGTTTCATGTCTTATAGCAGTCCCCTTCCTCTTCATACTGTGTTCTTTGCTTTCTTGTTGTTTCTTCCAAGAGATCCAAATGGAGAAAACATACAGTTTCATAAATCAGCAGACTGAGTCAAAATTTCTATATTAACCTAGCTATCCTAAGGGGAAAATGAAAATTTTTTTGTTACTTAATATGAAGGAATAATTATATTTTATTGTTGGAATTCAGCCATAGAGTGAAGGATTAAAACCTCTTAAATTCCATACCACTTGGCAATTACTTATAAAGGGACTGAATTTTTGACCCAGTGAATTTAAGAGGACTTTTCTTAAGTTTTGGTATTATGATTTTCTATAAAGAATTTGAAGGGCAAAGTGCGTCTGGGAGGTTGAAAACAGCTAATAGATAATTGATGCAAATATTGATAAATAGTACAGAGTAAATATACTATGTTTCCTGTTCCTATTTTCTACATTTCCATTTATGGCCATTGTCTGAGAGAATATAGTCATCCCAACAGAATGTTAATCTTTTGGGCTGTCAAAGATAGTTACGATCCCAAGAGACCTTGATTCTATTTTCAGCTTCTCTATGGCTATTTAACTCCCATCCAGTCCCCCTTATGACCAAGGATGTACATTCGTAACATGTGTACTTGACCAAGGTTAGAGGGCCCGAATATGACCAAATAACAGAACAAAACTAATCAGTTCTCAAAGGGAATGAAATCATGACCCAGGCCTTATTTAATAGTGTGCTCTAAGCAGTTAAACCAACCAGACAGAGGACACAATGAGACTGTAGAGTTTTGTTACCCATTGCCTTAAATGAGGAACACGTACGTCTAAATCTAGATAAATCTTATGAAATGTACTTAATTCTGCTAGAATGAAACATAGTTCCTGTGTACATTCAGATATATGATACTTATTAAAATGTAATTATATCTATTAAAAGTGAATTATTTATAAATGTAGTTATTCAATATATGAAAATTTGGAATAATACCTGCCATTAAATGTGTATTAACAAATATGTTTGCTCTATGTAAAAGAAATAATATGCACTATAAATGTCGATATATGCGCTATACCGATCAGTATCTATTATCCACTGGGCATAAAAACATCAGAATCTAAATAAAAATATGTGCACATATCAATGACAGACCCCTGTTGCTCTTCCATCCATCGTTTAAAGGAATGAATAATGCTTCCTAAGCACATGCAGCAACCTCCTAAACATATGCCATTTATGTGTCGAATGGTTTCTGCCATCTCTTATCAGAACTGGTACAAACTTGTTTCAAATGATCATGTAGCACAAATGTGAAGATTTAATGAAATCACGCTGAGCTATAGATTAGAAGGTAACATAATCTAATGGAAAGAGCACTAAATTTGGTTGATATTTCAACTCCTGTGTGACTCCAGCCATGTCACTTTGGGGCCCAAGTGTTCTCATCTATAAAATGATAGAGTTAGACTAGATGAGCTAGATTTCTTCCGGCTCTAAATCCTATAATACCAGGAGACGGACATTAAAATTCTGTGAAAGGGGGGTGGCTAGGTGGCTGTTGTGGGAATCTGAAGATCTTCCCTGCCCCTAGGCCCTTTGATAGTCTTAGTTGACTCTGAGAACCTTCCCTGATTTGAAAATATACTCTGTCCCCTAATAGGCTGAATGTGCTCACATGGAGCCTGTGGCTGGAGGCTTGTTTTTCAGGAATGCCCACACCTTATTACTTTGTGATTGGGCAGTGGGTCAAGAGGGCTGTGATATTCTCTGATCCAGGAAAAGGCTATATATACCCTGATGTGGGTTTTTGCTTTGGGGCTCATTTTGGAAAGAGATATGTGATTTGGCCAGATGAGATTCTGGGCAGCCATTGAGCCCCCCCAACTTTGAAAACCCAGATGTTGTTGCTTGCCTCTGAGGTAACTGACTAGGTATGGATGTGATGGTCAGACAGTTGGAAGCCTGTCTGCTGATTTGTTTCTTTGTCTGCTTGTGACTTCTGTTTGTATTCTCTGAAGTTCAGGGTGTTGACTTTTCCCCCTGAACTAAGTAAATGATATATGTTTAATTGATTAGAGTAAGATTGTTAACCCATTTCGAGTTGCTTTACTTTAGAAAAGCAGATCTAAGAACCTGTGCTAGCAGCCATCCTGGGTATGCTAGGGTGCTTGCTGATACAGTGGTGCAGTGAATAGAGCATTGGCGCTGGAATCAGGAGGCCCTGAGTTCAAATCTGACCTCAGACACTTAACACAAAACTAGCTGTGGGACCTTGGGCAAGTCATTTAACCCCAATTGCCCTACTTTCCCTTCTCTAAAAAGTAAAAAAAAAATTCTATGTAAGAACATATGGTCTTATTATGAAGTAGTCAATAAAAGTCAGTGTTATACCTTTGATTTATAGGGAATCTGATCCCCAAGGGATGGGCCCAGTGATCTGGGTTACATTTTGGATTTCAGGAATGCCATATTTTATATTATTAATGTTATTAACATTTTATTTTACTGTCATTGACTATAAGTGAATTAAAAAAAAACCCTAAAAAATTAGACTTTTAAGTACTAGTTAATGACTACTGGAACACTAAAGAAATTTGTTATCTAAATTAACCCTAAAGTAGATAAACCTTTTGGAAAGCAAAGAATCACTTCTCTAATTTGTCTTACAAAAAAAGACCGTGTAACTTCATTTATAGCAAATGCTGATTTATCTAACATTCTTTAATCCAGATGTTTATTAATATGTGCTCATGAATAACTATACCATGTTAATAATTTATACAATGATAATAATGTGATCTTGTGAGATCTTGAGATACCTTCTGAACCATCTCATAAAGACCAAATATTTAATATTGTTTGAAATTTCAGTAAATTTTATCCTCATTCTTTAAAAAGTTATAAATGATTTATGCTTTCTTTAACTGGAATATTTGATTAATCCCGACAGTAGAAGTATGAAATTTGAAAAGTCACTTAACCTCTTAGTATACAGATCTCTAAATTGGGGATAATGATATTCGTTCTGATTAGTGCCTCAAAATGTTGTTCATAGGATCCAGCAAGTTCAAGCAGGTAAAACATTTTATAAGCATAAAGTCTTTAACATAAATTGCTGTCTAAATTTAAAATATAGATTTTTAAAATTGACTCAGGTGTACTTTTTTTTAAAGTATCACCTTTAATTCTGGTTTATGTCATCCAGAACTATTCCTGTTATACTTAAGAAGAAAGGAATGATTTAAGCGTTTCATCAGAACTTGTTCTTAGAAAGGGGAAATGTGACTATATACCATGCCTTCTCCATGTTCTATTGTATAAAAACCATTAACTGCAGGACATAGTAAATTAGGACTTGAATGTGGATAGCCTTTATTGAGTTTAGTATTTTTACAAGGAAAGTTGATATATTGTCCTGAAACAACTGACAAATTCACTGTTCTGTCATAACTTTTCCCTTCATCTTTTTCTCTGTCTTCTATTTTCTAAATTGGATAAAGAAATTAGGACCTGACATAATGATATTTATTACTGGTACAACATATTCTAGAATCTCAAGTAGCGTCCCCAAATTCTCAAAATAAAATTTATTTAAATAATTTCAAATTTAAAATATAACTTTTAGGAACTTTTAGGAAGCATGGTGGTGTGTGTGTGTGTGTGTGTGTGTGTGTGTGTGTGTGTGTGTGTGTGAGCAAGGGAATGGGAAGAGTAAAAAAAAATTAGAGCCAGAAGTGATGGTGGCATGTTAGAATTCCCCCAAAGTTAGAAAATAGTGGAAACCAGACATTTAAGTCTGGTTTGAAATCTGTATTGGATATAATTTAGAAAATCCACTTGTTATCTTTAGGTTTTTGTGAATTTCAGCTCTTTGTTTAGAGAAAGAAACTAAATGGCTTATGGCATTTAAATCTAGTTTGTTTAATTTCCCCCACTTCGCCCCCTTCATTTTTATGGGTGAGGCTTGTTTAAAACATCAGCTGTTCCAACAAAGGCAGCCCATTTTAAAACGCACGCTTTTACTCTATGAAAATGATGACAAGGTTAACTGCAATCTTCTGTACTTACACCTGCTGATATGTTTCAGTGTCTTCATTTTAGCACTATTTTAGATATACCTAATTTGATTTTAGGATAAAGTTGCTCATATTTTGAACATTATTTCTTTAAAAAATTATCAGATTTGACAGAATACGCTCAAACAAATACATATTTTGTGGGATTTTAAAAAAGTTGTATTTCTCAGGTCCGTTTTTATTGAATATATATAATAGAGGAACGTTTACCTTTTCCAGTTTCCTGTGAAGCGTTAGTGATAACCTCTGTTTCAGTAGAAGACTTGCAGGCTGAGACTTTACATTTGGCTTTCCTCCCCCTTTTCCTTCTGACTCTTAGGGGGTTTTAAGTTCTGTTATATAAGAAAATATGAATATATACATCTGTAATATTGCATAGTACTTTATTAAAAGGCCAAGATTGTTTTAAAACTACAACAACCACATTTGAATTATATAAATGTGACTGAATATCTTTTAAGAGAATTGGATCATAGTTTTAGTGCTGGGTGGTATATCTCACGCTGCCCTCTTTTTGCAGTTAAGGAAACTGAAGCCCAGAGATATTTATAGACTTTACTGAAATCCCAGAGATAGTGAGAAGCAGGACTCCAACATAAGTCTTTTGACTTCAGATTCAGTTTGTTTTATTCATTATAAATTGCTGCCTCAGAAATATGTATTTTAACTTCATTTTTTTTTCTGTATATAGAAGACATATCTACACATTTGGATTTTCAAATCACTATATGCTTTAAGGGTAGCAAGATATGTCCCCACAGCTCTTGATGATAGATATTGCCAGTATTTTGAATCCCCATGTTACACATGAGGAAATTAATTCTGGGAATTATTGTGACATACTTATAGCTATATAACTAGTAAGTATTAGAGCTGGAGGGAAAAAAACAAACAAACAACCTAGTACTTCCCCTAGATCAAGAAATCAACCATAGATAGTAAACTTACTGCTTTAAAATACCTTTGAACTTCTACCACATAAGACTGCTTTTTCTTGTTCTGTATAATACTTACTGTACAAAGTTGAAAAAATACTATTTGAATTTGAGAACGACTCCAAAAATATTTACAGAGATTTTTGAATTGGCAAAGATGTCCATTATTCTGGAGGCTAGATTAAGATGACCATAGGCAATAAAGCATTCTCAGTACATGCATGTATTATAAAGTGTGTGTGTCTGTGCGTGTATGTGTGTGTGCGTGAGTGTGTGTATGTGTGTGTATGTGTATGTAGGGCTGAGGGGATCAGGGAGGCAGCTGGTATGAGGGGAAGTAGAATAAATGGGTTTCATTGGCAAAATCCCCTTAATAAATTCTGGGTAGTGACTTGGAAATTTATCCATCTGTGTGGAGTAAGTTGTGAAACCTGGTAAGTTGTGAAACTGCTGTTATGTAGAAGCCAAACGGTTTGCCTGGAGCTAGCTATAGGTATTCAAAGGAAGATTCCTAACTCCTAAGTTAGTCTCCAGACCAATACTGAATTCCAAGTAAAATGCAACTTAATCCACGGGTAAGAAAGCAATTGAAAGGTATGTTGGTAAGTATGTTTTCCACACAAAAGTCTGGGTCCTCTTTTAAATATCAATTATGCCAAGTATCTTGAGTTCACTTTATATTACAACAAGGATAGGATCATATGAAATAGGGTGGTCAATTATTGTTCATTTTTATGGTAACTTTAAAAATAGAATTCCAGAACATTCAAATTATATAGGTTATATGTAGTAGGATACATGACTGAAACTATAGCAAATTCAGAAATACACTGTGATAGGGCTGAGGAACCTGTAACCTTGAAGTTACGTGTGGCCCTCCATGTCCTCATGTGTGGCCCTTTGATTGAATCCAAACTTCACAGAACAAATCCCCTTACTAAAAAGCTTTGTTCTGTAAAATTGGACTAAGGGAAAAGGCTACACCCAAGGACCTAGAGGGCCACATGAGACCTTGAGCCTGCAGATTCCTTGCCCCACCCCTAAACCATATGCTCCCATTCTGTTTTGCAATGGGTTTGTCCTAAACCATGAAGTTTTATTTTTTTCTGATATCTCTGCCATTTTTCTTCATTATATAGTTCCATAAAGCAGCCTCAATCAATGTGCATTAACATAGTAGTTTATTAAATAATGAATGTTTCAGTACATTAGGCTTAAAAATTTATCATACCTAATCTTGAAGAGAGAAAAATTAACTCCAGGATACTAGCATTTTATATAGAGGTTCTTAACACAGGGTCCTTGAACTTGTTAAAAATAATGCTAACTTCATGTGAATGTAGTAGATTTTCTTTGTGATTCTAATCACTTTATTTTATGCATTTAAAAACATTATTCTGAGAAGAGTTCACCTATCGGCTTGATGAAACTGTATCTCTGTCAAATGTGTGGCTTACTCAAGATGACATTCTATAACTAAATTAATCCCTCCACTAGGAGTATAAACCCTTATGTGGTCACATGCCAACTTTTTTAAATGCTTTCTTAGTAGTCAGAGAAAAAGAATAATTTTTATGTATTCACAAGTCTCTCATTTGCATATAGATAGATGTATCTATATTCACATAAACATCATCTGTATACATGTCTATATCTGTGGTACAAGTGCCAAACCTGGAATCAGGAAGTCCTGAGTTCAAGTATGTCCTGAGGTCAAGTATGACCTCAGACACTAGTTGTGTTACCCTGGATAAGTCACTTCACTTCTGTTGGCCTCAGTTGAAAATGAGATCCATAATAACACTTACATCACAGGGTTGTTGAAATAAAATCTGATATTTGCAGAGTAATTTAGCACAGTGCCTGACACACAGTAAATACTTTTTCTGCTTATTTCCTTCATAAACGTGTACTCACTTGTACAGGAGATTGTAGGGAGCCAGTCCTTTCAGGCAGGGTTACACAGCAACCAGTTGTGGCTGGCTTAAATCATCAGGTTTATTGTAGTAAGCAGTTTAGTTATGGCTTCAGTGAAACTGATGTGTTTAATTTGAACATTAGTATTGTAGGATATAGAATAGCCAAGTAATGTTAATTTCTTCCTTTATTGAGGGGAAAGATTTGGGACACTTGCCCTTTAAGCCTGACTTTACTAAGAACATGCCCTGTCTGGTTCAATGTCCAATGAGCTCGTATTCTAATTAACCTCTTTTTTTTTTCCAGGACAACACAATAGGCATGTAATAGAACAGGTATAACTAATGCATCGATGCTTAAAAATAAACAGCCTTGCATCATGGCACTAGTTTTGTACAAGGCTGTCATTATGAATGGAAGACATGATATGGTACAGAGAGACATGAAATAATGAAAAAAATCTTATTAGAGTGAAAAAAAAAATCTAAAAGCCTTGTATGGAAAGTACATGATATTAAAGTGAATGTTAAAATAGTAATAGTTCAGATGCTTTGGAAATAGCCTATAAAAGAGTGTTAGTTGGGTGGTATTTACCACTCTTCCAACATATCTTTTCTTCTAGCTTGTTCTTAAAAGAGGACGATGTCAGGGGGATCTGCTTTGGGCTTTTGGAAAGCTTAAACACATCGGAGAAGGAACTCACCATCTTTGTAGATCAGGGATGGGAAACGTGGTTTCAAGGCCACATGTGGCTTTTAGACAACAGGTTTCCCACTCCTGCTATAGACAAGCCATTGCACTTTTGCACAGTTCTCATTGCTAGGAAGTTTTTCCTGACGTCAAGCCTAAATGGCCATGTTGGAGCTTCCAACCACTGCTCTTGATTCTGCCCTGTGGGGGGAAAAACAGAAGTGTAGCTGTCACATAAGAAGAGGGAGATCGGGCACTGGTTCTGCTACTTAATTAGATGAGTGATCATAGACAAAGCACTTAACTGTTTTGGCTTCATTTTTCTTGCCTTTCCAATGAAGGGAGGAGTATTTAATCTTTCTTTAAGGTCCCTTCCAGCTACAGATCTGCAGATCAGTCAGTCTCTTGATTGACAGGGTAGATTGCTAGGGAGGCAAGTGTCCCATTCTCTTAAAGTTATATCCTCAGTTAAGAGCTTCCAAATACTAGTGAAATTGTATCAATGTGGTCTTAAGGGACTGTTTATATGTTTATCCTTTTTCATAATGACACTTTTGTTTGTACTGAAAAATAGTGTTAATGGAAGGGAGGGTGGAGTTCCAAATATCATATTCTTAGACTTTTCATGTCTTTGTGATTCGTGAATGTTTTACAAGGAGGGGCAGTAATTTGGAAGAAAAACAAATGCTGATGATTGCTAAAATAATTGAGTGTTAAGTTGAATTACTAAAATAGAGCGTGGAAAAAAATAAATGGGAACAATTACATTCTCTTCTTTATTAGTCATTGGTTCATTGTGTGGTCCTAGGATCATCATTTTCTTTATATAATCCTTTCAGGGTGTGCCTTTGTTGGTACCTTGCAAGAAAGCAATTCTGAGTCTACATTATAGACATAGTAATATTTGTTTTCTGTTAATTACTATTAGCTTATTTCCAATGCACATTCAAATATTAATCACTAATGTCCACTAAAGTTTAAAATGTCAAAAACTTTTAATAGAGCTCATTATTTCAATCATTCTTGTGGTAGCACTGTTTTTCTTTAACAAATAAAGCAAATTGACTATTTTAACAATGAAAAACTATTCTATTCAAACTCGATTACAAAGTACTTTGTTATTTCACGAATTTTAGCATGTGTCCCACTTCTGTTTTGTGACTCTTGGTTGGTGATATGTTGCAAGCTACTCATATCTACCATAGGCTTGTCCAGTGCCTGCTGGGGAAGCTACAATTTTAATTTGGCTATGATATTCCATGAGTTACAACTGTTTAATATCACCAGAATAATATATTTGTGCTAGATTTGTGATTCCATTGATATATAGAACTTTGATAAAGAAACTACTTCTACTAATGCAAATCCCCACCTGCATTACAATGTTTAACCTTAGAGAGCTGTCTTGCACAGTGAGAGGTTAAATAATTTGACCCCACACAGTTAATGTATGTCAGAAGCTGGACTGAATCTAGGGCTTTGTGATTCTGAGACCCACTTTCTATCCATCCCTTATGACATATGAACACACCAGAAGAATATTGATGTAAAAAAAAAAAGCAGCAAGATGACCTTTGCTTCAAGGTGATGGTTGGAATCTGAATTTGAGAGTGAAAAGAGACCTTAATAACTATCCAGTTATCATACAAAAAGCCAATTTCTTATAACATATTCCCTGAGTAGTCAACTTGGAGCCCTCCAAGGACGGTGAATTCACCACTTCTATAGGCAATCCATTCCACTTTTATACAGCTCTAATTGTTTGGAAGTTTTTTCCTGAAATCAAACTAATATGCCACATTTGACCTTCCAGTTACTGCTTCTTGATTCTGCCTTTTGGGAATAAATAGAAGAAGTCTAGTCTTCCTTCCTGTGACAATACTTCAGATGTTTGAAAAGAACTATCCTCTTATCCTTAAGTCTTGTGTTTTCCAGGCCTACTCTCTTCCTTAGTTAGATATTGTAAGACATAGACTCGCCATCTTGGCTGCCCTCCTCTTAATCCCTTCAAGCTTATCAGTATTCTTTTTCTCCTACTCCTCTATCTTCTCCTCCTCTTTTTTCTGTGAGATACTCAGAACTGAATGCAATACTTCTTATGGCAAGAGAAGAGGACAGCTGTCTATAACCTCTCCATCAAGCTAGGTTCTTCTTAACATTACCCGACATCATGTTAGCATTTTTGGCTGTCATATCATATCCCTGAGTAAAATTGGATTTGCACTCCACTTAAATATCAAAGTCTCTTTTTAAAACACTCTCTATCCTTGTCTCTAAGGTGTCCCCAAAGTCTTAGTCGAATTTTAAACATTAATAACATTTAAGCTCCAATACAATTGCACAAGACTTTTGGATATTTGGGAGTATGGGGGTGGGAGGCAGGCATGGCTTTTCTCCTTATTGAATTTTAGCTTTTCAGATTTACCTTCAAGACTGGTAGGATGTTTTTGGAGCCTGACTTTTTGGTCCAGTGTGTTATTCATCACTTCCAGTTTTCTGTCATCTGCCAATCTGATGAACATACCATCTATACATTTATCTATGTCATTTACAAAATGTTAAATAGCATAGGGCCAAAAACAGATGCCAGGAATACTCTGTAGGAGACCTCCTTCATTTTGGCATTGAACCACTAAGAATGATCCTATTGAGTCTGGCCTTTCATCCAGTTTCAGATCTATTCCATTATACTATTGTATCTCTATCTTTTTTTTTTTACAAGAATAATATGAGATACTTTATCAAAAGATTTGATAAAAACTAAATAAACTATATCTACAGCATTCCCTTCATCTGAGTTTAGCAATTCTATCAAAAAGGGAAATAAAGTGTAATTACTGCTTCCTTTTCAATATGTTTGCCAACTACCTTTTTTATGGTCCATTCTAGAATTTTTCTAGGAACAGAAAGCAAACTCACTAAGTAGTAGTTTGCAGATTCTTTTCATTTCCCTTTTGGGAAAATCTGGATATCTGCCTTTAAGAGCTTTACATAGTTTCCCCAATGTCATTCATGTCATATATATCCTCCTCCTCTTCAATTCTGGGCCCAGGTCATCATCCATCCCTAGTATCTACTTAAGATATCTGTGTAGATCACCCATGTCTGTTATCAGTCTATCTAATTGTATGACCAATAGGCTGGTCATGGAACAAGATTGAGGGATAACTGATGGATAGTCCATATAATCTTTTGGTATCACCCAATTAAAAATATCCAGAAGAAACTAGCATGTTGGGTGAACCTGTTGCTGAGATTTATGGGAGGGCCTGGACAAGAGTCACAGAAGAAGAAAAAATATCTCCATTATTACAAAGTTTAACACTGATGAGATCACCAATATATTTGAGTATCAAAATTGGTTATACGGGCTACCAAAGTATATCTTGCAGACAAAAAAGCATGTATGGTACAAGCCTTTTGATATGGGACATGATAATAAGAATGTTAGGCTTTTATCTAATCAACAGTGTCTTTGAAATCTGCTTTACTTAATATTCTTTTTTATAGAATGCATTTTTCCTGAAAAGAAGCAAAATAGAATCGGTCATCTCAATTCATAGGTCCAATATATATGAATTTGTTTGTGAAAGTTGTTAATTGCTATGCTAAAAGCTTTGTCAGAAGCTCCATTATTACTTTGTTACCACCATATCCACGTTATGTCCTGGGAGTTGTCTTTTGGTTTATTATGCCCTGGGGATATTTTCAACTTGTGAAAATGATCATAGAATTTTAGGTCTGGCAGATAACTCTATTGTATGGATGCGATGTCTTGCCCAGGCCAGTCAGTGGTAGAATGGGGAAAGTGTTGTGTCCCTTTCATCTGTACCATGCCATCTCTGTGATGCATATTTCACTGAGGATACCTAATTTATTATGCTATCAGCTCAAAAAATAAACCGCGAACACCCTAGACTATTGTTTTTTTTTTAACCTGCTTAGTGTTTTTTTTTTTTGTCAAATTCTAAATACTAGATTAGTCTTAGGGAATTTTATAACACAATAGTGATATAACACTTCTATTTTACATGTCAGCATCTGAGAACAGGAGGGAAAGCAAATCATGACGACCAGCTGTTCATTGCCACACGTTGTGTTGGATGGAGGTGTAAAAAATATGTTGAGACAGGTAGAGAAAACAAATTAGATATTCAGGGTCTAATGGAAATTTTATGGTTACAGAATTTAATAAGAAGTTGGAATGTGCGCTTAATGAATTATCCATTGTTTTATTTTTTTGTTTTTTGCCAGGTGCACTAAGGTCATTAAACATTTGAAATCAAATATTGATAAGTCATCTTTATTGTTTAAGAACAACATTTTCTTGAAACAAATCCACATTTCTTAGTAATGGAATTATTGTATACAAGACTGATATAGATGATTGGCAAAATTTCCCTGCCACCCAATGGTATTCGCGTCTCAACAAGCCTATCCTGTCCCTAGTTGTATCTATTTCTTATAATCATGGTCTTATTTTTTAAAACAAAAAGAGTTTGTTACCCTAATTTGCTTTATATCACTTTTTGGAATATCTACTTTTTATATAATCCTTGAAATATTACAAGCTTAACTACTGGGCGTTATTTTTAGGTGATCTGACATCTTTTAAATTTATTTTGTAACTCAACAAATTTTAATATTCTCTGATGTGACCTGAAGTAAATGATGACCTAGTATCATTTACCATTGCACCAGGTGAATCCAGTCCTCCTTTGCTCATAGGAGCAGTAACATGGAGATTTAAACACATTCATCCCTTTGTTTTGTCATACATTGTGTTTTGTCCATTTCTATGTTGGTGGATTAAAGTACTCAAAATAGAAATGATTTCTAAAGCAGATTGAATTCAAAAGCTAAATCCCTACTGAGATATTTATTTGAATGAGGTACAAACTGTACTTGTCAGGGAGCTCAGCCTCCCCATTTTCAAGAAAGTGTTCCTCTTGATCAGAATATATCACAAGAGCCTCTCTTATAGGCTTCTTATCTGGGTGGGTACGTTGGTCTTCCTCACTGGCAATTATTTGACTTAGATGTGAATAACATAAGTCCTTAGTTTTTCATTTCTGTTTTTTTCCCTAGAGGAGTCAGAATAAGAATAGGTTCCACAAGTATATGCCTAGGAAATATCCTGCCAGGTCATAACAATACTCTATTTAGCTTATTCCATAGCAAAGAGACAGACAAAGGCAGAAAAATAAGAGACTATAAGCAAGTTACTTAGGCAGAAGAGCTGAGAAGGAATTACTAAAATCAACAAAGAAATAGTATGACATATGAAAATAATAGGAAATAATTTGTAATGCTAACAAGTTAGTCAAGGTCAACTTGTCTCCCTTTGAAATATTTTCCTATTCTGGATATTGGTAACATGTTGTCATTGTCTCATTGTTTTTGAATTTTCTTGTTTGAGTTCTGGACCATTTCTTTTATAACATTATGGCTTTGAAACACATATTTACCATTAAAATGTTCCTTATTTTTTTCACCAATGATATTCAAATTTCTTTACTTCCATGACTGAAAAATAAGCATTTGGATACCAAATATTGTTCTAATTTGTGCTACTTTAAGCTTAGAAAGCAGCAGACATAGCTCATTTCTTATATAATGAAATGTAAAATATCAAAAGCAATTATTAATGCTCTGTTCACAGAATTAAACTTTCAGTATTAGGGTAGGTTGAGAGAATATGGCATGTGTACAAAATAGTTTTTAGCACTTTGCCACTTTATTTTTTTCTGAAGACCTACTTTATGATTATTTTTTGGGATATAGAACCTCTCAGCACTGGAACATTGGTTATTTCTTCTTACACAGCATTTTTACTTTGAAAACAAATGAAAAACAACAAAACTAAACACTTCCAATATCTATATTGTTTCCTTAAGGGATCATGTTGGTTCTCAAACCATAATGAGATAATATTTGGCACGTTGAGGCTGTATTTTGTTTCATGATTGGCATGGCTGGCTGACCACATTTTAGCTGGCACCTGTCTGACATCATTATGTGGGCTTCAAAAAGGGTTTTCGTGCTGAATAGAAGCCATTGACACTTTTGTGGATGTGATAGAACTTTAACATTGCCTTTTCAGCCTGGTTGGTTTTACTTCTTAAATATGTCTTTGATATATTACATCTGATGTACTTTGGTCTATTGCAGCGATATAGAATTACATCAAGGATCTTGAAAAAACTAAAATCTATATTGAATATATTTTGTTAATGTGGAGTCAATTTTCTCTTCTGATCACATCAGAACTTTTATTTTATTGTCACTAAATTTTGACCCTCATAATGAAAAAAAATTGTATTTTTATGCAATTTCTTTAACAGCCTACTTCAATCTCCCTAAGAGATTGTACTCTATCAACTTAATCAAGACATTCATTTAAAATCAGAAATCAGCAGGCATTTTGAGTTCAAATTCTGTCTTTGTTTTAGATATATGGCATTCATATTTGACCCAAACCTGTATATGGAGTCATAGGTTTACAATGGGAAGAGACTTTTTGGGGTAATCAATTCATCCCCTCCTCTTCTTTCTCCTTTTATTGATGAAGAAACCAAATCCTGGGGAAGTTAAGTGACTTGCTTGAACGTCTGAGCCATAATTTGAACATAGGGCTTCTGATTCCAAGCCTGAATCCAAATCTTCCCACTGTTTTGTGTTGCTTTAACACATGTTGGTGACTTTCATTTTTTCAGAAGGCCTTATGAATCACATTTGACTATCGGTCTTTAAAGATATTAAATATACACATGTAAGTTATATATTATGTAAGAGAAAGAGGTCTTTACATGCTTTTTTCAATCCTTACCATTTCTCTGTGATGTTTTCTCTTTAGGTTTTTGCAACATTAATCTCTCCTTGTTTTCCTCCTACCTGTGCTGGACCATGTATTTTCTGTCTCCTTTGCTGCATCTTTATCCATGTCATATTCACTAACGAGGGATGTCCCCTAAGGGTCAATTGTATGGTCTCTTCTTTTCTCCCTGTGTACTCTTTCACATGGTGATCCCATCACCTCTCATGGATTGAATGATCATCTTTATGCTGATGATTCTCAGATCTACTCATCAAGCTCAACCTCTCTCCTAAATTCTAGCTTTGCATTTCTAACTGCTTATTGAACATCTTAAATTAGATGTGCCATAGATGTCTTAAACTTATCATGTTTAAACTTAAACTATTCATCTTTATCCTCAAACCCTCATCTCTTTCAGACTTCCCAATTGCTGTAGAAGCCACCACCATTCTACCAGTCACATAGGCTCCCAACTGAGACATCATACTCAAAACTATTCTCTAATCATACACCCCTATCTACTCTGTTTCCAAGTTTTACCTTGGTTCCAGTCTTCATCACTTCAGTCCTAGCCTATTGTAGCAATCCTCTGTTTGGCTTCCTTGCCTCAAGTCTCCCCCAACCCCTCTCTACATTTCATTCAGCTATAAATTGATCTTCCCAAAGTGCAGGGCTTATCATTTCATACCCCACATTCAGTTCTACCCCACCCTTTTAGCTCCAGTGCCTTTTTCTAACCTTTAGGATGAAATACAAAATGCTTTTTGCCTCTTAAAGCCATCCCTAACCTAGCCTCCTACTACATTTTTGGTTTTCTTATACGTTACTGTTCTCCTTCTACCTCTACTCCTCATGGGATCCAGTGGTACTAACCTTCACGCAAGACACCCCATATCCAGACTCTGAGCTGGCTGATTCCACATACCTATAATTATCTTCCTTCTCTTCCCTACCTCCTGGCTTCCCTGAGGTTCTAGATCAGTGGTTCTCTACCTGTGGGTCGCGACCCCTTTCAGAGTTGAATGATCTTTTCACAGGGGTCACAGGGGTCGCCTAAGACCATCAGAAAACACGTATTTCCAATGGTCTTAGGAACTGAGACACCACTCCTCTATTTGTCTCCAGGCAGTTCTGCCCACATGCAGATACGCCCACATACGAGTATTAAAGGGTCCCGGCATTAGGAAGGCTGAGAACCACTGTTCTAGATGAAATCCTATCTTCCATAAGAAACCTGGCCTGATCTCCAATTTATCCTATATAAATCCTGTTTTTGCATGGCTAATGTCCTGTTGTCTCCTCCATTATACTGTAAGCTCCTTGACAGCAGTGACTATGGTTTACATTTCTTTGTATCCCCCAAATTTATTACAATGCCTGGCACCTAGAAGACAATTAATGTTTATTGACTTGATGATATAGTGGGACAGGGGGTATTTTTTATTTCCTTTGCTTCAGCTGTACACTTTGGTAGTTGAGACTAGTGGCAAGTGATAAAGTTAGAGACATGAGGCTCAGGCTTTCTCAAATTCTTTGATGTAGTTTTCTTCTGAAAATGGAAAATTGCATGACTTTAGATGTTTTTGTCGTTTTATTTGGGAAGGGGTTATCCTTTCAGGCATTTTCATAGGGGAAAGTACTTGTAACAGCACCTACAACATAACTCAGAATTGTATTAGAGAATAGCAGCTATTATTTTTAAAGGAGATCCTGCTTTCATTCACCTGTGAAATTATATATGAATTTTGTCTGAATCAATTCAGTCTGAAGGCCAGAATCAAAACTAATAAAATGTAATGTCTTGCCAACTACTAAGCTTATCAAAATTATTAAAACAAATTGTCCTATTTTTTCTCTTCCTAAAATCAATCAGCATGTTCAAAATAGGAAAAAGTAGAATCTATTCAAAGATTATTATATAATTATAAATCAAACAGTTGATCCTGATTAATTATCTACTTGCAAAGAAGCATTTAAAAACCACAATTACTTACAGTAGTTTACTGAAGTGTTGAAAGTGATTAATTACAACATGTGATATAAAGGAAAATCACTACATTAGAAGGAAAAAGAATTCTTTATTAGAATCCGGTTATCTTTTCATCTCACTTATGGATGTGTTGTTACCTATAACTGTATCCAGAATTTACTCTCTAGGAACGCTTTTTGAGAAAAGGGACAATTTCATATATATATCTTGGTATTCCTCAGGGCCTGGCACAATGTTGGATGTATAAGGAGGTATTTGATGCTTTTTGATTGATTGGTTTACTTGACACAGTAGTTATAGAAATGCATTTGGTGTAATCATTAAATATTCAAATTCCGGATCTATTCCATCAGATTACAATTCATCTGCTAATGTCTTAATTGTTGGAAGAAATGGAGCAAAAGATGGTACATATGACTATGAGACTGTGTATACTTATAGCATGAACTTATACACAGAAACACTGTCTCCTTTCTCTAGCTTTATCCTTCTATCCACACACACACACACACACACACACACACGTGCGTGCGCACACACACACACACACAAATCACCTGTGTGCGTAAATTTCTTTTGATTCCTTTGGAACACTACAGCTAAACTTTTTAAAGTTTTCCTCTGAACACAATTGATGGTGCCTTCCCAGGCTAGGTGGCATTCTATTCCTCTCTGATATTTTCCTTTTCAAAATTCATTTACAAGTCTCTTTGGGGGGTAGATCTATATTATATTGCTTGTTCTATGAGCTTTCTAAGTGAGGAAGCTATCAGTCCATATATAACCTAAAATATTCCAAAAGTTACACAAGAAGAGGTTGGGCCAACCCAGCTTTCCTTCTGTCTGCATTCCTTCCCAGTCATTGTTTGATTTTCATTGAGTATTCAATCTGTCTTTTGAGAAGGCTCCAGCTGCTGACCTTTTTGTTCCTAGCAGGTGGATTTGTTAAAAGATCATACACTATCTTACATTCTAGGGGGAAGTGGAGTAGGAAAGAGAGCAAATATCTATTTAGTGCCTGCTATTTAGTGCATTATCTCTCTTGATCCTTACAACAATTCTGCAAGGTAGGTGCTGTTATTATCTCCATTTTAAAGATGATTAATCTGAGGCAGCCAGAGGTTACATGATTTGCCCAGGATCACATAGCTACTAAGTGTCTGAGACTGGATTTGAACTCAAGTCCTCCTAGCTACAGACCTAATCCTCTATCCACTGCACCACCTAGTTGCCTAAATTCTACTGACATTAAATTCTTTTCTATCTTCCATTATTATCAGCTCAAATGATCACCTCTGTACAGATAATGAGTTTCATATCTTTTATCTACTCTATCTCTCCCTTTAGTGCCTAGGCCACATTTTCAATTGATTTCCATCTTTCCCCTTAGATTTTTTTTTTATTAGCACATCAGATTAAGAACTGGATTTATCATTATCATTACTTGTTTCATAGATAAATAGAAGGTAACATGGAGCAATAGAAAATGGGAAGTTTATTGATTACAATCAAAGATTTAAACTGGAGGTATCGTAAAGGTCTAACTTCCTTATATTACATGTGAGGAAATTAAGACTTAGAGAGATTAAGTGACTTGTCCAAGATCATAGCAAAAAATCCAAGATTCAAACCCGGTTCTTCTGATTCCAAATCTAATGTTTCCTCTTTATCTTAGTTCTCTCTTTCTCTTGCTCTCTCTTTCTTTGTCTCTGTTTCTCTCTTTCCATCTCTCTCCCTCTCCCTCTCCCTCCCTCTCTCTCTCTCTCTCTCTTTCTCTCTCTCTCTCTCTCTCTCTTCCCCTCTCCCTCCTCTCTTTCTCTCTCCCCCTCGCTCTCTGTCTTGCTTATCTCTATGTGTCTCTCTCTATCTTTCTTTGAAAAATTACTGTCATTTTCCAATAACACTCACTGAAGCCCCTTAATAACTCTCATTTGTTACAAATAAATTAAGTTAATCAACCAGCCCAGTGACTGTATCAGAAAATATGAGCCTCAGTCTAAACCTGTAGTCTGCTACCTATCTGCCAAAGTCTTCTGCTCAGTCCTCTGAAGTGATGATTGGTCACTGCATTGATCAAAATTTTCAAGTCTTTTAATGGGATTTTTGTTATGGGAATCTGAAGATCTTCCCTGCCCCTAGGCCCTTTGTTAAAGTGGCTACGTGACCCTGAGGACCCTTGGATATTTGAAAGTATACTCTGTTCCCTAATAGGCTGAATGTGGTCACGTGGAGCCTGTGGCGCCAGGCTTGTTTTCCAGGAATGCCCGTGCCTTGTAGCTTTGTGATTGGGCAGTGGGTCTAG
>CM053580.1:252477996-252510173 GCA_028627135.1 Pseudochirops cupreus
CTTCTTCTTCTTCTTCTTCTTCTTCTTCTTCTTCTTCTTCTTCTCCTTCTTCTATTCCTCCTCCTTCTCCTTTCTCCTTCTCCTCCTCCTTCTCTCCTTCCTCCTCCCCATCCCCGTCCTCCTCCTCTACCTCCCCCTCCTCCTCCTCCACTGTCCTGCTTTTCCTTCCTTCTCTCCCTTCACTTCCTCTTTGTCTTTCTCCTCCTCCTCTTCTACTTCCTTCTCCTTCTCCCCCTCTGCCTCCTCCTCCTCCTCCTCTTTCTCCTTCTACTCCTCTTCCTCCTCTTCATTCTCCTTCCCCTTCTTCTAAAGAATGGCTTACTTCAGTCAAGTGGGAGATGTAATATCTTGCTATGGGTTTATATCAGAAATCTTGCCTAATGTCACTTGACTGGTCTCTGATTCTTTTGCTCAATTTATTGAGGTACTATGCCTCCCATTACACAGAAATAGCAAATAGATTTTTCTAAAGATACTTCTTTTTCTTCTTCTTAGTCCTGAAATCCCATATTCATTTTTGATTAAGCAAAAATAAACTGGTTTAGTTATGAGGCCACGAAGTTTATTCTTGGTAGAAAATTTTGATGATGTTACCCCTCTGTTTTCAAAATTAGGTATAGTGTTGTAGTACTTTGGATGTAATCTTTCAGAGAGAGAAAGTATGCAGCTCCCTCTCAGGGTTTTAGTTTATACTTGAGAGGTTGGAAACATCTATTCCTAATGCTATGAAATCAGGCTTCTCTCTCTGGGTGTTTGTTACCCCACACTGTTAGACCCCATTGTTTAGGGCCCCACTTCCATCCACATCAATTAACTTTTACTTATGGACATTTTCTTTGAAGATATAAGAAGAAAACACAATAATATTAAGATAAAATAGTAATATTATTGTATAAGTAGGAGTCATTCTTATAATGTGTATGTATATATGTATCCATGTGTATGTGTATATGTGTATATACACACATACATACACACATATGTATATATATATATATACAGCCAAAAAAAACCAAATAAAAACACTGATCATTTCAGAGAATGCATGTCTCATTCTACAACTCTAGTTCATCCTCTGCCAAAAAGATCTAAGGTATGATTACTATCCTGAAATCACAATTGCTCACTAGTCAATAGGGTTTAGCATAATCCTTTTAGGATATGATACAGCTCAAGATTATTGACTTTTAAAAGAAGCCTAATATTCACCAAGACGATGCAATAACTCCTTATTATAAGCATTGCACAATACTATACTTTTGCACTAACTCCTTAGTAAGATTTTGTCTCTTGATATACAACTACGTATAGCAAAAGCCTCAAACAACATGGTTAGACCATTAGACAGGTGTAAGTTCATCTGTCTACTAAAATATAGTGGGAGGCAGATGTTTCAATAATAGATAATGTTTTCAGTGTATATCAAACACCATGCCAAAATGGGGTAAACATAACCTTTTCTATCTTTGTACTTATATAAACTCAGCTTCCTTTATCACATTTCTATCTAATGTAAAATTTAAATCATTGAAAAGTACATTTTTGTTATCTCTGTAAAGGGTGTCCTATTAGTTCATTTTTTTCCCTAGGAAGGAAACCATAGATTCCAATCTGTAAAGCAGGCACTAACAGAAAGTTAATTTTTATGTGTATCTTCTGAACCCTTGGATAATTGCACCTGGAAATAGGTTTTGGCTCCCTGCAATATTTGCCTATTTGGCCCATAAGTGTTGGAAGTATTGTAATGTAGTTTAGGAATTTAGGATTATTGTCTCTGAGTACTAATCCCTTTGGAGAAAAAATAAGCCAGTGTTCTCTGGAATGCCAGAATGCCCTTCTCTTCTTTCTCCCCTCTAGTTCTACTCATAAATGAACACATGCTCTCTTTATTTTTGGATAAGCTATTGGTTGATGGTCTTTCCAGTCATAAATTTACACCAAATACAAGAAAATACAATGTAATAACCATCAATTCATAAGGAATGCTTTCTACTGAACACTAACATTTTATCGTGGAGATCGGTTTCAAAGAAATCTTGTGACACATACACAGATCTGAATTGTGTGTAATTACATTGTGAAAGTGCATATAAGTTGAAATGGATTTTTACTTCTTACGTAATGATCTTTTAATCTTGTCTTAAAATTCCATCTTTGGTCCATATTTTCTAAATCATATTTTCATTGGCTATAACCCATAAGGGTACGCTTTGTATACTTTCAGAAGTGAGGAAAAAAATAGCTCAAATCAAATAAAACATATGATTCATTAATTATGATTATTTAAAAAACAATGACTTTGTTCTATCGGTTTAAAGGTATAAAAGCAGTTAATGTCATTGGGGTCTAAGGAAAAGACAACTTGTATGCTTAGAATGGAAATGTGTTGTCTCTTCTCAACTATGACTCTTCAGTGGGGCAGCAGATACTCTGTTTTACAGCTGATTGGCTGCCTTGGAAACCTGTCATTGATTATTGTCTTTTGAGGAATTGTGTGTGTCATTCAACAGATACACCGGTAGTAAAAAAGGACAAGTAACCCTTGCATTTCAATTTGCAGATAGTTATGTTGAGACTTACATGAGCTTTTGGCTTACTGCCAGTTTGCAGATTGTCTCAATTAGTTTTCATGAGCACTTTACCAGTGGGAGCAAATAACTTTGCAGATATACCTTTGTTTGGGAGATACTTTCAAAAGTATACCACAAGCATTAGTTGATATACATTTATCAAGTAACTATGACATGGAGAAATCTTGTTCTAAATTGTCTGCCAGAACTGAAGAGAAATCAATGACCCTCTGCTTTTGACTCTACAGCAATTTAGGGAAATCAAAACATAGCAGTATAAACAATTTCAAGATACTATCTTTAATTATGAATTTTCTCAAATTATCTTAATTCTCTAACATGTTGGCATTATAGTGGTTCTTTTATTATTCTTGCAATGAAAATTGCGATTAAAGAAATGTACTATAACATATATTTCTTGTGTAAAATTACCATAATTATACTTTTGCTTTCTGTTGACCTAAACACTGATAATGCCTTCCATAGAATTTCTGCCTTTTCTAACAATCTTTTCCATTTACCCAATTATAGAATTTATTAGTCTTTTCTTCCTTCTTTAATATCTGCTATTTTTCTTCTTAATCTTAAAATAGCCATGTTGTCATTCTGTGGTTTCTTACTTCTCTTCTTCTTATTTCATCTTTCTTTAGCTTAACCATAAGCTTTTTTTAAAAAAGAAATATTTGTTCATTCTTATTAAATAGTGATTATTTTGAAAGATCTGATGAAAATTCTTGCTGCTAAATCGTTCATCACTTACTTTGAGTGGGAAAATTTTAACTTTAAAATTATGCCTTTAAAAAGGAAATAATTTCAAAATAAATTAATAAGAAAGTTGTTGATATACATTAAAATATATGAATATATATCATTGAAATAACATACCACTTAAGACAAAAGAACCTTCCTTGATGAGTAATTTAAGATTTATTACTAGGGAAGTAATCATGAAAGATTAAGTTCTCTAATGTTGCCATTAATCAATATTCCCAGTGATTTCCAAATAATGTCAATTTAACATTTTAATAAAAAATTAGGATAAAATGTGATTTAGGAGTAAATGATGCCATTATTATGAATATGAAGGAAGTTTCCTCTACTAAAAAGTCTTCCACTGAAACATTTCTTTCTACATGTGAGAGTAATTAAATTCAAGTCTAAAAACATTTATTAAGCATCTGTCATTTTTAAAACACTGTACTTGGTGTTGAGAAGGCAAAAATAAAAATTAAAGAAGGTACTTCCCTAGAGGAGGTTACATCCTGCTGGGGACAGGGAAAGTGAACAACCATAAGAAGAAAAGTAAAGACTGGAGTAGAAAAAAATCTACTGTCATGTAGGGAGATTAGGAAAGATTTCCTATAGGAGATTATATCAGAGGTGGACCTTGAGGAAGGCTTATGATTCTAACTGGTAAAAGTGAGGAAGAATCAAAGAATCATATTCCAACCTTGTAGAGCTTTGGAGGCAGGACATGCAATGCAGAGTTTGGGGGTCTGACTTTTTTTTTTTTTTTGCTTTTGGGAGGGGGGAAGGTAAGGCAATTGGGGTTAAGTGACTTGCCCAAGGTCACATGGCTAGCTTTGTGTTAAGTGTCTGAGGCTTGAATTCTCCTGACTCCAGGGTCAGTGCTCTATTCACTGTGCCACTTAGCCGCCCCGGGTCTGACTTCCGTGTATTGCATAAAATGGTGGGGACTGTAATGTGAAACAAATCTGGAAACATAAGCTATGCTTGAACTAGATTGTTAATAAATGGATTTTAAGAAAAAATAAATTAAATAACATTAAGCTATAAGAGATTAGATTAGAATGAGAGAAGTACTAGACAAAACGCTCCTGAGGTTGCACCTTTGAACTTGTAGCACCAACACAATATTCACAGCACCAATGGTGGCTATGAATATGCCAGCACAGTTCTGAAATACAAAATAAGAACAGACTCTCCACATAGAAGACAGAAGCTAAATATTTATTTTGACACCAGAAAATCAAATCCCAACACCAGAAAGTCAAATCCATCATAGCAACAAAGAAGTTAATAACCCATAATACAGCAGGGAGCCACACCATCCTTTAGCCTTCCCACAAATAAACACTCACCAGCCTATCTGTCTCCTTGGCTGTATCCTCTCCTACCTCTTGCTCTACCTGCTCTCACTTCTAGCTTCCTGTGGGCTCTGTTCCACCCTTCAGTAAACTACTCTCACCACAGATTCCAAGTGCTTACATTCAGCCTGTTAGAGGGCAGAGAAGATCTTAAAATTCCTTCTCAACCTGTGGGTCATGACCCCTTTGGGGGTCAAATGACCCTTTCACGGGGGTCATAGGGGTAGCCTAAGATCATCGGAAAACATATTTCTGATGATCTTAGGAACTGAGACACTGCTCCTCTATCTGTCTCCAGGTGGGTCCACCCACATGCAGATACTCCCACATAGGAGTATTAAAGGGTCAGGGCATTAGGAAGGTTGAGAACCACTGCTAGACCTATTAAGGGGTAGGAAAGATCTTCAAATCCCCATTACCATTACAGAACTACAAAGTTGGCAAAGGTGACAAGATAGGAATAATCGATGTTAGAGGGTGGTGTGGAAAGGCAAGCATACTTTTTTTTTTATTTAGAGCTGTGAGTTAGTGCAACTATTCTGGACAACAATTTAGAATTATGTAAATAAAAGAGATAAATGACCATACCCTTAAACAAAGAGATTCCACCATTGACATACACCCCAAGGAGGCCATTGACTAAAACACTGCCTCCATATTTATATGTGATAGGAAAGAATTAAAAACAACGGATATGCCTACTGCCTGGGGGATGGCTAAGTGAACAGTGACATATGAATGTAATGAAGTATTACTTTAAGAAACAATGAATATGGTGAATTCAAAGAAGCATACGAATGGATGCAAAGCAGAACACAAAAACAATATACACAATGACTACAGAGTATAAATAGAAAGAATGACAACCATACAGCAATTAAAAAATGAGAGTTATAAAATTACAAAGAACAAGCTTGGTCTCAGAAAAGAAATAGAAAAAGATACCTTCTCTGTTTCCATCACAGAAGAGGTGGGGTGAATGAGTGGTGGTCTATGATTATGGAATATTGTAAATGTCAGATTTTTTTTTCAACATATTGGTTTGTTTTGCTGATTTTTTAAAAAAACATTCTTATAAAGGATAGCTCTCTGGGAATTGAGGAGAGAAATAGGAGAAATGAAAGTCATTTGTAAATAAAGATATCAATGAATATTTATTTTTATAAAAGATTATATAAAAGACCCTTTGAGAAATAGTAACTTGTGATCCATAATTTTTATATAGTAATACTTGTGTTTAACATCTTCATTGTATTTTTGTTTACTATAATTATGAAATAAAAAATATTTATAAATTAGTGATTTTTCACAAGTATTTATTAAATACTAGCCACATGTCAAGTATTGCACTATGCTCTACAGATATAAAACCAGAATTGAACCCATTCTTTCCATCACAGAGCTGACATTCTACCAAAAATATATTTTTAAAAACAAAGAAAAAAGATAATTATCAAGCCTTTGAAAGGGCACTTTTATTATTGAGGGGTTCATGCTATTATTTATAAATTGGTATTAGAAGATTATGACTTTAGAATTTTGTACAAGAAACATCAAAGTACAGTAAATTTTCTATTGTCCGGTATAGTATGAGAGTAATGGTACAAAATCCATGAACATGTATCCCATAGTCTTCAAATGGTCTGAATTCTTAGATTTTGGGAAAGAAAATAGGGAATGATGACAGGAGTGGAAGGGTATTTTCTTCCACGTTCACATTCTTGATTCCTGAAATATTGTGATAGATTTTCTTTCACCAAGGTTCATTGCTTGCAAAATACTGTTTCTGTGCCCTGATAAGAATGTAGTCTTAGTTATGGAAATATATGGAGATAGCAGGAAAAAAAGACAGAAAATGATGAATGCTATTTACTAAAGATATTTAACCTAGAAAAATCTCCATCAGATAGCTCATCTTAAATGCAAGAGGATTTAATTGACAGTACAAGATGATAAAAAACATAATTCCTTCTAGGTTGCTCAAAAAAATAAATTAATAAATTTAAAAGACCTACTCTGACCTCTTTGTTGAGTTTGTGTTAAATTATGCCTAATATTTTAGAAGTGATGTTTTTAAAATTTTTTTTAGTATCAAATAGATTTATGAGTTTGAATATGATATATTCCTACAGCCAACATCATTGCCTAGCAGCTAACAAGTAGCAGGCACAATACTTTGAAGTCTGACATTCCTGAAAAATCAAATATGATGAATTAGTTTGATCATTAAGGAAAGCATTCCTGGAGGAATCAACAGCATGATATAATCTTTTAAAAATATGCAATGGATATAGTGAAACTTAGTTGTTTCTTTTATTTGTTCTAGTGCAAAAGTGAGTGTTTTTAGTACTAGGACTACTGAATAGCACTTGGGCATTTGAAACTCTATCATCTTCTACTATATTCACTGATTTTTAAAAATCACTTCTTTCCCCTCTCTTTTATATAATTGCTTTCATTTTCTCCTCCTCCTCCCTGTCGATATAGAATTTAATAATTTTCATGGAGAATAATGAATGTGGCAGTAGCAGAGAGCTGGAAGATTTGTAGAAAAACTCTGTGTGTGTGTGTGTGTGTGTGTGTGTGTGGTAGGATAAGCTGTATACTTTTTACTCCTTCAGTCTTTCTTTCATCTAGACTTTGTATCTTCCTCATATATAAATCTAACTATGCCATTTATCTTTAAAAATCTTCAGTGGCATCTTGTTGGCTGAACTTCAAAAATATGCCTTGGTCTGTCCTTCGGAGCCCTCCACAGTATATCGTACTGTAGGTTTGGCTGAGTTGACTCCAATTCATTCAGCGTTGTCTGGTCTTGGAAGAGTGAAATAGTATAAAAGTAAAGTTCAAAGTTATAATTTGTAATTAATGTTTAAAGGAGTGAATGATGGTATTTTAAAAGTAATCTGAATAGGACCAGTTATTTTGGTGATAAGAAACCTAATAAAGAAGTCGGTCAATAAATCTTAATTAAGCACACACTATATACTGGCTATATCCTGGCCAGGGAGTAGAAAAAAAGATAAAGACAATCTCTGTTCTCCACGATATCACAATCTAATAGCATTTGCCTCAGACAGTGGAGAGATGAGTCTTAACTTGGAAAGAGGGCAAAACAAAAATGCTAACAAGTTTGGCACCCCTCATCACATGTAATAAGTGACAAGACTGTAAAGGAAGAAGACCTCAAGGAATAGATGAGTAGTGTCAGAGATAATGTGGTAGCTTGTATAACATGAAGTGAGCTGGAGTATTCACTAGGATGAGGACAGAGTCAGCCCCTCGGGATGATGGTAGATCTGTGATGAGATTCATCTTTATGCTAGTCAATGGCCAATGAGGGCTTTATAAATATTTTAGATAAGGAGGGGGAGAATAGTGTCTATCAATGGGGTTCTTCACTTGAATATCAACCTTTCATGATCACGAATTCCAGCTGACCTCAAATGTGGAAAGGGCCACAGAATTCCAAAATTACTGATCAATCTCTTAAATGATCTCAAGTATTCCTCCATGGAAGAATTGTAAAAATGATTGTACCATTGACTTTCAAGTCTCTCTGTGGGGAAGTAATATCATTCTGAAAGATGAAGCAATTTGTCTACAAACATTTATTAAACTCTAATTATGTGTTAGAAACTGGGCTAAATACTGGATACAAAGAAAAGCAAAAACAGTTCCTGCCCTATTCAGTGGAGAGACAACTTAGGTACCTGCAATTTATACAGGGTAGATTGGAGATAATCTCTGAAGACAGACAGTGGTATTAAGGGGGATCAGGAAGAACCAATTTGGACACCATTCATTTTAGAACTAGGCTGGCTACAGGAGCTACTCTGCATGTATGGTGAATGTCTGGGACTATACCTACTGTTCTCATATCAAGCCTATGTGGTTTAGTCTTAGGTGTCAGTGCCCTCAAGATCGTCCTGCCATGTTAGTGCTTGCAGATATCATTAAATATACAAAAGGGACAAATTTCACTTCCTATGGCACAGCAATGACAAATTTTTTCTCATAATAATTTTGTGTTCAAGGTTAGGGGAGCCAGATTAGATTAGTGATTCCTTACCTGTGGGCCACAGAACCCTGGAAGGACTTAGGGTGTTTTAGGAATGGTCTACTTCCTCTAATGTAATAATGGTACATAATATTTACACTGTAGCTTAAAGTTTGAAGTGTAGGACATGAAGGGTGGGAGTAGGTGGGAAGAAAATTTCTAGGGACAGCTAGATGGTGTAGTGAATAGAGCACTGGTCCTGGAGTCAGGAGGACCTAAGTTCAAATCCTGCCTCAGATACTTGCCCTTAACTGGCTGTGTGACCTTGGGCAAGTCTCTTAACCCCAATTACCTTGCCTTCTCCCCTCCAATTATTTTTTTCTTCTAGTGTTGAAAGATCTGTGTTTAAATACTTATTTTTCACACTAGCTGTGCAGCCTTGGTTAAGGTCAGTGATCTCTGTGAGACTTAGATTTTCATATGCAAAATGAGGGAAGTGAACTATATGGACTCTGAGATTGTAGCCTTACATCTATAACAGATGCTATGATATTATTTGATCCTCACAATGGCCCTGTAGTAGATATCATTATTTTCATTTTAGAAATGAGGAAATAGGCTCAAAATTAATAATGTAACTGACATATAAGCTTTTAAAATTTTGTGCATCACTTTCAATATATTAATATCTCATTAATGAGATAACATTTGTAAAGCACTTAACAATGTTGAGCATAAATAAGATTCTATAGGTGAATAGAGTGCCAAGGCTAGAGTCAGGAAGACTCATCTTTGTGAGTTCAAATCTGACCTCAGACACTTGCTAGCCATGTGACCCTCAGACAACTCATTTAGCCCTATTTGACTCTGTTTCCTCATTTGTAAAATTATCTGGAGAACAAAATGGTAAACTACTCTAGCATCTTTGCCAAGAAAATCCAAAGCAAGGTCACCAAGACTGAGAAATGACTGAACAACAGATTCTTGTTCCCTTACCTCCTCCCTATCTCATTTAAGCCTCCTAGCCTGTGGTTATATTATTATCTTCATCTTCCCAATGAGGATACTGAGATTTAGAGAAGTTAAGCGACTCACTCAGGGCCATAAAACTAGCAAGTATTTGAGGTGTGAATCCAGTCTAATTCTTCTTGATTAAAGTCTAGTATCCAATTCTCTTTGCCCCATTGCTTGTAAGTATAACAATGAGTAAGAATGCCTTCTATACAGACTATTAATAACATTTCTTATACTTTTTCTTGAACTGGACCTGTGTTTCTCTACTTATGCAGAATGAGGCTTCTTAAATTGGGGAGGAGGAGAAAGCCCTGCTAGAAATCCTCCATTCAGGGTGTAGCAAGAAGACCTTGGTTCTATAAATTGAGCAATTACTCTACCTGACACAGGTGTTTAGAAGCACTGGGGTCAGAGTCAGGGGGCCGGGTCCTGATCTAAAGACTCAGTCAGTATACAGAGGATTACTTGTCTTCCAGGGATATAAGGTCAGAAGTTTCTTTTTAAAAATTTATTTATTTAGTTTTAGTTTATAACATTCAGTTCTACAATCTCTTAAGTTTCAAATTTTCTCCCCCTCTTTCTCCTCCCCCTGCTCCCCATAGCGGCATGTAGTCAAATATAGGTTCTACAAATACCTTCACATTGAACATTAGTCATGTTGTAAAGGATTATAACCAATAGGCTGAACGCTGAGAAAGAAGGGATAAAATGAAACAAACACAAACAAGAGAGGGCAAATAGTTTGCTTCAATCTGCAGACCCTGTAGTTCTTTCTCTGGATGTGGATATCTGTAATGGTAGTGTAATTTGAATTTGAAGATCCCTTTGTATTGGCAAAGGAAATAGGTACTTAGCACTCAGAAATTAGTCAAGAAGGTATGAATCCCTGTTGCTGATGTAACAGGAAGAGGTTGGCTGAAACAGGAAGCTAATGCAATACTATATATAAGGAAAAACCCAGAGAAGGAGAGTCAGAATTTCTTGGAACAAGAATCTGGAGGCAGAAGCTGCTGCCACTGGAGAAAGAGAGAATTTCTCTCAGCAGCATCTGGAGGCTGGACTGCTACTGCTGGACTGAGAATTGAGAAGAAAAATGAGAATTGGTAACTGTGACAGATCTTCTTGAAACAAATTCGGTGGAGGCTGAAGCTGCCGCCGCCAAGGAAGCTGAAGAGGAAAGCTTCCCAGCCCCCTCCCCAGGCAGAGAATGATTTTGAAAACCTGGATGGAGTGATCTTGATTCTGGGAACCATTTGAAACTTCTGATGAGTCCAAGGGCCAGCCAGAGCTGCCAAAAGACTGAGGAAGCATGACTGTGAGGGTTAAGACTTTGTCTGTTTGTGGCTTTGTTAAGCCTTGTCTTCCTGGGAACAGAAACTGTGAAGGATTTGAGATGGGCTGGACACTGTGAGCTCCAATGTGGAGCAGGATCTGCACAGAGAGCTGGACAAGGACCTGGGAGCTGTCTGCCTTTGAACCCAGGTGACAGTTTGGTGAATCCAGGTAGGATCTGGGACCATGGAAGGACATCCAGGGAATCTGAGAAACCACCCTGAGTCAAGCTGAAAGAAGACTTTACTTGGATACTGTGTACTGACTGAGAAATTGTAAATTTACTAGTAACCTAGGGGTAGAGGGTCTATGTATTTTCTGATGATTGAATAGTGAATGATGAAGGCTAATTGCCTGACTAAATGATTGTACTCAGTGATTGATGATTGAATAAGTAATTTATTTGTAACTTAGTATGCCCCATGAGTGGAGAATTTTGACTCTTGTACTTTGTGTCCCATAAGGAGGCAAACCTCCCTAAATGTGATTGAATAATTAAGATGATTGAAAGATTGAGTTACTAAATGATTGTTCTTTGTTCAAAGCTTTGTGACCACTGTAGTGGAAACTATGTGGCCATTTTCTGTGATAAGTTGTTGTGATTGCTGTATTTTTATTATCTTTGATAAGTTGTAATATTGTGAATTCTGTACCTTGATTTCTGAGAATGTTTTGCTTTGATTTGTTATGGAATAAATAGAGTGTTCACTATACTGTGTAATCAGAACCTTAAAAGCTGTTCACAGTAGCATTCTTCTGAAAAGATTCTAGTGCTTGCCTTTATAACATCCTCTTCCATCGTGAGTCTCTTATAATTGTCCTCTAACCTTGCATTGCTGAGAGGAGCCCAGTCTATCGAAGTTAGTTGTCACACATGTGATGTGTCTGTAATTGTGTACCAAGTTCTATTGGTTCTGCTCTCTTCACTCAAGTCAGTTTATATAAGTCTCTCAAAGCTATTATGAAGTCTGTTTGCTCCTCATTTCTTATAGCACAGTAGTATTCCATTACATTCATATACCACAACTTGTTTAGCCATTCCCCAATTGGTGGGTATCCCCCTGATTTCCAGTTCTTTGCCATCACAAATAGAGCTGCTATAAATATTTTTGTAGATATGGGTCTTTTCCCCCACTTCTGTGATTTCTTTGGAATACAGCCCCAGAAGTGGTATTTCTGGGTCAAAGGGTATGTACTTTTTTATAGCACTTTGGACATAGTTCCAAATTGTTCTCCTAAATGTTTGGATTAGTTCACAACTCTACCAACAATGTGTTAGTGTTCCAATTTTTCTACATCCTCTCTAGCATTTATCATTTTCATGTTTTGTCATCTTAGCCAGTCTGAAGGTCAGAAGTTTCATATATTGGGTGAATAGGAAGATAAAAGTTTTATAGAGAATTAGAGATAATTTGTAACATTAGTCACAAGTATGTTTTCATGTCCATGCATGTGTCCCCATCCTTATATTGAAAATTCCTTTAAAGTAGTATTCATTTTTTCTCATTTCATGCCATTTATATTATTATCTTGGGGATTGGGTACATATTTCATATCTCTAAATCACAGTGATAAATGATAGCATAATAAAATGAAATTTCAAGATATGAAATGAGGAGTACATATCAAATTTCAGATTTTTACACATATATAAATATGTATAAATATAGAAATATAAATACGTAGATAACTATGTCCTCATTCATTTACATATTTTTTTGTTTTTTTGAGAATGAGCATCCCTCTGTTGCCAAGGCTAGATGTGTAGTGAACATTCACAAGCCCAATCTCATGAATGATCTGCATAGACGCTTTAGATTGCATTGCATTGTTTTACATTGGGTTGGTCCCAACCTTAGGCAACCTTCTGGTCCTAAGGGTTCACCATACTAGTACCAGACATTGTGCAGATATGTGATCTTCTCAGCCCTATGGTAATGTAGAACCTCTGACTCATGTGGTCCACATCTGGTAGCAAGAATTGTGGGTGTGCCCCCTCCCATCCCAGGATGATTTTTACAAAATATCTTTATTCATCTTTTATTTTACATTGCCTACTTCTCCCCCATATATCTCTCACTTTGGTTTCCTAGAGTCATGCTGTTTAACAGGGGTATACAGTGAGATTGCTGTTTTTGGGGGCCTGGGTGAGGGAAAGATGGGGAGAAAATTTGTAACTCAAAATCTCATGGAAATGAATGATGTAAACTAAAAATAAATAAAAGTTTTTAAAAAAAGAAAAAGAAGAGGAAAACAATTGTACAAAACCTGTCAACACATTTTTTAAAAAGGAATATACATGTATATGTATATACACACTATTCTACACTTGTGTAATCTCTACCTTCTAAAGTAATCCACAAAGTAATCAAGAGAGGCATCCTCCCGTTTCCTTTCCCCATATACATAGGAAAAAAAAATATGATTGAACTTTATAAGGGCAGTAATTTTGTTTCCCTGATTTGTATATTTCTCTTTTTTTAATTTAGAAAAATAAATAGTACAAAGCAGATTATCTACAATATTTTTTAAAATTCCAATAATATTAAAAGGGTTGAGCATTTAGTTATTGAAAGGCTAAATTCAGAAAGAAATTTTAAAAAGACTTGAATTGGGCATTCAGGAGATGACTGGCTTCTATTTCCTGCTCCCCTCTGACACTCACTTAGCTGTATGACCTTGAGCAAATGAGGTTCAGTTTCCTAATATTTAAACTCTGTATAAGAAACTTATCATCTCTCAGGTTCCTTTAAATTTAAAAATTCAAAAATATAATTTTGAATTCTTATATGATAGTGTGTTTAAAATTGGATTATCAGTACTTTTGAGATTACCTGTTCAATCAAAAAAAAATACGACCTTCTATTTTGCCTAGAGCTTTTGTATTTGCTTACTGATGCCTGGGTACAAAGTAGAGAAAATAGCTGGGAGGAAAATAAGACAAAATAATCTGTCATATCTGACAGGATAATACAAACCTGACTCTGTGAGGAGGCTGACCATTAATGGTATCTCCTTGAGTAATCCAAGATACATAGCTGCTTAAAATAAGACTAGTGGATTTATACATTAGGAACAACTTAGAACCCTACTGTTTAGGACTTTTAATTTTGGCCCTTTTGCTGAAGAACCATCTAAGAGTGAGGATATAAAAATACTGTTAGGTGATGAATTTCTCTATGTTTAATTTTAAAAGGTTCATTTCCCTGATTTACCATAATCCTTTTTTTTAAAAAAAGTTGTTATTGTGTATATACACATACACACAAATACACATACACATTACACTCAAACACACACATAAAATATAATTACATATTATATACAATTGGGACAGTGGATAAAGTGGCAGGCCTGGAGTCAAGAAGGCCTGAGTGCAAATCCTGCCTCAGATACTTACTATCAATGTGACCCTGGACAAGTCGCTGAACCCTGTTGGCCTCAGGTTGGAAAAGGAAATGACAAACCATTTCTCTTACCTTCTTCCATACCAACTTACATCCAAAAAGGGCTAATGAAGAGTCAGACATGACTAAGCAACTAATGCAGCAATTATATATAGAGATATAGATAGAGATAGATATGGAAATAGATACATATATAATCTACATATACATGCACGTACATACACACATATATAATATGAAAATGTACATATAAATATACAATGAACATAGAGTGTCCAGAATCTACTTTTATACTGTGTAGTGCATACTTTAAGAGGGTATTTGGATCAGTGATTTTTGTCACAGTAGGGAATTATTTCTTTCCAGTCAGATCATAACTTCCCGACTTTTGCCTAATGTATATAGCAGTTAAGCAACTTGCTCAAGGTCACCCCGCTAGTACACATAAGATTAGATTTGTACCCAAATCTTCTTCACCCCAAGCCCAGTACTCTACCTGTAACCATATACTGTGTTAGAATGCCGTATTGAGATGTAATGGAGGCGGCGCGAATCTGTGTATTTACTCACAGTGACAGATGAAATTTCATGAAAACTTTACACAGAAATACCTTTTAATTACATGAAATGGAATTTTGTGCAACAGAACTGTGTAGAATGGAAATTCACTTGTACTACAGTATATAACTATACACTTGTCAGTCTAGATAGCCTTGTAGGGCTTTCCAGTAGGTGGTAAACAGAGAGCAGCAGGCCAGGCAGTGGTTATTTCTACTGTCTCAATAGGAGCCATATCGTATAAGCCTATGAAATTGTTAAGACGTTAACTTGCACAGCATTGTCAGGTAGGCAGCTATTGAAAACGGCATTGCCCTTGTGAAAAGGAAGAACCAAGCATATGATTTGTCTGGGACCACCCCCTGAGCTAGTCAGAGAACTCAGTGACAGCTCGACTAAGTTGGGAAAGAAAACACTTTGATACCAGATATATATATTTTTTTCAGTGAGAAAAATCTTGCTTAAAGGGCATAAGGTATAATAGTCATGGGTGGAGTGCAGGTGAGGGAAAAATATTTCCTTAGGCTTCAAGGGAAGAAAAGGTTTTGAATTTTCCTTTAAACTTTGCTTAAACTTCTGTGTATAATTGTTATGTTTTTACTTATCCTTCCCAGTTGTGACAAATATGTAAGCAACAAAGAACAGTATAAAGAATATGGGAGGAAGAAAAAATAGGCTTGTGAATGTGAAGAATGTCAGATAAATAAAAAAGAACAGAGATTCCTTGAGTGTCAAGAGTGGGCTCTTGGTGTTGGCACACTTGGTTGGTTTTTTAGCACAGAAAAATGTTGGAATGGGGCCCAGTGCAGGAAAACAGAAAAGCCCAAAGTGGTCATCTGGTCAGAACCCACTTGCTTGTCCTACAGGAAACATTCCTGAATTTGCTTGAGTGTGTATATTGAGTATAACAAACTTCCTATTGGGTCTGAATGCTTTATTCCTCCAATAAATTCCATGATGAGATGGAAAGGTTTCATTTAATTTATTGTCATTTACAATTCAGATTGTGAGTCAAGAAAAAAAAATCTAAACTTTGATCTGGGCCTGGAGTCAGGACGACTAGAGTTAAAATTTAGGCTCAGACACTTATTAACTACATGACCCTTAGCAAGAGATGGGAAGCAGCATTCATGAGGTCACAGAGGTACCTGGTAGGGTTATTACTCTTTCCACCAAATCATCAAACCCATCAAGCAATGACCTTGTGTTAAGGAAGAAAATAGAATTTTAATTGTCGGAAATTAGGAAGAATGAAACAAAAGAGATGCTTCTTGAGAAGTTGTTAGGTAAAGCATACACACACACACACACACACACATACACACACACAAACTACTTTGTAATGTATAACTAAAACATTTTCACTTTGTAAGTATTTGAATGATGAATAGTGTCAGGGAAAGTACAGTGAATGTAACAATTTTAACTATAGGAACTGGATATGACTCACTTATTATGTGTTTGACTTGGGGCAAGACATGCAACTTCTTGTGGTCTCATTGTACTAACCTGTAAAATAAGGGAGTTAGGAAAATTGTTAAGAAATAATTATAATTATAATAAAAAACCCAATAATAAGAAATCTCAAAGGCCTCTTTTAGCTCAAAATCTAAGGGGTACTATCTGTGACTGTTTGGTGATGGGAAGCAGAGCTCTTTTCTTTTTCTTTTTTTCTTTCTTTCTTTCTTTCTTTCTTTTTCTCTTTCTTTCTTTCTTTCTCTCTCTCTTTCTCTCTTTTTCTTTTTCTTTCTTTCTTTTGCTCGCCATGAAGCAATAGTAGAATATGGCCTAGGGGACGGAGACAGGCAAGCCAGAAAAGCTCATTTACTTGTCCAGAAGAAAGAAAATTTACATACATACATACATACATACAAACATACAACATATATCACACATGTGCCAACTTCAGATATGCTATAAATGTACTTTGAAATTTCATTATGTTAAGGCTAGAAAAAATAGTGTGCATAGTATTTAATTTAAATAATTTTATTCAGTGTTTAAATAGGCTACCTACAAAGGTCTTTTCACCAATCTCCCTTCTCTAAAACAACTTTAGAACATAGACCCATAAGCACAAGTGTGCATAGAACATATGAGATCTATCAGGATCCTTAGAAGTCATTAGCATTCATTATATTATTTTAAAGATGAAGGAAATGTGAGAGGGAGTAAAGGGTTCCCCCAAATTTGCAAAATATAGACTCCTAAGCATATATGTGTCCAAAGAGCATGTTAGGTCCATCAGGGTCCTTAGAAGTCATCTCCGCCAAACTTATTATTTTAACAATGAGGAAAATACCAGAGGGAATTCCTCAAGTTTGCAAACACTGTAACTCTTTGACCCAGGTATAGTGAATCTTTAGTCTTTAATCAGGCAGAACAAATCAATTTGAACTAATAGGGTACAGTGGGAAAAATGCTGGATTTGAAATCAGAGGAACTAGATTTATTTCCTGGATTTGCCACCAAATTCCTTTGTGAACTAGGGCAAGTTACATCACTTCTGTGAGCTTCATTGTACTCATCCATGGATTTGGAAAACTAGGTGACCAAGGAGTTCACTTCCAGTTCCAAGACTAGTGTCTGATGATGAAATGTTTTGTAAGACAAAACCTGACAACAAATTAGGAAATCAAAACCTTAAAACATTTTACTTTTATTAAATAGACCTGGTCTTATGTCCTTCTGACCAAGTGGACATTAGGAGCAAAGTACTATACTATATTTCAAAAATCACTTTGATTGACTCAGCAATTTCTTTTCGGCTGTCTTTATTCACATAAGAAATTCTTACATAGTGAAAGACAAGTTGTTGTTCTTGCAGAATCTGGATAATATTTGGGTAATATATTTTAACATCAAGTTGTATGTAGAAATCCAGATAAATGGCTCCCATTATCAAAAATCAAACTCATATGGTTAAAAGTCAACTTAGTGTATATAAAATTGTCCTGAGATTTATTGGGAAATTAAAATTTATTAAAAATTTTCCTGTAACACTTTCAGGGGGACAATTCAAATTGAGGAAGAAAATTATATAGGGGAAAATAGAAATTTATGGATAGCTGAGATAACATTTGAGTGATGCTATAAACAATAAAAGTGATGCTGGTATATTAAACAGGTAAAAATCAATAAACAAGTATTTAATCTTTAAAATATACATAATAGGTTCTAAAGGTGATATGATAAAAACTAAGGAATAGTCCTGCCTACAAAGAGCAAATAGGAGAGATAAGATTTTGAACTTCTAGATATGATACAAAACAGAGCAGGAGAAGTTCCTAAGAGGAGTTATTATGTAAGAGGTTGCCTTTGAAGAAGGTCACAAATAATGGGTTGAATTCAGTTTGTAGTGATGAGGGAGTGAACATTCCAGGTCATAGTCATAGTTAATGGAAGGGATGGAGGCAAGTGTGGGTTTATGTTTGGAGTATTGCTAACTATCGTCTGGCTTGTGTATAGCATGTAAGAAAGAGAATGGTATGAAATCCAACTGGAAAAGTGGGTTGGGTGAGGTTGTGGACTAGCTTCAAGGCCAGAATAAAGGATTTGGACCGTATCGATTAAGCAAGAAGGAGTCATTTTCCTTATTAGTTTTTTTTTTTAACAGAGGATCAATATAATCAAACTTGTGTAATAGGATGCTTTATCTGACAGCGTGCAGGATAGCTCAGAGGGGAGAGAATGAAGATTAAGAAAAATGGTAAGAAAAGCCTACAAAATTCCAGTCAAGAGATGTTAAGGTCTTTGACCATAATGGTAACAAAAGGAATGGAAAGGAACAGAGATTTCAAGAAATTATTCATAGGTACAATTGATTCAAGGCTGTGGATGGTCACAATTTCAAACAATCTTGCAGAATGATTGTATAATTTCATTTCATAGCTCTCCTAGCTGTATATTACTATGTATATCTTCTTTAGCCCATTAGCCCTTTATTTTTTTCTTTTTTTTTATCATCTTTTCCTCTTTAATGGATGTGAAATATAAAACCTCAGAGCTGTTTTAATTTTTGTCACTCTTATTAGTAATCTGGAAAATTTTTCTATATGTTTTTTTAATAGTTTTAATTTCTTCTTTAGCAATTTTTGTCCATAGTTTTTGATATAATATCCTTTAAACACACACACACACACACACACACACACACACACACACACACACACACATTTTTCTGCTTTTCTTCTCTTTGGTATCCCAGTATTAGTCCTCCCCATTTATGGGACAATAGAGTTTTCTGCATATCAAACCTAAATTCCCCAGTGTACAGCCCATCTATTTTTATCTAGCCATACTGCAATAGAAGGAATAGTTTGATATGCTATATATGCCTAAAGCAAGTCTTTCAGCTATAAAATCAGAGGTAGAGATTGTCTTGTAGGAAACAAACATTTTTGATGAGGGGAAAATGCTATGTTTGGTCAAAAGAATCATTGCATCAGATTCACTTGAAATGTTTTGTGAACGTGTTTTATTGAAACCATTATAAGATTGTGTATTGCAAAGACATTTCTGGAGAGTTGTTGGGTCTTTTTTGTTGTTCATACCAGAAGTATTGTATTCTGTTTGACTCTGCAATATAGGAAAAGTATATGAGAGGGGGTTTTTGCATTTTGTTTTGCTTTTGTTTTTGCCCTGGAGAAGCAATAATCTAACTCCTAGAGCCATAGGAAGCTGCAAAATTATGTGTTCCTATGATGCTTAATAATAAATGTTTCTGAGACTCTGTGCTTGCCATTTTGTGCCAATCAGTGAACCAAAAAGATATTATTTGAGAAATAAATCAGAAATCACCTTGCTAGGTGCTAGAGAAACAAGGAGAAAAGCAAAACTTCTACTTCAAGGAACTTACGTGATTTTGGTGAAATAATATGTACACATATAAGTTCATTCAAAATTTATGCCAAGTAAATATGAAGTAATTTTTTGAAGGTAGTAATAGCATCTAGAAGGACTTAAAAAGCTTCATATAGGAGGTAGCTTTTGAGTTGCACTGTAGAGGATGTTGTGGTTTTTAAGAGGCAGAAGGAAGAGTAAAGTGCATTGCAGGCATGAGGATCAACATTTATGAAAACACAGAAATGAAAGATGGAATGTTGTGTATGAGAAAATAGCAGGTTAGTTATCAGGCCACTTTAGCTTGGTCACAGATTTTTTGGAAGGTAAAGCAATGCACTAGAAGCCTAGAAACATTGGCCCTATATTGTGAATAGCTTTAGGTGATAAGCAGAGTTGTTTATATTTTGTTCTAGGGTCGATAAGAAATTTACTGGGCATAGTTATACTTGTGCTTTAGGCAATAGCAATGTGCCAATGAGATGAAAGATTATGGAGGAGAGTGTCCTAAGGCAAGAAGACCAATTATGACTATGCTGTTGTATTCTGGATAAGAGGTGATGAAAATCTGAACTAGGGAGGCAGTTGTATGAAGGAGATGGGTATGAGAGACTTAGTGGAGGTATAATCGATAAGGCTTGGCAACTTTTTGGCTATGTGTTGAGGCAGAGTAATAATGCTGAGATTATGAACCTGTATGTCTAGGAGAAGGTAGTGCCCCAAATAGAAAAATAGGAGTTAGGAAGGATGAATTTTAAAGAAAAAATAATGAGATATCTTGACATGCTGAATTTCATATATTTAGAAGATATTCAGTTCAGTATGTGTTCTAGGCAGCAGGTGATTAAAAATGGAGATCAAGTTTGGATATGTAAACATGGGACTCATGTAGAGATGATTATTATACCTATTGGAACTCATAGAATCTTTGAGATAGGTGGTATATAGAAAGAAGACTCAGGACAGAGTCTTGGGATAGACATGCTACCTTATAATGATTATCCCCTATTTCTGGAATAATCTTATTCACATCCATTTGTTATTTTCCCTGGCTACTTTGAAGACTCAGTTGAGATATTACCTTCTGCAGGATACATCGATAGTCTTTTACCTGCCCTCCCTTCTGAAATTACCTTACATTTACTTTGTATATTTGTCATATATACCTAGTTATTTGCAAACTCCATTGGAATATGAGTATCTCTAGGATAGGGATTATATTTCTATTTCTTGGTATCCCAGTGCTTAGCGTAGTTCTTGGTCAATAGCAAGCGCTTAGAAAATGGTTGTTGATTGATTACTTATACCTACATTTAAGTATTTGAACATGGACAATAAACTAGAAAAGGAGATTGAGGAGAAATCAAGAATCAAGAGACAGTAGTCTTGTGGAGTTATTATGTAGGGGAAGAGCATGTTCAGTGGTGTCAAGTGCTGCAAAAGGCAAGAAGGCCTTTGCAGTTACATCCCTATGAAATGCTAGAACTTGTGTTCACCTGTATTATACCTCACGTGCAAAAGTTCTCCATTCAAACCTGCCTGTTCACTTGAAATAAATTATATTTAATAGTCATCAGGGTATATTTCCCAATATTTTATTACTTACAAAACTATATATTAGGTTTGTTTGTTTTTTCTTAGCTTAAATAAAAAGAAAGGACACATTTTTTAAAATTGCATTTTTTAATGTGCTAGTTTGCATCATAGAATAATAGATCTTGAGCCTGGAAGGAAGGATCTCAGAGAACATTTAATCCAACCACACTTTTACAGAGGAGGAAACAATTGGTGTTCCAGGGAGGTTAAATGACTTGCCTAAGATCACATGTGCAGTCAGTTGATCAGTTGGGATTTGAACTCAACACCTTTGAATCTAGACATTCTAGATTTTTGGGGGGTGGGATTTCCACTATACCATGCTGCCTCCATTACTCTGGATTATAATTTTCTGTCTCTTTCTCAGAAGTAAATATATATTTATATGTATGTATATACATACATATATATGCAAATATCATATTATGTTATTATAGTACACATATACAAACACTACATAACAACAGATAAGTTTTCCAGTTACCAAACTGATTTTAATTTATAAGCCAGAGAAAACATGTAAAACATTCATTGTTATTCTCCTTAGACATTGTTAAACATTTTGCCTAATTTGAATTTTTTTCAGGATGAATGTCAAAATTATATTCGTGTACTCCTGGTGGGGGGTGATCGGCTATTCACTTGTGGAACCAATGCTTTTACACCAATTTGCACCAATCGAACGGTATGTACACATCTTGCTTTCTGCAAAATAAGAGCTATAAACAAAGAAAAATGAACTTCTGATATGTAAAATTGAAAGCAACATATATGGAAAAGAATCATTGTTTTATATCAGGGGTTTCCAACCTTTTAAAATATGATGATACTTTTTAACATGAAAAACCGCACAATACTTCTCCATGTGACAGTATTTGCATTATTACAATCTTTAGGGAAAAGTAAAAAAAAAAAAACAACAAACCTGACAAAATGAAAATATTTGCTATGCAATTAGATTCTTAGACCCCTTTCAGTGACTTTGTATTCTCTTAGATCTATGCCCAAAGGTTGAGAAAACCTAATATATATGTTGAAGCCAAATATCTAAATTTTCCTGAACACCTAAATTTTAGCATGGAACAATGAAAATACATAAGTAATTTGACTGAATTTGTAAAAAATCTCAATATGTTGCATTCTTTTAACAAAACTATGTAATGATTATTTATATGACTTTTTGTCTTTAAGATAAGCAAGTGGTTTTCTTTATCAGAAGGAAACAAATTATAATAACTCTATATTAAATATGTACGTGTAGTGTACTATAACACATTTCCCTATTTTAATGTATTGTTCTTCAGAGGATTCCTTGCTAAGTGAAGATATATATATGGAAGACAAGGGTGACTTTAGTTTAATCCATATGAGCTAATTTGTAAAGCACTGTAGAAGGCTAAAAGCAATTTTGGCTTAAAAAAATCAGTTGAGGAGAAGAGTCCTCCAAAGAGCTTTTCACAAGATGGACCTAAGTCAGATCACCCAGAGATTTGTAGTTGAAAGTGGCAGAACAGCATTTTTTATTGTTGTTGTTCCGTTGTTTCGATTGTGTTCAACTCTTTGTTGACCACCTTTGGAGTTTTCTTGGCAAAAATACTCGAGTGGCTTGCCTTTTTCTTCTCCAACTCATTTTACAAAGGAAGAAACTGGAGCAAACAGGGATAAATGATTTGCTCAGGGTTACATAGCTGGTAAGTGTCTGAAGCCAGATTTGAACTCAGGAATATGAGTCTTCCTGACTCCAGGCCTGGTGCTCTATCCACTGTGGAACCTAGCTACCCATGAAGCACAATGGATTAGCCCTATTCTCATTTCTATAAGGATATATCTTCATCGGTTATAATATTAGAACCATTCTTTTGTACTCCCTGACTCTACCAGCACCTAAAGAAGCTATGTGAAGAAGGGGCCATTAAAAGGATAGAATTAAGAAGAGCACCTGATCTTGGGGGAAAAAATAGATAAGGAAGTACTGCAGGCAAAACAGTTATCAACAACTTCAGGGACTGATTTTCAAGACATCCCAGAGAAAGGAAGATTGCAAAGGCACAGAAAAGTACACATATGGAACTTTAAAAATAAAGTTACTCCAAACCATTAATCTGGAAGACACTAACAGCCACTAAAGCATTTGTTTCCTTGCCTATCTCTAAAAAATACTTATTAAAGTGACCTATTTATGCATTGAAGGTATCATTGATGAAAATAAAAAGCAACTATCAATTTTTACAACAGATTTTTTAGAGTAGGACATAACTTTGGCAACTGAGAGCTATAGAGAATGTCAGATTCTTCTTTTCTATTATTTATTGATTTTAAACATATTTCACAAAATAATTCCATTATTATAAACATATCATGAAAAGTATCATCAAAAATAACAACAAAAAAGAACTATTTGTACAAAAATTTTAATTGTACCATAGTGAAATCTTTAAAAAAGGCTTAAATATGCAAAAAGCAAGGGGATAGTTAAATACTGGTATGTCCATGAAAGAATGGATACTAAGATACAATTAGGGTGAGTTGATGGGAGATATCCTCAAAAAATGTATAGATACGTATGGAATAATACGAAGTGAAAAAAAAACAGAATAAGAAGAATTTCAGTAACTATGAGCATGAACAAAGAAAGATGAGTGTGAATGAAATGAAAAAACAATCTTAATGGGGATTAAGATGAGTTGATTGAAAAGCTTATTGCAATGATATTAATTTGAATGGAAATGGTTAATAAATTTAGTTGTGTTGATCATAATGCTATTTTTAATAAAAAACCAGTTTTATAAATGTATTTTACTTGCTAGAAAAAATACAGCCTTGAAGTTTGTCCTCAAAGAAATGTCTACCATACCTAGGAAAAATGATACATTACTATGAAAGTACAAATAAAAAATATGTTTGTTCAGTTACTCACAGAATACTGGAATATAGCACCGTATAAAATGGGGTAACTAAGGTGTGTGTCACGGTCTTAAAAGATGTTTTGTCTGAATACAAAGAAGAAAAATTGACATATTGATGATGATTCTCCAAATGTTTCTATTTACACAAGAGTTTTACTAAGTGAATTCTCAGATCTTTGCAAAGCTTCCTCAGCTAAATCTCCAGTAATATGAAAGAGACTGATCTCTACATAAATAATAGAAAAATGAAGCTTGTGAAAATACATATTATCAACATGGTAAAATGAACCTAGAAGTGTAACCCTTTGTTCTAACATGCATAACATGTATAGATAGAAAAATCCAAATAAATGTACATATAATCTTGGATTAAATTTGGGAAATCACACAGTGCCAATGATTCTAAACTGTTTCCTTTTGCTTCCCTACCCCCCTCCCCCCCATCAAATCCTCTTTATTTTTGATAATCTGCTACTGAAAATTTATGGCTAGAAAGCATGGAACTTCATGATCTAGGAAGAGTAAAAATGACTAGTAACAAAAATGGGCCACGAACAAGTGCATGGTTGGTGTAAAGCTGCACTTATTGTCAATCATGACTTCTATAGTAGAAATTTGATAGAAGATATCAATAAGGATATACTGGAGTGGAAATAGGAAATAGGAATGACAGACAAGAGTGTGATGTGGGCCATTTTGAGCTATTGACAGCACCAGGGAGAGGTCTTTGGCTTGTTGGTCTATGATTCATTGATAATGAATGGATACTTATCAAAGGAGTTCTGCCCTGAGGAATTATTTATTTCTCTCTCTTCTCATCTGTAGTTGAGTAACCTGACTGAGATACATGATCAGATCAGTGGTATGGCTCGGTGTCCCTATAGTCCCCAACATAACTCCACAGCCCTGCTTACTTCTGGTGGGGAATTGTATGCTGCCACAGCTATGGATTTCCCAGGAAGAGATCCTGCCATTTATCGAAGCCTTGGGGTCCTCCCTCCTCTACGCACTGCACAATACAACTCTAAATGGCTAAATGGTAAGTATCAAAATGCTTTGAATTATATACCTTATTTTCTGCTTCACAATTTCTGAAGAAAATCATTTTTCTAACAACTGGAAATATTAAGTGTTTAATACTGAACAAAAAAATGATCATTGAAGACCATCACTTGGCACTTTAGTCTTAGAATATTAAAAATATTTCAAAATAGGCCTAAAACCATTGAGAATGATCTAGTAGCTAAGATTTATTTGACTACCAAGTAATAGAGTTAAGTTTAGGTTGGGGTCATCTTTAAATGACTGTATAAGCTCCCTATACTGCAATTTTAAGTAGTTGTTTTATTTAACAATGGCTCTTTCTTGCATCTTTATTAATGATCTGGGATGGAGTGTAATCAGCCTTTTAATGAGATTTGCAGATACTGCTGCATTTGAGGGGAGGGAGGAAGTGAAGTTTATAAACCCCAGAGGTGAAGGGAATATAACAGATAGGAATCTAGAGAGGTCAGAAAAATAAGGAGGAGATGGAATGATTATGAATCTAGAGAGGTCAGAAAAATGAGGAGGAAATGGAATGATTATTGAAAATCTGCTTGGAAAATTTCATACTATTAAGCCTTGGTAGAAATAGTCCAGGAGACGGGAAATATTACCTTTTTCCATAAGTCTACTGAGCCTGTATCTGAAATATTACATTCATTTTAAGCCACCTCAGCACCAGGATTCTAAAGATAAATCAGAGGCCATTTACAGAGGAATGACAAAAGTGATCAAAGGGATAGAAGAATTAACTTAAGAGGCAGAATTATAGGAGTAAGATATCAGTAACTTAGTTAAGCAGCAGTCAACAGAAATATTCACAAGCCAAGGAGACAAAGGCACTCTTTTTGTGAAAGGGAACATAACTTTAAAGAACGGGTTGCTATTGTTATCAGGGGAAGGAAATTTTATTCTTCAGTCCTTTGTAACTTTGGCTATCCTTTCCTTGCTTCAGATGATCCCCAAAGGTTCCTTTTTCATATGTGTTATATGCATGTATAGACATCATATCTTCATATATATATACACACACATAAAAGTATCAGAGCCTGATTTTCTGGAAATGAAAACAAAGTCATTGCATCTGAATGAGGATAATTTTCATCAGCCTTGACCCCCTTTTTGGAGAGAGAATGGTCCTTTCTAGTAACTCTAGGGCTATGTTTTAGAAATATGAATATGAATATGTATACATACACATATACATAGATGTATATGTGTATGTATTATGCCATTCATATGATTTTCAAATGAAACTGAATTATAAATTTTGAAAATCATGATGCTTGATAACTATTAAATAAAGATGAGAAAAAACTGAGCCCATGATTATGATATTTGCTAATCCAATCAGAGTCAGGGGGTATAAGTTTCATTTATACCCTTTATCTTAATAAGGTATAGTATGTGTAAAGACTAGAATTTTATTGAATTAATTTAACTTTAAATAAAAGAAGTACAGAGATGCACGTGTGTGTGTATGTATATGCATACATTTCATTCAGGATTAGTGCTTTGTTGTTACATAAACTATTTGAATCAAAAACTGCAGTTTTCTTTAAAAGTCTCCCTTGTGGAAGAGAGAATGCTCTCATTATTAAGTCCCCGTTAAGCTGAATTGCTCTGTGTTACATCCAAAGGGCAAAATGAAATGTTCCCCTAAACAGAAATGTTTAACTAGATTTTCTCCATTAACAGTGTCTCTGTTAACTGATTTCAACTGTACCCATAAATACTCTATTGATGTTCACATTTTTGGCCCTGAAGCTTTCATTTACTTAGGTCTAAGTTCCTTTTATTTTTCCTGTCCAAGGAAAAGTTTTAGCTTAGAGATAGAGCCTAAAGTGCTTGTGATTAGAACTTTCTAAAATCAAGTCAAATATAAGGGTAAGTGCAAGGCGTATCTCCTTCCCACTCACTCGCCATCCCTCACTCTAGCTGTGAGACACTTGAGAGTATTACGGAAAAGTCATTTGAATTAAGCCATTAGTTGCAATATCCATTTGTTTACAACATTGTTTACAGCCACCTAACAGTAGACCAGGTTATCAAGTATTGTCACTCCATTAAGGGGAAGTGAGGTGATGAAATGAATACTCTGTGGGGGAAAATATTGTCCTTCAGTTTTCTAAGGGATCAAATATTATATACTGAATAATGCTAACATTAACTTGTATTTCTTCCACAGAATGGAAAAGTATTTCTTAAGCTCTATATGCAAAGCACTTGCTAAGTGCTGGAATATGGATAGAAAATAAAAGCAGATCCAATTTTTTTTTTTTTGCTTTTTGGAGGGGGGAGGGTAGGGCAGTTGGAGTTAAGTGACTTGCCCAAGGTCACATGGCTAGTAAGTGTGTCAAGTGTCTGAGGTCAGATTTGAATTTGGGTCCTCCTGACTCCAGGGCCAGCGCTCTATTCACTGTGCCACCTAGCCACCCCATGCAGATCCTGTTCTTAAGGAACTCAGATTCTAATCGGGGGAGGTAATACATAAAGGAGAATTTGTAATTATGTTTAAATCATGGCGATTAGAAAGCCAAACCATGCTTAGGAAGGGGAAGCAATATGGCAGATGATGAATGCCCAGAGGATCTTAAGGAGTATTGGCAGGGCAGATTGCACCATACCAGGAAGATAGTGACTTCAAAGGTTAGGGTGGAGTAGCATTCTGGGATGCTTCCAGTAGAGGTAGGGATATTGGAATCAGCATCTATCAATCAGTGAACATTCTGTACCTAATGGCAACTGAGCCATGAGGAATGGTTGGACAAAAGGAAGTCTGTGATTTCCTTCAGAAACAGTAAGTAGTGCTGCTTTGTCTTCCTTGTACTCATTGGTGAGTTGGGAGTAAAGAAGGGGAGGGTCAGTCTTTCTGTCTACAGTGAGAAGGTTACTGCAAACCAGAACAGAGGGTCAGTAGTCCCCCTCCTTCATTCCCAAGTTGTTCTATTGTTCTATCCCACATTTACTAAGATTTGAGATTCCGTTATTTGCTACCTGGTCTTTAATTTAGTTTTGAATTCTTAAAACCAGTTCTCAAAAAAAATCTTAACCCAAATTTGAATTCTTGGTTTTGCCTCTGGCTTTCTGACTGATTTATTTCTCTGACCACAGCTCCAAACTCTACACATGGTCTCCATGTTGTGCTTATGCTCAGGCTGTGCCCCTGAATACCATCTCCAGCTTAGCTACATGGACCCTAACTGTTGTCATTTCCTCTGGGTAGTCCTGCCACCCTGAACTCTGGCCTTTGATTTAGAAAATGTACTAATGATGCTTATGTGTCACTTCTTTCTATGTGAACTGTCTCTGATGTTATGACATCTTTTGTGTGTGCCACAAAGCCTGTGATAGCTGGATTCAGTGATATTATCTTCTCAAATCCTCTGATCTACTCATGTTGCAGAACCAGAGAGACTATTAGAGCTACTCATGCTACTCATGTTGCAGAACCAGGGAGATTATTCAAGCCTATCTACATTAGCATTTAATTAATGATATTTGCAATCTTTGAACACAAAGTTAAATATTATGTGTCTCTATTTTAAAAAGGCTTATGGATAAGGGAAGTAATGGGAAGATAATTAATAAAACTAATAGATGCTAAGTAGAAGTGAGAGTAGAGCTTGTCTTTCATAAAACCAAACCAATAAGAGGGTCACAGAAAGAACCCAAGAAGATCACAGAAACACAAAACCCATGAATGGATGATTAGATTCTAATCTAGCCTAGTAGTGGAAAGAGCAGAATGAAGGTATGTATTAGAAAAGGGGTTTTATATAATAGTGCCCTTGAAATTAAGAGAATAACTGGTAGGGGAAGGAAAGAAAAATTGGCATCTCCTTTTTCATCTGGAAAAGAAAAGAGTAAAATGACATATAGGTAGAGAGAGAAGAAGTGGAGAGGGTAAAATGAATATAAATGAGAGTAATATCATAATTCAAGGAATTGTACATCGGGTAGGATAAAGGGGGGGCTTTGGGATTTGTGTCAAAAGACCGGGATCGGGTAAGCTTAAGCAAAACAAATAATTGATCTTAAGTTATGACTCAAGAGATAATGCAACATATTTCTGCAGAGAGGCGGGGGCATATGATTGCAGTAAAATAGTTCCTCCATAGTCAGATGAGGTCATTTAATCAGTTGTTACTTAACTTTTTTCTTTCTTTTTATTTTTTTTTAAGTCAAGTTCAATTCTGGGGCTATTGCGAGGTTTTGTGTGCAGAAATGATTATGATATAAAAATAAAAGGCATTAGCAAAACTTAGTTGACAATAAAATAAACATTACAAAACTCATCACCCAGGTAGCAGTTGCCTGTGCATCATTTTAGATAGCATACTATTCTCTGAATTTGGCCTTATCTGGTTTCACCACTTCTTCCTTCCTATGCTGGAATGAAAATTGCCTCAGCAAGAGGTAATCTGGAGAAAAGAGTCTAACTAGCATTACAAAGGATAGTCTGTTGAATTCTTGTGACCACCATCACTTTTTTTCCTGAGAGATTCCCAATATTATTTAGCCATACACAGCTGGATTTTTATAACCTAGCTTACTCCCTTTATCCTGAGAACAGCAAGGCCCCTTCTTTGAAAACATCCACATAGCTAATGTAATATACCATGGAGTTTGCAGATGTTTTCAGTTTTGCATTGTCCAGTCAAGGAGACATATCCAGAGAGTACAATCCATCTTTATATATCCTCACCCCATTTTTAATCTCATGGAAGGAGGAACAAATAAGAAGTTCACCATTACCTCTGAGGCTCTATGCCAAAGAAAGGCATTTGATTAAAAGTATGTCTTTGCAGGCTTTTTGTCTTTCAAATGGCATGGGGATGTACCTGAAGTTTTTTGTCTATTATGGACCCACTGGGTAGAAAGTAATATTGCTGATAACTCTCACAGCAAGTATTTCATTGCTAATAAGGATACCAGCCCAAAATGTTTTAAAAATTTTCCACTGGGAGAATGAACAAATTGACACTTACCAGACTTCATCTTCAAAAATGGAATAAATTCCTCCTGCAAACTGGATCTTAGGAGAATAGATAGGATATGATACTGTGCTTCTATTTAATAATCTTTTGTCCTGGATAGTTAAATTCCTGGATTTTTTCCTTGAAAATAGTCGCAAGACAAAGAATTTGATGATGGCTTTTATGGCAATTTAGATTTGTAACAAAACTCAGAGAAAACGTTTTACAGCTTTGTCATTGTTGATCACAGATGCTCATTTGAAACTGTAGCTGTCATATTATTTATGTGTGAGTTTTGGCAAAGTTAAAAATCTTGGAGCTGTTGCTCAGAAATCCTAAATCACTATTTAAACTCCTTCTGTCAATAAGAACCTTAGAAGAATGTGAATGCTGGTAGCAAAATGAATCAGCTGTATTTTGGGTTGCAAGACTCGGAAATGGAATAATGCTAGAGAATTCAGAGTAGAGAAATCCTTTATCACTTTCCTCTCAATATATAATAGTTCCTGATACAGAGGCGTATCTTTCTTTTTTTATTTAATGAACTCTGCCAAAAACTGGGAGATTCTAGTGGTTTAGATACATATCAGATGAAGTATAGATACTCAGGTTAAAAAAATATTTGTGTTGTAAATGAGCAACAGAATTCATAGTCCAGCTAGGTAAGGAATAAAAATTTCTAATGCTCTATAGTATAGTATATTCTCCTGGTGATACTACATGACTGTGAATCTTGAAATAACAAGACCTCAGAAAAATTATAATTGCAAATTACTTAAGGACAAGGGAAAGATGAACTGTGGCTATAGGATATTGCCATTAATAATAACTGACATGTACATGTCACTTTAAGGATTGAAAATGATTTAGATATATTGTATTCCAAAAGCTCTGTGAGACAGGTAATACAGGTGTTATTAGCCTCTTTTTGCAGATGAGGAAATATCTATATTATACAATCTAGACTGAGAGTTCAAGTACCCAACCTATGATCACATACTGACAAGTATTTGAGGTAGGAATCAAAGTTTTGAATACAAGACCAGTTCATTCTCTATAATACAGGGCTGCCATAATGTCTCTTGGCACACCAACAATGATTTTTGTGCAATAGATCATATAAAAGGCATCATCAAGCATATGTATATTTAGAAAAGGATGAAGGCTGGCTACATAGCAAGAATGAACATTAAAAATAGGCAAAATGTGCTTTACACTGAAATTAGTAAGATATTAAAAGAACCAAATGGAGGTAGTACATGTTGGTGGACACATTTTTGAGCATTTATAAAAATGGAAAAAAACATTCCAGCAGGGTGTATCATCAAAGCACCCTAGCATACCCAGGATGACTGCTAGCACAGGTTCTTTGATCTGCTTTTCTAAAGGAAAGCAACACAAAAGGGGTTAACAATCTTACTTTTAATCAAACACACACAGGTACATATACGTATATATATTTCACTTAGTTTGGGGAGAAAAAGTCAGCACCCAGAACTTCAGAAAATACAAACAGAAATTACAAGCAGACAAAAATTACAGACAGGGAAAATAACACAGTTCAACAGACCAACAGACAGAGCTTCTAGCTATCTGACCGTTATACACACAGTATTAGTTAGCAGAGAGAGAAGCACCAACATCTGGGTTTTCAAAGCCGGGGGGCTCAGTGGCTGCCCAGAGTCTCATTTGGCCAAATCACACAACTCTTTTCATAAATGAGCCCCAAAGCAAAACCTCACCCTACCGTGTGTGTGTGTGTGTGTGTGTATGTGTGTGTGTGTGTATATATATATATATATATATATATATATATATATA
>CM053580.1:252510673-252528329 GCA_028627135.1 Pseudochirops cupreus
CCTATTCAGTCACCAGAGAGGGAAGCACTAACATCTGGGATTTTCAAAGCCGGGGGGGGGCTCAACAGCTTCCAAGAGTCTCATCGGGTCAAATCACACAACTCTTTCCTAAACCAAAACCTCACATCAGGGTGTATATATAGCCTTCTCCTGGATCAGAGAATGTCACAGTCCTCTTGACCCATTGCCCAATCACAAAGCAACAAGGCGTGGGCATTCCCAAAAAACAAGCCTCCCGCCACAGGCTCCATGCAACCACATTCAGCCTATTAGGGGACAGAGTATACTTTCAAATCTGGGAAGGTTCTCAGAGCCACTTAAGCCACTTAAGCAAAGGGCCTAGGGGCAGGGAAGATCTTCAGATTCCCATAACAGATAGTAATTAGAAAATAGGTAGAAAGAAAACATATATAGATAGATTGAAATATAGTTAAAATACAGGTAGAGATAGGTGAATAGATTGATCAGTACTAAGAGAGATAAAGTAACATACACATGTTATATGGTCCCATTCTCTATTGCATAAGCTACATATGAATACATAAACTACATATGAATACATATGAATACTTAGACTTGTTTTAATTTAATTTTGCACATTGATTAAAAGTTTCACGCTGTAATCTCAAAAACATTGCTATGTTAAAAAGATCGGTTTTCACTTAGAACATTTCATAATGTATATGTCATGGCTAAGTTTGAAAGTCTTCTAATGTTTGCTGCTTGAGAACTTTATGTTTTTGTAAAATTTTAATCAAAATAAGGTAATACAATCACATACTGGGGAAAGGTGTGGGTGATAATGTATATGAAAGCATAAAAATTGCAATAGAAATGTAAGGCAAGGTGTTATTCAACCTTAAGGCCTGCTTCATGTCAGCATCAACTACATTCATAGGTTTATTTTAAGAAATAGCCTGCCTGTATGCCAAGAGTTCAGGGCCAGCTGTCTTCTATCAGCCTAACTGCTTGGAACAGATTTTTCCCCCTATTTAATTCCAGTTCATAAGTGCTCATTTTGATCTTAATTATATTAACAGCATCTCATTAATATATCATTTTAAAGTTTATAAAACATTTGTAAACTTGTACAACCACTAAATTGATTTCATCACATCAATATATTGCTAATTTTTTTTGACCTAAGGTAGGATGCAACATGATTTTTAATGAAACGTCTTGGGGATGCCCTAGGGACAATATTGTCAAGTAAGCAAGTAGTCTTCCTCCTCTACTTTCCCTCTCCTATCATTGCTTTTTTCTTCTTTGTCACTAAATCTTCTTCCTATCAAAGATACATGAATTGAAGGATCATCCCTATGGCACGTTCATGCAATTTGTGCGGGGATATACATAACATTCTAGAGAGTAATGATTTTTCATCTAGTCCTACATACATATTTTTTACAGGTGAAGAAAATGAAACCTAGAGAGGCTATGGTAGGCTCAAATAACACAACTATTACTCCAGAAATATTTGAATCCCCTGTGAATTCTTATCAAAAGCAAATGGGTTATTTAATTTCATAATTAAATGATGCTTTTATATACATGAATGGAAAAGAGGTACATACATACATGAGTATGAGCATACTTGTTATTGTACCATACATGTTCCATTAATTGAGAAAAAAATCTAGGTCTACTATTTTGGTATCCCCTTGTAGTACTTCAAATTGTCTCTTGCTATTGTAAGCACTCAGTAAATACTTAGTAAATTGATTGAAAAAAATTTTCATGAAGGAAATTTTTTTTCATATCTACATTACTTGTGTAAAGGTAGGTTTAGATACAATAATTCAGATGTTCCCACACCACTTCATGTAACTAACAGGATATTCTACACCAGTAGTTCTTAAAATGAGGTTTATAGATCCAGGTCCAGAGACAAATTTCATGGGGTTGGTGGAATTGGATGCAAACAAATTCATCCTTATTTTCATTTACCATTAACCAAAATTTATTTCCTCAATTAAAAAAATATATATTCAAGAGAAAAGGGACTCACCAGATTTTCAAGGAGATCTAGTGATATATAAAATTAAGAACCCTACCCTGACACCTTTATCATGTAGGAAAATCTCTGTTGAATCACTCCATCATTCAGATTAGGTGAGAAAAATTAGTGTTTCTTACTCAATTTGGAAGGAATGACATGATTCTAGTCATTGGATGAAATGGAATGACACCACCAAGCAAGTGTATTGGCATTGATTGGTCATGCTTTGTGAGGCGTGGGTAGAAACAAACAAACAAAAAAACTAGTTTAAAAATTTGGCATTTTAGTAGAAGGCCAGCTTTGTTGTGAAAACAATTTCAGTCAAGGCCAAAAGACAAATTGCCTGGACGGTTTGGAGAGGAGAGATTTTCCATCCCTTCTCCCCACATTGACTAGGGGATGACCCTGTGAACTTTAAAAGGTTTGAAGATTTAGATACCCCATAGGCATATTAGAGGTATCCCTGGAATATTAGTAGCTGGGGGCAGAGTGTGTATGAGAGTTAAGAACAAATTACATCTACTGATGCGAGGCAGCTTCACAGCTAAATCATATCTTTTCTGAGCTTCAAGGAGCCCCACAAAGTACTTCCAGCCACCAGCACCTATAAGTTACCCATAAGCCATTTGCATCCTTCAGCTGAACCCTCATTCCCCTGGGTTTTGCATATACTTGGGAGAGCTTGGAGGAATGTTATATATGTTATATATGAATATTTTTATTATGACACCTTACTAAATATCCCTTTTTTTAAAAGTTAAAACAATTCTTTCTTGCTAATTGGCATCCACGGAGAGAGGGATTGGTAAATAATGGCTCCAGAGACTGTGCTAAATTTAAAACTCTCAAAAAGATTCATTCTATTGGTATGTAGTAGGTAGTTAGTCACAGAGGAGCACTAGTACATCCTTGAACAATAGAGAGGGGAGAAGGAGTTTTGTGTGAGGAGGGAATGTATTGGAAGGCTATTGGAGTGCCAATTCGTGAGCTGAAAAAAACACACTAAGGGTAAGGTATAAGGGAGAAACCTATAGAAGAAGTATTTTCCTGGAGGTTTGGGATGGGATATCCCCCCACCCCCCCCCAAACCAAAACAAAATTTGGAATTCTAGCGAAACATAATTAAAATGGATTATAAAATGGTAGACCCAAGAAATGAAGACATATCTAAAATTCACACAATTCACTCGACATCTTTAGAGTTCTGTTCCTGGGCTGTTTGGGCAACTCCATTTTTTACAGGTTTCTTCACCATCAGCCTTTCTTCTCCCCATTGGGCAACTTGGCTTCTGTCTTGGGAAGACCAGGTTTAGTAGATACTCATGCTAATTTCATTTGTGATTCATCCTTATTCTTGGTCTTCTTTCCATTAACATCTCCTTTAGACTTTCTTGTGGCGATGATGGTGGTGGCTGTTTTATACAATGATAAAATTATGACCTTTTCACAAGCTCTTTTTGTGCAGCAGAGAACTACTGAGAAAATGCCATGCAGTTCTACACCAAGTGTAAACGTGCCTAGGTGTAGTCTTGAACAAAGGTAGGCAGAATACACAAAAAAACCCTGTAGATTATCCATCAATCAGTCAACAAACATTTATTAAGCACTACTGTATGCTCGGCACTGTGCTCAGGGATACATCAATTCAGGCTCTTTCTCACACTAACCAGGTGCCATTCCTTGATCCTGATCTTTGAACTGCAGTGTGTATCTTGTGTATTCATGTGGTGTTCTATAATGTGGTGATGAAAAACAAGAACAATTAGGTAGATATATTTGAAAAACTTATGTGAATGTAATGCTTCTTAACTCTACTGGATGGAGTTCAGTTTAGTCCTGTGTTTATTATTGAAATTTCTCTGACATTTTCAACAGACAGGTTGTCAATTTAGCAAAAATTTTTGGATACAAGTAAAATGCCTATTTGGAAAACCATCTCCCTGTCTGTCTCCCTCCCTCTCTCCTTCCCCTATATTGTCACTCCTATTATACCATGATAATGCTTTCATTATTTTTGTGGAATTAAAAAAATGGTTTCTTTAATTGTTTTCTTAAAATTAGCCATTCTATAATCTAGAGAGGTCCCCACCCCTCTCCCTTCCTAGGTGTGTTGTTTGGTCTTGTTGATTTAGATAATTTCTTTGTTTCTCACATATTTATAATTTCACAAAACACTAATATTTTACAAAACAAGCAAAACTTTTAGAGTTAAAATTCAATCTAAGCAGGATTTCTTTTTCTTGTTGACCTTTAAATAATGCTTCTCAGTTTTGTATCTAAATCTTCACCATTGAAAAAACAAGGCAATACATAGGATGCACATTAAACTAGATCTTCATTATTATTGTCTTTAAATTCTAATAGTTCCATCAACTCCCAGTACTCTTAATAATGTACATTATAGAGACATTGATGTTTCCATAATAGTTGTCCAAAGTCATGTGTATTTTTTAAAGAGGCAGTAAATTATCATTTTGAAAACTAGACCTTTCAGAGGTCATTGCAGTCCAGAAAGAGTATTATAAGGTATTATCATTTTTTATCAGAGACATTTTGTTCAATGGAAAAATGATTTCTTAAAATGTAGATTATTTAGCAGCTGAAATTCGATTCAACAAATCAATACCACAAAGATTTATTCAGTACCTACGAACTCCAAGGTCCCATAATCATGGGGATACAAAGTTGAGAAATCATGATCCTTGTCCTCCAGGAGCTCATAATCTAGTAAATTCATTCCTACTTTTATTGTTATTTCTAAACCCCTCTATAGTTTAAAAGTTTCTTCATTCACGTAAAGTTAGTTTATATAAATTGCTCAGTCTTCATCAGAAATAATTCTTGAATGTGGCTTCAAACATTTGAGTTAGTAATTACAATTGGAAGGGCTGAGACGATTGTGTGGTAATAGAATATTGACTATTTGATTTTAGTTTGTGTAACAAATTATTAGGGTCATGTTCAACTACTATGTGGCGATTACTTGGCGCATTTCTGTGCATTACGTCTTCACCGAAATTGTCAAGAATTTCTATGTTTTAGGGAAGTTAATTCTCATTTAGAGCATTTAATAAACTTGATCACTTCTCCAGGAAGACATGAGATATATTCCCTCTCCCACCATGTGTATGAGCTGGGTGACTTCTGTCTAGTCACCTACCCACCATGATCCTCAATTTCTTCATCTGGAAAATAGGGAGAGTAGTACTTATATTACCAACCCACCATAGCGATTGTGAGCAAAGAGAATGCAGTATTCTGTATGAATTGTAAATTATTACATTGATTAGCTGACTCACCAGGTGAACTACACGATTACTATAAAGATGCCTTAAATGAATGCAACAAATTAGCTTGATTATATAGCTTTATAAAAGAACCAAACATAATTATATTATCTAAATGGACTATATAAAATCCAGAGTTCTCATGTATGTATGTATGGGTTTATTTTTTTATTGCAGCCACATAATATCTAGCATATACTCATCTCCATTTGTATTTTCATCACTTGGCACTATATTCTCTATTCACTGCTATCTGTAATAACAACATGTAGAGGACCCTTAGATCTCTCTTGCACTCACTTGCATTCAGTATGGAGCAGAATGTAATGCCTGATTTATGATTTGTTTTGCAAAAGTTTCAGAAATGATAGATAATAGATTTCTGGTGAATTTCTTTAAGCAAAGACACAATTTGAATAACAGGAGAAAACCAATACGCCTTCTATTAACCTTTATGGGGAATTGAAACCACTCTCCCTTGCCCTCCCTTGTTTCTTTCAGGTACATAAAAAAGATTGTAATTATACATATCTATATCTATCTATCTATCTATCTATCTATATATACATATGCATACACACACACACACACACACACACACACACACACACATATATATATATTTATATATAAATTTTAAAAGTACTTTAGGTGAGCACAGAACTTTCAAACCAGTGCTGGTTTTCTCAGGAGAATGAAATAGATGCTGGATTGGTTTCAAGAACCTCTGTTCTCCATGAAACAGTTCTTTCCAATTTAACAGCAGGTCACCTAATCAGAGACCCCTGATTTTGTGAATTTTGAAGGGCTTCACTGCTACAGGACATATGATATGCTTCCAAATGTAATTTAGTTCACTGACTAAAGTAGTCCAAAATATGCTGAAAGTTAGAGGAATTTACATACTAAAATAAAGGTTCTTTGATTACTTGCTCAATATGACTCGTACAGATTATTAGATGGCAACATGCATATTTTTAAGATTCAAAGATCTTTGAGCCCAATATCTTGTCCATTTTGGGGGTTCACAAATTCTGATTGAACATACAGGAACCCGGCCTTTGGAAAATGAAAAGACATACTTATAAAAGCAATGTATAATTAATTCATAAAAAATCTTTTCAAGAACTAGTAATCGTGTAATATGTTTCATCTGCTATCAAGAAGCAGATTTAAGTCCTCTGTAATTTACTTGCTATGTGACCCTGGGCAAATCACTTAATCCCATTTGCCTCAGTTTCCTTATCTGTAAAATGATCTGAAGAAGGAAATGGCAAACCATTCTACTATCTTTGCCAAGGAAATGCCCAAAGGGATCGCAAAGAGTCAGGTATGACTGAAAATAACTAAACAACAACAACATATTTCTTCTTCTTTTGGGCTACATTTTATTCAAAATTATACAATACACATGTATATTTGTATATTTAAACTGAAAGGGCTTCTTGAACATGAAAAGTGGCCATCATACTTCCATCCATACTGTTATTTGCTTGCGGAATAGGCAACAAATTTAGTGAAAAAGGACCTATCTTTGGAATAAGAGGATATGGGTTCTAGTCCCAGCCCAGTTATCTATGACCTGCATGACTGTTAGCAATTGCTTAAGCTTTCTGGGATTTACATTTATTCACTTGTAAAATGCGGGATTGGTAGGATGAAGTTATCTCTAAGGTTCTTTCTGCCTCTATGACAGAAAGGTTTCTTCCTTCTGCCTTGGTGATTTTAAGGTTGTTTCTGTTTTTCTCTCTCCTGATTCTTATCCAAATTTTCCACCATGTTATGCCAGTAAAGCTCATCAATTCCCTCACTCCATTTATTTTATCTCTTCCTTTTGAATAATGCTTAACCTCTCATTATTGTATTCCTATGTACACCTCATAATTTCATTTTCTGAAAGTCAAATTTCATACCCATATTCAGGAATCCTTTATAGCATTCCTTACAGATAGATCCATGTCCAATATCTCCTTGAATAGTTACAGTAATATGAAACTCACTACCTTACAAGGCATCCTTGAAATATCTTTTTGCACAGTAAGGTTATAAGAGGTTTTATATTGAGCTAAATTCATAAGGAAATAGATTTAGAGCTGAAAGAGACAACAAAAACTATTTAATTCAGTCCTTTCATTTTATAGAAGTGAAAATTGAGACTAGAGATTTTAAATTGCTTATCCAGGGAAACACAGACAGTAAGTGTTGAAGGCAGGATTCAAACCAAGGCCTCCTTATTTCAAAGTCTAATGTTCTGTCTACTGTACCATCTTGCCTCTGTATCTGTTCCCATGTTCTAATTCTCTCCCAAAGAGCGTGACAGAATAAGTATTCTTCTCCACAGCACAGCCCTTTTAAAAGCTAAGCATAGGTCTTACAATTCCCCCCTTAAGCTTTTCCAGATAAACATCTAAAGTCCTTCAAAAACCTTTCCTATGAAACACCACTATCATCACATTTATTCTACTCTTAAAGTGATCTAATATTCTTAGTTTATTTTTGGACCTGAATCTCAATTTCTTCTGTGTAGAAAATGTCCTAGTAAGAAGGCTTTCAGTCCTAATGCAGATCAGTATCTTGTTCAGTATTCATAATATTAGATAATTTTCTGCCATCACTGAGAGGTTAAGCCCGTAGTCACATAGGATGTATCAGAGGTGGGATTGAACCTGGGTTTTCTTATTTAAAAACTGGTCCTTTATAGACTATGCTTCATAGTCTTTCACAATTTTGTAAGAATTCCTTTTTAATATGGGATCTAGAAATGAAAATTTTATGCAAGATGTATTATGAATAGTATAACGTAGAGAAAGTTAAATATTTCTCATAGTCTGAATGCAGTGATTTTTTTTAGGGCAGCCTAAGTTTGTTTTAGCTTTTTCCCCTTTTTTTCTGTATCAATCATGAGATTGGCTAAAAAACCTTATCTTCTTTATGTGAATTACTGTCTAAAATACTGCCCTGAATTTTCTATTTTCTGATGAATATTTTGAAGCTAAAAGTAGAACCTTACATTTTGCTCTGTTAAATCTCATCTTGTTGGTTTCCATTCAGTCTTCCAGCCTGATAAGATCATCTGGATTTGTTCATTCTTCCACATAGCACCTATCTGTTGTATTTCTGTGCTATCCATGAATAAGATACATATGCTTTTTCTGCCTCCATCCAAATCAGTGATTAAGAAAAGAAAAGAACCAGACAGTGAAAGTGCCTTCCATTAAAGGGTTCAAGTCATTCAATCTGGATGAATTACATACTAAGGTACATGATTACTGAGACACTTACACTGATCTTTAAGGGATCATGGAAAATGGTGCTTATCATAGGACTGGTTTAAAAAGTGGGAGGGCTTGATTCTTTGTCCCATAGATTAATGAGCTTGAATGGAGGACAAAATTCTAGAATGCAGGAGTGAAAGGAGTGCTTACTGGAGTACGATGTCACAGACATGCCAAAAATATATTTTAACATTGTATAATAACAGCAAAGAATTTGATGAAATACCTCATACTGTCCCTTTGGGGGAGAGGAATTTATATATTCTAGATGATAGTGTATTTGGTTGGTTTCAAAACTGGCTGATCCATATGCTGGTCACTAGTGGTTTGAGGCCAATTTAGATAATTATAAGAGATCTTGGCCATAGAACTGGAAGAAAACTCAAAAGCTTTCTAGTTTGATCCATTCACTTAACAAATAAAGAATTAAGCCAAGAAGGGTGAAGCATCATACCCAAAGGTCCCACTGACTATAAATAGTGTAGCTGGGATTAGAACCCAGGCTCTCTCATTTTGGATCCCTGAAGTCTCCTGCTATACCACACTATCTAGAGGTAAAGTATCATAGGAATTTGGCTTTGGCTTCATGTTGGTCAACATATTTAGCAATGTCATTGCATAAATTATGTGCTGATCAGATATGCAGATATGCTAAAGCTGTGGAACAAGAGAGAACCAATACATTGGATGATAGAACAAGATCCCTAAAGAACCCAATAGTCTAGAACACTGGGCCAAATCCAGGAGAATAAAGTTTAATGGGTGTAACGTGAAGTCCACTACCTAGAGTCATAGAATCAACAATAGAAGAATAGACTGAGGAAGGTATATCTGGACAGTAGTTGGTATGAACAGATATTAATGTTTAGAGCTTTAGCAAGCTCTGTGTGAGCCAACGCTATGAAATGGCAGCACCCCAAAAAGGTGAATGTAATCTCTGGCTGCCTCATGAGAGAGGTGTAGCATCCTGAAAAAGGAATATGGTTGTCATAATGTATTTGCCCTGGGCAAAGCCTAGTTAGTGAGGTTTCTGAATCAAATACATTATCAAATGACATAATACTTGTAAAATCATTTAGCACTGTTCCTGGCACAAAGTACACACCATATAAGTGCTTATTCCCTTCCCTTCCTGATGTCTTATAAGAATCAGTTGAAAGAACTATCCGGTTTTTGTTGGCAGAAGACAAGACTTGGTAGGAGGTTGGCATAATATTTTTTTTCAGTCTTTGAAAAGATTTTATACAGAAACAGTATTAGATGTATTCTGGTTATCCTTAGAGGACAGAAGTATAAAAAGCAACAGAGAATTTGTAGACTAAGGCTCCATGCAATAGCCAACTGGCTTCTCCCTCCATTCTCCACTAAATTGAGAAAGAAATGTTCTTATACAAGCTGTCTCTAGTCTGTAATCTCCAGTGGTCTCTTGTTACCTCTAGAATTAATTATAAAATCCTCCATTTTTTTTTTTTTGGCTTTTAAAACCCATCACAACTCTTCACCTTCTGGTTGTTTCATTCTTCTTAAATAACACTCCCTTCTACACATTCTGTGAACCAGCAACGTTGGCCTCAGGCTTTCTGCAATGCAACACTCCATCTTCCAATTCCATGCTTTTCCACTAGCTATCCCCTATATCTAAATGTTCTCCTTTCTCGTTTCTGCCTTTTGGGTATCCTGGCCTTGTTAAAAAATAGCTCAAATTCCATTTTGTCCAGGAGGTCATTCTAGCAAATCTCTTTTCCCTAGTCTTTCCTCTGAGGGTACCTTCCATTTTGACTGCATTCATCTTGTAGTTAAAATTTTTTGCAGTTTTAGGATGGAACCTACTTGAGGCCAGGAACTATGGTTTTGCCTCTTTCTAGTTCTTAGCACAATGTTTGGCACATAGTATACATAAAAGAACTACTTCTTCACTAACATGATGTAAGAAAAAAAAACTTGATAAGATTTTCATCCACATTGATATCATAAAACAGTATGGTAAATGCATAAGACTTCCAGGGGGGCAATATATCAGGGGAAATCCTGTGGACCTACTCTTTGACAACTTGTTTAGAGGTCAAAGACAATTCCTAATATTTTTAAGTGAACAGGTATACCCACAGGATGATTCAAGTAGCTGGGAATTTGAGGGGAAGGGACGCTTGTGAGAAGAACCATCCACTTGTATAACCCATAAATCTAAGAGCAAGACAAAATATAACAATGTAGAGCTTGGTTTGGAGGCTCGAGACAGAAAGGTTCTTTATGTATGTATTCTCCTTTCCCTGGAAACCATTAATGGTTACTTTGGAGCAAGCAAAGGACAGATTAATGTACTTCCTATTAACTTTCTTGTTCATTCAGCCCAAGAGAGTTAGTAAGTTTAGGATATACTGGTAGTCAATCTAATGGTGGAACAATGAAATTTCCAAAGCAGAAGCAGATATACTTGCCCATGCAACTCAGGAGTAGAATTCACGGACAACATTTTTTGTGCCCTAACATTTTCTATATAGAGAAGGGAGTTTTCATTACCTAGGCAACTTGATTTCAGAAACTATTTATTGAGTCAAAATTTTTTGGATTGTATCAGAGTTAAGGGCACCTTTCAAAGTACCCTTGTATGTGAAAGTTCTGGGATCAGATGTATAGAGAGAAGAGAATTTCCTGAGTATCGTGTCTCAGAGAAAGAATATTAACCATGGCCTCATGGCTAGAGGAGCACTTAAGGATAAATGTCACAGCTTGCATGATGAAGCAGGGTCTCTCCTATTTTGTTTGGGGAATAGGATTGAAACTGTGGTAAAGAACTCTTAGTGAAGAAATTTTTTCACCTACTAACAGATGAGCAGTTATTCTCCCACTTGAATCACTGAAAAGTTAAGTGACTTACCCAGGGTTATAACTAGCATATGCTAGAAGTAGTATTTATGTCTAGGTCTTCCTAGGATAGGATTCTAATTCAGCTTCTGATCCTACCCCCACTATTACAGTGAGATATTCAGACAGTAAATGACTGATGGAAAAGGCATTGCCTATGTCTGACATATGAACTGGTTTTTGTTTTTGGTTTTTTACTTTAGGAATAGTAAAAATCACTTGTACACATCTGGCAGTAACTTTGACCATAGGGGAGTACTAGGGTTTTATTAGAATGAAATAGGATCTTATTCTGATGACAACCCAAAATTTAATTGGCAGTTAGTATATGTAAAAGGATATACTGTGAGTGCTTTATATATTTTCTAAATCCATTTCTTGGCTCCTATGTGTCCTTTGAGAAGTTGGTGTCTTTTCTCTGTCTGTCATACATGGGCTACTGTGAATACTTTGTGCCCTCCTGAATATCTGTTTGGCAAAACAAAATAAAAAAAACTAACCTCTACTTCTTATATATTTGTTATCTTAAGTACTTAAATGGGATTTCGGGACACATTCATCATTTGGGGAAACCTAGATATGCTCATTATTTGAGATTCTCCCTCTGGGTGATATAGCCAAAAAATTATATGATATTGTTAGGTCGGTCTCTGAAATCAGATCCAGACTATGTAAACTTGGGCTTGGGTAGTAGGTGTTCATGGTCCACACCTATGGGATCTGGGAAAGTAGCATTCCCTTGTCAACCCCCATGTAAATGCTTTGCTATCCATTTTTATTAGACATAATTCTATAAATAGTAGCAATATCGATAGGTGAAGAAAATAATTAAGGGTGAAAATTGGCAAATAGAGGACAAAATTATTACTATTAGCAATAGATGTGATGAAAAACATGAGAGAATTGGCAAACTAATTTAAACAATTCGTAGATTTCCTAAAGTCGTCAGATATAAAGTGCATATATTAAAATAATCAACATTTCTATATACAATAACAAAATCTGAGAGGAGATTATAGAAAAGGAAAAAATTCAAATAGTATTGAAAATAACTACATAATGCACCAAACATTTGGGAGTCAATAGATCAGATCATACTAAAGGGTTATATAAATATAATTTTAAAATACTCTTTAAAGAAATAAATAATGACAAATAATTGGAGGGATATTCATTTATAATTAACTGATCATGCTAATAATTTTTGAATGATTATGATCTAAAGTAATTTATATAGTTATAGATAAAGCATGCAAACAATGAGCATACTTATTCCAAGAAAATATTAGGAAATACACAAAATGAGAACAGTGTAAATAAATGGCAAGAACAAGCAAAACAAAAATCTACAACGTAATTACAATGACCAAGCTTAGCAGTAGAGAAAATTGTTTAAAAAGTCTTTCTTCTTTGCAAAGATAGATTATGTGTATAGAATGTCATATAAAATGTAAAATAAAGTAAATATCTTGGTTAGTTTGGCTGAATTTATTTTATCTCTTTTGAAATATTAGTTATGAGGAATTCCTTATTCAGTAGGGGATGAGGGAAGGATATATTTGGAAATGAATGTGACGTAACAACAAAATGCATCCTTTTTTTTTTTAAGAAGTAAAGTAAAACCCAAACCAAAAACTCAAACCACATCCTGCTGACTTTGCCATTTCAGTTCTTGGCACTTCTAAGGGTAACCTGTGCTTTAAACCACAGAGGCATCTTTAACTGCTATTCATTTGCCTCCTACATTCAGTAATCATGATCTTGTCTATTCTATGGCTGCAAGCCTCTCATTGGGCACTCCCAGGTCAATGGATATTTGGAAATATGGTTTAATGCATCTTACCTGGTCTGTTGTAAGAACCTTCTAAAAAGGTAGAAAGTGTGTTTTTTTAAAAAAAATTCCTTAAATACATGGCATTATTTTTGTTAGTATTTTTCTTTTCAAATAAAAACTCAGGGACTTAATTTTGAATCCTTGGTTGAAGAGTATGTTCTGAAAATGAGCATTTACATGGCTTTAGATGTATCAGAGAAAAGAGTATTTCACACCATGCTGTTATTAAAAGGAAAAAAAAATACTTGAAACCTAGAATTCCTCCCTTGTACAGAATAAATTTGTAACTAGTATTTATGGAAGTTAATTGATTTCAATAACTCCTCATTACATAACGAATAAACTTTAGTCTCCTTAATCCAGAAATCATGGCCTTTCATGCTTTAGCCCTTCAATTCCTTTCCAGAATTAGCTTCTACTGCTTCCCTTTGCCACAATCAGAAAACTCTATTCATAGATCTCTGTTTTCCTGGTTCTATTCCTTTGTTCATACAGTTACTTTTACCTGAAATGACCCCTCTGCCTCTTCCTGATTTTCCTTGTTAAGTAACATATACATACACACTTATGTGTGTTTCTCTCTATGTATGAGAGAGAGACAGAGAGACACACAGAAAGATACAGAGACAAAGGCAGAGAGAAAAATTGAAAGAGAGAGAGACTGAGAACTAGCCAAACTTTAGCCTAAACCATTTTAAATTGAGTGTAGAACTGTATCATTTTTCCTTTCCAAAGATTTTAATATGAATTATTTTATAGCTTATTTTTATAATCCTTGAATCCAGAAATAATTTTTAAAAGGCTTTTGTATTTTTCTTTTTGGATTAGAATACCAATGAATATTGAATTTGGAAATCAATATGTAGTTTTGAAATCTTACTCCTTAAATTGAAGTCTATTTCAAGAGGTCTGACATCTCTTTCCACAAAAAAGTTAATGAATACTCATTCAAACAGTTCCCAATTTTTCTGTAATATATTAAAAACCCAAGTTTAGTACATTTAGTCAAATGTACTATGTCAAAAATACTTTTTTATTGTTTCTTTTCTATGATAGCAAAATATTTTGAATGACTGATGCTATGTAGCTTCATCTGTGATGAAGTAATTTTGATCAGAACTATTTGTTACCCCTATTTCAGGTTAAAAAACGTAAGTTACAAATATGTCTAACCACAAATTGAAGGTAATGTGACATAGGAAGAAGACAATAGGATTTGAATTCCGAGGGCCTGGGTTTAAATCCTGGCTCTCCTTTTCACTATCTGTGTGGTGATGGGTAATGATTTTACCTTTCTGATCCTAAAATTCCTAAAATTCATGATGAGGCAGATGGATCAGATGGATTCTCATGTCAGGCAACTGGCAATTTTTCACTTTTATCTCTTTTTATAACCAAAAGTATACTTTAACAATATTCAGTTGAAATTTACTTTCTTTATGTCACACTTAATTTTGTTCATAAACCCCTCCACTTCAGTTAGCCTTTCTTTATAACAAAGGAAAATAATTTAGCAAAACTAACCAAACAAGACCGTGTGCCATAATACAAGCAGCATTCAGCAGCCATTGTCCTCCACTTCTCAATGGAACTAGGGAGGCGCATATCTATAACTTGTCTCCATTGCCAAGATCCATCATCACAACTGTGTAACTTTCAGCTTTGTTCTTGCACTCTTGCACTCCTTTTCATTTGCATTGTCGTAACTTCACCTCTGCATACTTGCTATACCTTGAAGGACTTTGAGAAGTACTCTGGACTCCCGGAGGGTGGAGGAAACTCGTACCAGAGCCTAGTAAATAGAAATTTGTGAGATTTCGTGAATGAAACTGGGAACAAATGTTTACTGAAGACAATAGATATATGTTTATTGATTAGAAGATGAAAACTCTGCTTCTCAATTTTACATAGTTGTTAAGACAACACTGCTGGCATTGATTTTTACTCACATAAATATACCATTTGACCATGGATAAGTCACTTAACCTCTCAGCTTGAAAGAGCTTATTAAGTTATAGATGTTTTGCTAAGCTATATCAGTGGTGGGAGTTTACACATTAGGAGTTTTCCCAGATCAATGAAATTACAGGCATACTTTTATTCTTCCCCTGCCTCAAAAAGAAACTAACCTCTCAGTATGTTCAATAATTACTTTCTATCACATTTAAGTTCTTTTATGATAACAAATTTATTTGTACCTTTTAATATTACTGAGTCACCTGAATTTATACCCTGCAGTAGGTGGGTGGGAGAATTGTTTGGAGAGGGGAGGAGTAAGTGGCAGAGAAATAAGGTACAGGTGCCCGATAGATCATTCTTTTTATCAAAATTGAACATAGAAATTTGAATGAAACTGCCATGACCTTCACTAGTACCCTGGAAATGTAATAAGCAATCTCGAGGGTATTTTGGAATAGCATGTAAAATGTTTAGTTGAGACAGTTAAGGGAATTTATGGTTTGGAATTTCATCTTACTAAAACTTTCTTTTAGGGAAATAAACTCTTTTGCATGTGTCTCTCATAGAAATTTTCTTTCTGCCTTCAGGTTATGCTCAAGTGTTTATCAAAAACCAATCTAACAAGGACCACAGATTCTTATTTTTCTGTTTATTTCAAGGGGCTTTCCATTCAATAAAGCAAGCCTCTGAATTTTATAGGGACAATTAAAGATAATTATGCCTACATCTTGGCACTCAAAGTTAATGAAAAGGTACAGACAACAAATGTATCCACAAGGACATATTTTCAGGGGCAATTAGGTATTTGTTGGTGCACTTCAACTGAACCTGTAATTGGTCATGAGCTATCAGGGTTGAGTGGGCAAAGTAAAGATTTGAGGACAATTAAAATATGTCTTCCAGCAAACATTAACTAGCAATGATAAAATGTGTTATCATAAAAAATAACTGTTATATAAGCAGGTGCTGTAACTACCAAAGTCATTTCAGCTCACCCTGCCTATGTGTATATGTCTATATGTATGCATAAAATATATATATGTGTATTCACACATACTATGGTAAATAATATATATCACACAAATCTAATAAATATATAATATGCTCATATACTCTAGTACATGTATATTTCTACAGAAATATTAATATATTTAAAAGTTTCTAAATGTTTCAGAAAATTCAGAAAAGCTTGGATTTCATTTTCAGGTCTTAAGATAAAAACTGAGTTCTTAGTGGTATAAGCATCCATTTTTCAAGTGTGCACATATATCTCTATGAAAAAACTGCTTTTGTATGCCCACCGCTTACATAGTGACTAACACGTAGTAGGGACTTAATAAAAACTTGTTGACTGACTTTACATTCTCCTTGGTTTATGAAAATATCTCTGTGAAAAAACTGCTTTTTGGGGGCAGAGCCAAGATGGCAGCATAGGAGCAGCAAGAAATCGCAGCTCCAACACAGCCATATCAAATACCCCAAAAATATGACTCAAAACAAATTCTAGGGCTCTAAAACGCACACAGATATATTTCCTGCTGAAGGCAGCTCGGCTCAAAGCAACCATTTCAACTCTGAGAGCAGAAACCAGCCCATCCTGAAATGGTGGCTTTTGCCCTGGGGGCAGCTGGATGAGACCAGCCCTGCCTCAGCTGGAGCTTCAGGAGAGTGGATCTGTGGCAGCCGTGGCAGTATCCAGAATTATCCAGCCATAAGAAAAAAGGACTCAGGTTAATGGAACTTGGCTAAAAACTGGGGAAGAAAAGTGGGTCCGGCCAAGCCCCTCTAGGACAAAGAAGCTGAAAGCGGAGGTTCTGTACCCGCCTCCACATTGCGCTTCAGAGCTCCCGGCCTACATACTGCAGGGGGGCCAAGCGATCGTTCAGAGGCCAAGTACTCTGGCGTTGAGCGGCCTGGATCCGGATTACGGTCTTGGGTGGTGGTCCTGAGGTTTTTTTTTTCAGTGAGCTGGAGCTGGGGAGGGACCCAGCAGCCTCCTAAAAGCCCTGGTAGCTGGAGAAACCCCAGCGATTTGGGACAGAGCTTTCCCCTCTGGAAGCAGAGTTCCACAGAACTAAACAAACAAACAAACAAACAAAAAAAAACATTGAATGGTGACCATGAATAAGCATAGGAAGCAAAGTAAGAACAGCAACCAAACCCTAGATTCCTTCTTCGGGGAAAAGAAGGAACAAAGCAGGGAAAGGGAGTAAGACAATGCAGTCAGAACACTCCCACCCCAAAAGCTTCCAAGAAACATGAAGATTGCCAAAAAGCTAGAGATCAGCTGAAGAAAGATTTTGAAAACCAAATGAGAGAAGTGGAAGAAAAATTGGGAAGAGAAATAAGAATGATGCAAGAAAATCATGAAAAGAGAGTCAACAACCTGAATGAAGAAATTAACACCTTAAAAAATAGATTAACTCAAATGACAAAA
>CM053580.1:252528829-252550039 GCA_028627135.1 Pseudochirops cupreus
TGAATTATCCTCATCAACAACCATGGATCTCTACTATATTTAACATGAAACATTCCACATGGAAATTAGTTTGAATGCTTCTGTATAGAAGTGAAGACTGAGATCTAGAGATGCAATGAGACCTTATTCCAAATCTGATGGAACACTACCATATTCTTTTTGGAGTTACGTCATCAGTTTCATGAAGGACAAGGTTTTATTGTATGCCGAGTGTCAAAATAAGGGCAGGTTTGAGAACACTAAAAGGAAATTGCTCAGATTTTTATTTTGTATATATTTATGTATGGACTTGTTTTTCTCTTCCCTTTCAGAATACAAGCTCCTTGAGGACAATGACTGTTTTGTAACTCCACAACCTAACAAAGTGCCAAGGACTTACTCAGTGCTTAGTAAAAGCTTCTTGATCGATAGATTCAACAAAAAATAAAGGCTAGAAATATTCAGCCAGTTGAAAGTGGAGGACTAAAACTTAGGGAAGAATCATGTAGAAGAAAAAGACCAAGGTTGGTTTGATAAAGACTCTTATGTATAAAAAAGAACCCAAGAATAGTGCTTAGAACTCATCCCCCTTCCCCTACTTACACACACCAACCACAATACTTTTTTTACCTATGGCAACTTAGATCAATATCTGATCATGTAGAACCTAAAAGAAGGTTGGCTCTTTTACTTGGAGATCAAACAAAGGAGAAAAAAAATAATGAAATAAAGCTATCGAGAATGCACGAAAGTCTTTCTTATAACTAGGAAAGTTGTTCTCAAAGGTTGGAGTAATTAGAAATGTCACAAGATAAAATCTTATATTTCCTATTCTTATGCATTTTGGAAAGGATACAAGGAATCTTTGGCTAATATTAAATAATTGATAAATCATGTATAATTTCACTGGAAGAAGTCCTTACTCCTAGTAGGTGCTCATGAAATAATTGTTGAACTTAATTAAGCTAGAAGTGTACTTATTATACAATGAATTTCACTGTATTAAGTCAAAACAGATCCAGGTGTACCAGTCTTTATACTCATGAATGAGATAGTTATGAAAAAGTTCGGAAGTTATTAATCTGTCAGTTTGGAATTCATTATATAATTTTAGCATATCCTTTTTACTTCTTAACTTGTGTTTAATGTAATAATATTCAATTATTTTTAATTCTAAAGAACTAGCCAGGTTATCTGTGATTGTACTAAGATACTGAAGAAATCTAGCATAGATTTAGAAATCTGCTTCAAATTTCCCACAAGGTAAAAAAACCCGCACACAGGTCATCAAAGATTGACAACAGCAAGTGCATTTGCTACATATTATCTCCTAGAAGTCTGTGTTTCATTTCTATTTCTTGAAAAATGTGTACTTAGAGCTTTGCTTTCTTTGGGTAAAGGATTTTTATAAGCTCAAATTAGATCATTTTTCTCTCTATTTCCCTACGAATACTTTGGGGAGGGGGGGGAAGACCACATATAGAAGCACACATAATTAAGCTAGGTTTTTATAACTGGCAGCATAAAGGAGGAAAGCTAGAGGACTCTTCAATATGCAAATCTTCAACAATACATGCCTTGAGTACCTAAGATACTTAGAGATTGCTTATAAATATTTAGAAACATAAGTTGTAGCAACAACAATAATAGTAGTAGTGAGTCTTGAGAACTCCAAATAGTCTCAGTGGGCTCTCTATACATCCTCTTGTTCATCCTCACCATAATTGGGGCAATGTAGTCAGAAGGAATTCTAAAGGCTTTAGGAGCACTGAATAACTTTTACTCCAATTATTTAGACCAGCTAGGAAAAAAAAGAGTGAGAAAATCTTGGCATACTAATAAATTCAGTTCTGCACCTTTACATTGGCTCTGTTCTATGCCTGAAATTCATTCTCATTGTACCTCTCCCTCTTATAATCCCTTGTTTCCTTCAAAACTCTGCTCAAGCGTCACCTTTGATGTAAAAAGGTTTTTTTCCCCCTGAACCCTTAGCTGCTGGTGCTCTCCTCACTAAAAGGAAATGGCACTGATATTTATTTTATATATATTTATGTATGGACTTTTTTTTCTCTTCCCTTTCAGAATATAAGCTTCTTGAAGAGAGTGTTTTGTAACTCCACAACCCAGTACAGCGCCAAGGATTTACTCAGGGCTTAGTAAAAGCTTTTTAATTGATTGACTGATTCAACAAAAGGTAAAAGCTAGAAATTTTCAGGCAGGTAAAAGTGAAGGACTAAAACTTAGAGGAGAGTCTGAGACCAAAAATAGATTTTGGTACTCATTCACCTTCTCTTTGTTCTTCTGACTTTCCAGACATCAACAGCTGCAGATTGACCCCTAAGAACCTCCCTTAACACCTGGACCCCTTCACTCTGGAATATCCATCAACCCTTTCTCATACTGAAACGCCACTGTAATCACCTTCCCCCATAGATGAGTTCCTATTAGAGCCTCCATTATGGATGTGGAAAGGACGAAATTGGCCAATCTTCATTCTCCTCCTGGATGAGATTCTGACTTTTTAGGATTCAACTCCATGCCTCCATGTGACATTTTCTCCCCTCCCTCTTTCCTTTTAATATGTTATCTTTCCCCTTTAGAACTGAAGCTGCCTGAGAGGAGAAGCTATCTTACTTTTTACTCATTTTTGCATTCCCAGTGCTTAGCACAGTGCCTGGCATATAATAAGTACATTTAAAAAATTGTTGCCTTGACTTAATTGGTCATCTAAATAGAAAAAAAAATAATTAAAGTCTTTGGAACAGGTGACATTTCCAAGAGAGACAGTATATAGTGAGAGAAGAGGAGAGGTCCAAGGGAATATCCTTTTGGCGCACCAATACTTAGAGGGCAGGAAGGATATACAAGGAAAAACAGAGACAAAATTCATACAATGGAGGACAGAAAAAAAGGAGCATCGCAAAAACAAAAAGAAAAAAGACTGATAAACAAAGGAATAATATACCATGTTAGACACATCAGAAAAAAACAAAGAATCATTATTATGGTCTATAATAATTAGAGCTAGCATTTATATAATACCTACCTGTCTGCTACTGTGCTAAGCACTTCACAAATATCATCATTTAATTCTCACAACAACTGAGAGGTAGGCATTATTATTATCACCATTTTACAGATGAGGAAACGGAAGCAGGTTAAGTGACTTGCCCAAGGTCACAAAACTAGTTAAGTTTCTAAGGCCGGATTTGTACTCAGATATTTGTAACTTCAATTAAGAAGGAGACTTTGCTGTTTTTGAAGAGAAAATGTTTCAGTAAAAAAATGGAGACAGAAACTAGATTCCAGGAGGTTGAAGAATGAGTGGATCATAAGGAAGTTGGGACAAAGAGTATATTTTTTTATAACTTGGACAACAAAAGGGAGGAAATAGAATAAAATACGACAGAAGAACAGCAGAGTCAAAGAAGCTGTTTTTAGGATAGCAGAGACCTAATCAATCAGCTTGGTAGACAGAGAGGAAAGAGACAGTAGAGAGAAGAGATCGAAAATAAGACAACAGGAGAGAATGATATTAAGGGCATAAGGGGAAAGGTTATAGTCCTGACACAAAGACACAACCCTACCCTGAGACCAGGGAGGAGAAAATGGATGAGGACACAGAGAGCTTTTAGACTTCCAGGGAGATGTGAAGAAAGCTAGTCAATTTGTGGACCATGTGATAAGTGTAAGGGAGGTGAGTGTAGCATTAAGAAGCTGAGGTCTATGTATTGCAGGACAATTTAAAAAGCACCTTGAGGTTAGAGAGGATAAATATTTTGAACCTAATCAGCATAGTTTCTTGACTTCTTCCAACAGCGCTAAAGACATAAGGAGTAGGAATGGAGAAGAAAGATGGTGGAAAATTGGAGATTAGTTGTTTTAGAACTTAATATTCACTCTCCTTAATCATTAGTCAATCAGAGTTGATTACCATCCACAGTAATACCCACTCTTCTAAGGGCATAAAAATGGCCAGTGGGTTTCACGAGGGTTCTTTTGCATTCAAGAATGTCATTTACCCCTTTTATTAATCATCTACTAGCATGATTAATAAAATTATTAATTACTCAGAAACTATGCCTCATGAACTTTTTATCTGTCACAAGGGTCAAGATGGTAAAAATGGAGTGTGAATAAAAGCTGGAGTGATAGTCAAGAGAACTGATGTTCACATCCCAGCTCTGCAGCTTGTTACCTGTGTGACTTCAAGCTAGTCACCCCTCTCTAGGGGTCATTTCCTCAACTATAAAATAGAGATTATTGAACTAAATGATAACGAAGGTCAAGATCTGAATTATGATCCTATGAGCAAAGGGAGTAGAGATCATGCTGAGGGAGAATAAGAGCTTCAGGAAGAATGAGGCAGGGGATGTGAAAGAAGGAAAGATAGGGAATTATGCTAAGAGAGGAAAATATCAGAATTCTGAATCAATGAGCTCAAAGGAAGGCAAACCCTGGGGGACTGAGTGAACTGCCTAATTGGTTGGCAATAATGACTTCAATTTATTATATAACTAACCGCAGAACTGGTGAAGTCAGCTGTCAACCTGCCTACCATGTGGAAAAAGGTTCATGACCATAAGCTATGAATTCTGTCTTCCTTAAGGCAAATACATTTTGGAAGACATGGTGATTTCTTGGTTTTATCAATGAACTATCTTTAACTTTTAGAAACAATAATGAAAAATGATATTATCAAATGCTTTTATGGATAACAAAAGTATCACAGAAAATACAATATTTAATTCTATAGATAGTACAGAGGCATTGGGAAGCAAGAATACATTATACAAAGGTTTGGTTTTTTTAATAATAGAGCCCAAAATACTAATCGTTTCTGAGCAGGGTATCTAATAATATCAGGAGTTTTATGAATGGGTTTAAAGAGAATAAAAAGGTCCACAAACATATGCATCATTTATCACAGAAAATCACCAATTCACAATAGCATTAATGGAGATAAACAGAACTCTGTAAAATATAAAAGTTATCCCTTTGATGATAATATCTACTAGACACTACTTAATATAAGAATCACACTTGAAACGATTTATAATTCAAATAAAGCCTAGATTTTTATTGATTATCCCAAACTAGATTCTCTTTGGGTGGAACAGTAGATGGAGTACCAGGCCTGGCGTCAGGAAGATCCATGTTCCTGAATTCAAATCTGGCCTCAGACACTTACTAGCTGTGTGACACTGGACAAGTAACTTAACTCTCTTTGCCTCAGTTCTTTCCCTTGTCTGTAAAATGAGCTGGACAAGGAAATGGCAAACTACTCCAATGTTTTTGCTAAGGAAATGCCAAATTGAGTCATTTAGAAAGTGCTTCCTGATCATGTTTTGTCTCTGTAAGCCATGCTGGCCATTTTGATGCTAGCTGCTTGAGATTTTCAAGGGATAGAATGAAACATAAATCAGCTTCTTGATATTAATGAATCACAGAATTATATATCTAGAAGGGATCTTAAAGAGTATCTTACCTAATCCTGCAATTTACAGAGGAATAAACTAATAAGAAGAGAGATTAAGCAACTTCCCAAAGGTTAAACAGGATGTTTTTTAAAATTTCATAGAGACAATTCAAACCAAAGCAAAGTAAATGATGAAGTATTTAAGTTAGAATGTATTTAATGTAAATAACTCACAGGATAATAGGATATATATGCAGAAGTTACACTTAAAATCATTTTGTGCAATTCTTTGATTTTACATATAAGGAAACTGAGATGATAGAAGTATTTTGCCAAAGGTTGCAAAAATAGCACGTGGCAAAGTTTTGATTCTAAACTGATCCTTATTACTAGAATTCCAGGGCTCCTTCTCCTAGGTAATCCCACCACAATAAACAAGAAATCATTCTTTTTACCTTTTTTTCTCATATGTATAGTGGTCTTTCTCCAATCTTTTGAAAAATATAATCACCACTTCTAAGACTTTTTGTCTCTGAAAAACAGACCACAAATCTGAAGTTCTGAATGTAAATTTCATGTTTTAAGTTTACAGGATATCAGAACTAATGTGATGACTCCTGCCACATCAGGATAAGCAACAAGGAGGCACCAATTCTAAGTCAGTTGATGTCTTCATGGACTTGTTCAGAACCTATGTGAGGGTTTCATGTTAGCTGTCTCAGCAACAAGATGGATCATTTCTGTGATTATGGATTCTTCTTAGGAAAGGGGAGATTTTTTTTTTTTAGGCAGAAAAAGAATTACATATTTTTCCCTCTAGTTTCAATTGGGGAGTTGCCAACTGGTCCCATAGGAATATTGATATATTAGCTGTAATTTGGCTGTATGCCTAGACACAATGACTGTAGAGATCAGAATGTATTGTTAAGCATTACAGATGCCATTGGTAGCCATGTTGTTAGTACTCAAAAAGAAAACAAAAGCAAAAAAAAAAAACCACCGTGGGAAGAGAACTGAATAATTTCTAGGAAACAAAAGGTCAAAAAGAAGCTGACAAAGTTGCCTAGAATAAGTCTAGACCTTTCTGTATTCTTTTGCACAGTGTTTCTATATTTATTCTTAAAATAATTATGCTAAATGATTCAATTTCCATAAAATAAGGTCACTAGTCTAGACCTCCACACAGATCCTTACTTGTACTGACCTCTAAGAAACAAACAAAAAAATCAATGTCACTAGATTAATAAGTGAAAATACCCGTAAAACAAGAAAAAAAAAACCCTCAAAATAGATGTGCTGCATAAAGGGAAAACATGCTGGAGTGAAACTAATTTATATTTCTCACTTCTGAGGGTTATGATAGATGTCCATGAATGAAAAATTACTTTTTAAATCATAAGAACCTCCTTATAGATGTCCTGTAAATCACCAGAAACAATATAGATCTTGCTTTTTCCAGGCACAGAGAGGCATAAAGATACATAAAGTCTTCTTGTATAAAATAATCAAATTCAGAAGCAAGAAAGGTAATATTATACAACTATTTTTTTCTAATATTTTTGTGTCTGAATAATCACTTTATTTCTCATTCTCAAAAATCATGGATGGCTTGGAAGGAGAATAAAGGTGAAAATTACCTCATTTAAAAAAGAATTTCGAGTTTAAGAAATATTAAAGTCAAATGGTTCCTTTACCCTCTAACTCTGACCATCTTCCTCTACTCAATACTCTGGGAGCAAAGAAAAAGAAAGGAAAACAGAGGAGAGAAGAAAGACAGAAAGAAAAAAAAGAAAGAAACCCTGTGAAAAGTAAATTAGTTCAAGTTAAATATATATATAGATAGATAGATAGATAGATAGATAGATAGATAGATATAGATATAGATATATACATATCTATCTATCTATATACACACACACACACACACACACACACACACACACACACAAACACACACATCAGTGATATGCTGTCCATAAAAGAAGGTGGAATTCTAAGTTCCACTGTAAGGACAACATGGGTTATTTTTTCTTAGATTACTTTTTGACTTTGTGGTGAGAAGCTCTGTCCACCCTTCTACACGTGTAGTGCCCTGAATACTGGGGCAGAACACCTTGGACTGAAGGAATGTTGCTTCTAGCTTAGGTTCTGCTGCTAACTTGAAAGTGTAACCAAGGGACCAGTCACTTCTTCTATCTAGGACCACCATTCCTGCTCTCTAAAAGGAAAGAGTTTTTCTAGAATAATCTCTAAAGTTCCTTTCAGTCTAATGGGGGCTCTTTTATTCATTCACTAGATTATCCTTTTTTTTCCTAATGGAAAGTATTTCTAAATAAAATTATGGAGTCTGTGAATGGGGAAGAAAAGTTGTCTTTGATTTGATAATCAAACCCAGAATTTTTTTAATACCACTCTCTAACCAAGTGTGTGTGTGTGTGTGTGTGTGTGTGTGTATCATGTGCAAATGAACACATCAATCACTTTTAATTACAATTATAAAATGTTTTCTATATAAACATATGGATCAGAAAAACTTTTTATGACTCTGCTTCTGTCTCTATTTTTCTCTATGTTTCTTCCTCTCTATTTACTCACACATATACATAGATATGTAGGAATATAATTACTAATAATAATTCAGTCATTCAATACCCATTTATTAAGAATGTTACTATGTACAAAACGCAGTGCTAGCACTAAGGAGATAAAGAGGAAAACTGACAGAGCTTTAAATCTTGCTATTATGGCCACCATTATTATTGCTACTATCACTAATTTCAATTTACATATTTACCTTAAAATTATCTTTCTCTGCTACATAAAGGCTATTTCAAGTGCATGCACCTCCAAGCAAAGAAAATTAAACTGATATCTTATTCATTATTAAGGATGCTACTAACCCATACTCAGCTATAGCCAGCCCCCATGACAACTGATTCTCTGATCTGGTCTGCTAAACACTTAACTGAATTCTCCCCCAGTGTCCAATGTGCTGCAGCAGTAATGCATTTAAACGGTCCCTTGGTGTGCTGAACATAGTGAATGTGCCACTATATACCATATTACCAGCAAGCAAAGAGATAGGCACTAGGGAATAGAGTCCTATTTTTCCTGCGACCTCATAGCTATAAAAGTGCTATGACTTATGATAGTACCTAACGTACCAGCATGTGGAACATGAAACTTGGAATCAGAAGACCTGAGTACCATCCTTAGGTCTGCCATTTATTAGCTGTGCAACAAGAATACATCTAACTTCTCTGAACCTGTTTCCTCATCTATAAAAATGGAAATAATAATGTCGAGAGTACGTATGCATCATAGTGTCATGAAATAATGTATGTAAAAGAGTTTTCTAAACTTTAAAGGACTATAATACATTGTCTTGAATTAGGGGTGGGGAAAGTTAGCAGCTGAGTGTTTTGCCATGTATGAGAACTCTTGGAGAGGAAACTCAGCCTAACAATAAAAATCACCACTTGCCCTGAAATGTACAGTCTTAGAGAAAACTGCCTGGGGCACTGAGAGGTTCAACCAGGTTAGGCAGGGACAAGATGCCATTTAGGATCAAGACTGGTCTAGAACTAAGTTCTTCCTGATACAAAGACTCCCCTCTATTCACTGTGGCATATTACCTGTCTCTCTTCTGCTATTACCTATCATCATCACCACAACCACAACCTCCATCACCTTCATCATCATCTCCTAAAATAAACATTTCCTTTTTTCAAAGGCAGTTTTACTTCCTTTGATAACAGGTTATCTGGGTTTTGATGAGTTGTTGCATTCTGTTTTCTCAAATATCCTTAGAATATTTCCTAATTCCAACGGCTAAAACTGGAGTGTAAAACTAATATAACGTTTAGTTTCCCTTCTTTTCATTTTTTAACAGAATAAGAGAGTTGTAGTGACAGCCCTGATTTAGTGAAACTTTTTAAAACAAAAAAATAAGTTTGAAATGAAAGTTTTATGCATTTGTTTTGTAATAGCAATTGTATATTTGGCCAGAACACTTTTTTCCTTATCAGTTTAATACACTATTGTGCTGTACTAAAGCTTTTGGATGTTACAAAAATAACTTCAGTTAAAGTTCAACTTTCTGGAACACACATTCCCAAAGATGGTGCAGCATATGTTTGAAGATTTGCTTGCCTTTCAACTTTATTAACCGATATGATTCTGATCTCATTACTTCTTTCAATCACAGGGTTGGTTTTAGCTCTAATTACTGATAGACTTGAAGGAACAAACATTATTTTCTAGGTTGAAAGTTGTGTGTGTGTGTGTGTGTGTGCACGTGTGCGTGGGTGTTTAAAGGAATGAAAAATTACTTAAAGCATACATTCAGAATCTATTGCCAGACAAATCTTGTTATGTCAGATCTTGTTTCAGTTCTTTTTATATTGAATTAGGGCTGCATGGGTTGAGTCTATTTAAATGATATTTTTACATTACATATTTTACCTCAATTCATCTTGATATAGGTCAAAAAGCTGGGAAGTATGAGAAGGGAATCTACTCTGATACACAATGAGATCATTTTTAAAAGCAGATTGCAATATAGAACATCAGAAGGCAGTGACTTAGTAAAAATTGCACTGTTTTGGAAGACAAGATGCCTGTGTTCAAGATTCAGCTCTACCATTAACGAGCAACGTGTACCCTAAATAAACCATTTAACCTCTTTATGCCTTAAGTGATATATAAAATAGGTTAAAAAAAAAGATGACTAATTGCTTTTTAAAGCTTTGTAATGAAGGTGAAAGTAAATGGATGTGAACTACTGCCTCCTTCTCCCATTAGTGAGTTCTTCCCAGGACTCCTTTTGGAGGGAGGCACAGGCTATCACTTTCCAGTCTCTTCTTAACTCTGGTTCTGACTTTCCATACTTAGACACCAAGACACAGTTCCTACATGAAGTTATCTTATGTCCTCATCCACCCCCCAACCCCCTTTTCACCATCATTTGCTAAGTGTCTTCCCCTTGAGAACGGGGAGTATAAGATCCCAGAGGGCAAGGACTTCTTTTTGTCTGCATTTGTTAGGGCCTTAAGCATCTGAAGGTCCACCATCTACTAGTTCTTCAGAATGGTAATGTGTCCCTGAGTACAGCACAATGCCTACACACAGAAAGTGCTTCATAAATGCCTGTTGTCTTTTTTTAAGAAATATAAATTACTATATAAACATTGCTATTTCCTACCAACCACAGATGTTGGGGATTAAGAGTAGAGCTGCTCTAATATTACTAAGAGTTTCTGTGACATCCCAACATGTTTTCCCCTGAGTTTTGAGAGATACTTTTAGTTTTTTAGAAAGAGTACCAATATAACAGTCCAGAGGTGGGAAATATGGCCTCGAGGTCACATGCGGCCCTCTAGGTCCTCAAGTGCAGCACTTTGACTGAATCCAAACTTCACAGAACAAATTCTCTTAATAAATAGATTTGTTCTATAAAACTTGGACTCAGTAATAAGACTGCACCCAAGGAACTAGAAGGCCACAGGTTTCCCCATCCCTGGAGGGATAGGCTCCTAAATAAAAGTAAAATATATGCTAATGGCTGAACTTAGAAACCTAATTATTTAACAGCAGTTCAATATTTAGACATTAACGGTAAAAGAAACAAAGAAGGCACAGATCAATTCACATTAGTTGGGATAATCTGGGACAGAAAAAACCAGATTTCTCTTTCCATTTGCCAACCAAGGCTCCACCTTCTCCTAATGTATACTGGGCCTTTGGGCATGTCCAGTCTGTCTAACGTGTGGAGTCCACTGCCTCCTCTACCACTGGGTGAGGGTAGCTTCCTTGACTAGCTGCCTGTTATCTTTTAAAGTAGTGAGAACAAGCTGGTAATGTTCTTTTCCACTATCTTTTGGTTGTGCTCTTTTGATGACCCCTATCTGCCATGCCTAGAATGGACCCTATTAACTGAACTGTTGAGAGAGGAGAGATTCCTACTTACCTTTCTTTTACCTCTGATCCAATAAATCTGCCTCAGGTGTTTGTTTCTTTTCTGTGACATTTGTTTTTAAAATTTTCAGATGTTGGAGATAATCCCTATGAGCAGAATTTAAACTATGGCGACCTCTCAGTCAGAAATTACAAGTGGGGTACCCAGTCAACCCAGCATGGAAGCCTGGAGAAGTCAGTGTGCCTACAACTGGACCTGAGGAAGGTTAGGGTTTGAAACTGGAATCGTGTTCTATGGGATCCTATAGGAACCTAAGCTGTTAAACTAACCCCCTTTTCCTCCCCAGAGACTGAGGTTTGCAGGGGTTGGACAGAGGAGTATTATGCCTCACACTGCTGAGGAAAATAAGTTTCCATATTTGGCTTGATACCTTTGGAAGTAAATATTCCTGTATAAAAACTTCACTGTGTTATACTAGGTTTATTCATTGGACCATAGATTCAGAACAAGAAAGGAATGTAGTGTTATTTGACCCAACCCACTAATTTTACAGATAAAGAAACTGTGCCAAGCTCAGGATATAGTAATGGTAGAGTCATGTTCTTAGTCTCCAAATCTAGCACTCATTCCCCTACAATACCCGGCATTCATAGCATCTTATTTCTAAGCCACACTCCTCCAAAACACAAGAAACAAGCAAACAAAACAGAGTTGCTTTTAATTCCTATTAGAACAAGATAATTTGTCTTGCCTTAGCCTTATATGCTTCTAATAAAAAGTGAACATGGGGGAGGTGACACCGATATAGTTCACTTGAAAAAAAGCTGGCTAGCAAAGAAAAAGATTTCAGTGATGGTACCATAAATAATTACATATATTTCCAACTAATTCCAACAAAATGAGGAGTTCCATTTCTAAGACACCATCAAGAAGTGTTCTTTTTCTAATTCCCAGGTAGTTTTTATTTTTGTAACACAGTCACCTGCACTGTATCATACCTTTTTCAGTTAACACACAATATCAATATGGGAATACTCCCTGAGTTATAATATAGTCTTCTATTACAAATGAAGGAAACCAAAAGGATTTTGTCCAATAGATGTTTTTACTTTAAAAGTACATCTTACATTTAAACTTGTGGCACAACAAATACACACACACACACACACATATATTTTGCTTTTTGGAAGAGGAGAAGGTAGGGCAATTAGGGTTTAGTGACTTACCCAAGGTCACAAGGCTAGTTTTGTGTTAAGTGTCTGAGGCGGCATTTGAACCCAGGTCCTCCTGACTCCAGGGCCAGTGTTCTATTCACTGCACTACCTAGCCACCCCCCAACAATATATTTTAATCCTCCTCTTCCTTGAAAGTCCATATCAGGTACACCATAGTCCACAAATTCTCCCAGCTGATAGTAATGTCTCCTATGTAAAATTCTCTTACAACCCACGGCCTGAGTTTCTACTTTGCTCTCAGCACATTCTATCTTGCATGAAACTCATCTGAGTACATGTCATATCCCTCCTATTAGATCATGAGCTCCTGAAGGAAAAGAAATGTGTTGTTGATTTGACAACATCATTCGTCCAGTCAGTAAACATTTATTTAGTGAATATTATATGCAGAATGTCTATTGGGCACTGGGAAGAAACACTGTAGGTAAGGTAAGATTACCTATCATTGTGAAGTTTACAATTTAGTAGGGAGATTAGAAAAACAGATAATTATGGAACAGGATATTGTATAATTATAATGGTAATGTAATGTGAGGATCTTCCCTGCCCTTTAATAGACTTAGGGAATTTGAAGATCTTCCCTGCCCCTTCATGGGCCTCACTTGGACTACAACAAGAGAAACTTTGCCTAGGGGAGGCTTGTTTTTAAGGAAGGCCCACCTTTTTTACCTTGTAATTAGGCTGTGGGTCATGAGAGTTGAGAAGTCCTCTAAGCCTGGAGAAGACTAAATATACCTCTGAGGTGAGGTTTTGCTTTGGGGCTCACTTTGGGAAGAGTTGTATGATTTGGCCAGATGAGACAATGCGCAGCCATTGAGCCCCCCGGCTTTGAAAACCCAGATGTTGGTGCTTCTCTCTCTGGTAACTAACTACGTAACTATGTGATGGTCAGACAGCTGGAAGCCCTGTCTTTTGGTCTCTTGAATTGTGTTATTTTCTCTCTCTGTATTTTTTGTCTGCTTGTAACTTTAGTTTGTGTTTTCTCTGAAGTTCAGGGTTCTTTTTTCCCCTCAACTAGGTAAATGATATATGTTTGATTAAAGTAAGATTGTTAACCCCTTTTGAGCTGCTTTCCTTTAGAAAAGCAGATCAAAGAACCTGTGGTAGCAGCCCTCCTGTGTATGCTAGGGTGCATGCTGCTACAATAATATATGTATTAGAATAAATTCAATGTCAAGAAAAGAGTATTGGACTTAAAGTTCGGATACTGTGTCTAATAGCTGATAGTGGCATGACTGTGTTTCTCTCATTCAACCACTCTGAGCCTCCATATCCTTCTGTGAAAAATGAAAGAAAATTGAGCCAAATGGGAGAAGATATCAGCTATTAGGTTACTCTCTGAAGTTGTCTAGCCATCAAAGTTAAATGGATAATTTAGAGAATAGATTAACAATCCATAGATAACTGAGAGTTTCCTTTATTACATTGCTGTAGCCTGTTTCCAAATGCTTTTACATCATTGTTTCAATATTCTTCAGCCTGTGACAGAGCTATATCTTTTAGTATCAGAGTATTAGACTCATCCATACTTACTACCTTTAAATACTGTCATTTCCTATGTTGTGAAAAACTATTAGATGTGAAGAAGTCTTATATACTCTATAATAGTGTTCATTGTTCCTGCAGCATGAACACCCTTTTCTATCACATGGCCAGGAATACACTCATGAAATGTTCTGTATATGTTGTCTCTATGCAACTCAGAAGCTTTGATTCCCACAGGTTGGTATCCTCCTCCCTCTTCCTCCCACTAGGCTCCTTTACAGCTCTCAAGAAATGCAACTCATTTATTTATTAAGGGATAGAGTTGGTATCTTGGAGGTGAAAATGAACTAACAGCGACTATGTACAGTCCATTTGAGATTCAGATATATCGTTTCATCCTAAGGCAATGAATAACTCCTGCTGATTTTCCTAGGCTCATGTACAAAATCACCACTCGTGCATGTAACATAGTGATTTTCTTAATGTCACCTCTGAATTTACTGAAATGGCAAGACAGATAAACTCAAAGTTTCTGTATTTGGGAGCCCTTTGATATCAGCCTATAATCTGTCCTGGCTTCCCTGCATACATACAAGTTCCAAATAAAAGCTGCTAATTCAAAATGTGTGTGTGTGTGTGTGTGTGTGTGTGTGTGTGTGTGTGTGTGTGTGTGCTTCCTAATCTTTGAGTCTCCCAGTATATAGCATACAGTGTTTTGATGTAATATTTTCTCAAAAAAGGAATATAATTTATTTTGATTCACTATACTGCCAAATTTCAAAATTCAAGCGTAAGTGACCTATGTTCTTTTAAAATCTTCAGCCACATACTAGGCAAATTCGAACTAAGAAACCTCCAAATTAACAATAAACATATTTGACTGGTTCATTCCAGCACAGCTAAAACATTTTAATCTTAAACAACTTTCATTCCTGGATGTCATTCAGTTAGGCCCTCTGAAAATAAAGGCAGCCCTCAGTCACAGAAGGAAGTAAAGCACATATTTATAGAAGGAAATGTTGGTTTGATTCAAAACATTTTATATGTTCAAAGAGTTAAAATGGGTTTCTTATTTCTCATTCATGAGATATACTTCAAAAGGGGAAATAATTTTTATTAACCATTCTTCACTTTGGGCTTCATCCTGACATCTTGTCTGGTACGCTAATTTATTTTTTTCTAATTAGTCCCCAATTGGGAATTCCATTCAACTCTGGGTTAAATTCACAAAAGAAACAATTCTGGGTAGAGCCAAGATGGTGGTGTAGAAGCAGGAAAATTCCATGAGCTCCCCTGACAATCATCTCAAATATCTATAAAATATGACTCTAAACAAATTTTAAAGCTACAGAACCCACAAAGTGACAGACAGAAACAAATCTACCACTTAAGGCAGCCTGGCAGGGCTATAGGAAGGGTCCATTGCAGTCTGCTAGGAGCAGAGCACAGTCCCCTGTGAGCCATGCAGTTTTAGCTTCAGGGTAGCCAAGAACAGCAGTGGCCAGAGCAGACTTCAAGAGAGTGAATCACCAGTAGCTGTGGTGGTTTCCAGACTTATCAACCCATAAATGCCAAAGACCAAGTAAAAAGTAGTGCAGAACTCTATTGGAACTGGGCAGGGGGAATGGAAGAGCACAGCACAGCCCCTGCCCTCTGGGAAAAGAAGTGGTGGAGGTGTGGTGGCTCTGCAGATGCTGTCACATGGCTGCTTCCAGAGTCCCTAGCCTGCAGATCATAGAGGGACCAAGCGACCATTCAGAGGGTAATCACTCTTGCTTTAATCTGCTTGGATCTGAATTGTGGTCTTGGGTGGTGGTCCTAGAGTGTGTGGCCAGTGGGCCAGAGTTTGTTGGGGCTGCAGAGAGGGCACCCAAGTAATAGCTCTGGCAGCTGCAAAAACACCAGCAATTTGGGACCAACCTCTCTTCTCTGTAAGCAGAGTTCTACTGTGGCAAAGAGCTCAAAAGTCAAGTAATTGACTGGCAATGTGAGCAAGCAGAAAAAGCAAAGCAAGCACAACAATCAAACTTTAGATTCCTTTTTGGGTGACAAAAGGATCAAAGCATGGAACAGGAGGAAGACAATGAAGAAACAATTCCATTTTGTCAACTCAGAATGCATCTCTAACTTTGGTCAATTTTTTAATAAAAGTACATTATATCCATTGGTGAAAAACAATGGATGCTTCAGTTATATCCCTTCATCACTTCTGGACAAGCACATTTCCTTCTCATCATAAGTTTTTAATGTCATCTTTGTTTACAAAGAAAAACACAGCTGTTGAAGACCACAGAGTTACAGAAGCTCCAAGACTTCTGCAATCATCTGGCTGAGTGCTCTGATTTTGCATTTAAGGAGATTGAGGCCAAGAAAGATTAAGAGATTATACACAGCAAGTAGCAGAGAATGGATTTGAACCCAAGTTTTCTGTCTCCAAATTTATTGTTCTTTCCACTGTACCATGCTGTCAACAAATTAATTTAAATACATAGGCTGACTTAGCAGTGTCCAAAATCTATTATTATTTTATCCATTAGATAACATGCCTATCTTCCTTCAATGGAAGAAGCAAAATCAAATAACAGAATCACGAATTTTAATTATCTGATTAGCTACTGGAAAGGAAAAAGCTTAGATATATCAGAAACCAAGACAGTTAGTTCATTTAGGTTAATAGTAATAGTAGTAACTGCTAGTGTAGTTAGGTTGGTCTAAGGGGATGGACCTCCTCTTTCCCCAGTCCCTTGCCTGCTCCCACAACTCCTATGGTGACATGAGCTAACAGAAGACTGTAAGATTCTGGGTGTAGGAAGACAATGTTCCCTTCAGACAGTGTCACATAGGCTAAGTCCTAGCTGGTTATGGTTATGAATCAATGAGAGATCATGTCAGGTAAAGAGAGGGATGTTAGGAATGACTGGGCAACAGAAAACCCGGTTCAAAGTATGGTGTGTCATGAAATAGTTCTCAACCGAGTAATAAGTGAAGGTGTTATAGGAAGCATGTGTACAATCAATCAATTAACAAATAATTATTAAGCACCTACTATGTGTTAGATACTGTGCTAGGCACTGGGGATGTAAATAGGATAAATAAAATGATCCCTAGTTATGAGGAATTTAAATTTCCTGTATAGCCAATAGGTGGTTGATAGTGCTTAGGTTAAAATGAAGATTAAAAACATTGTGGGAAGTTGGGGAAGCTTTGAAAAAAAAGAAGTGGATCAAGTTTGTAGCCTGTTCAAGTAAAAATATCAAAATTGGGGGAAAATGTCTTATATTCTTTTCATCCTTTAAATAACATAGACACATTGATGGTTTGAGGTTCACCTTCCCCTCTGACATCTATGTGCTGAGCTTGGCTCTTCAAGTGCTAACCATGAAAATCAACATAGCATACTGGAGAGTCAGCCTCAGACTCTGGAAGATGTGGATTCAAGTCTTACCTTTGAAAAAAAAATGAGCTCTTAGCACCCCATGCAAGTTCCTAACTATTAGTTACACAGCAAATATTGGCATACATTGGTAAAGAAAATTTCCTGACCTGCCTCTACATCAATGAAATCACAGATCTGTTTGAAAAAAGAAGTGGTGATGGCACTCAGGGATAGGATGCAAAATGTAAAAGAAATTTGTCCTCAAATGTGCGTTTATATAGAGGCTCTTGTTGTTCAGTTGTTTCAGTTGTCTGACTCTTGGTGATTCCATTTCGGTTTTCTTGGCAAAGGTGCTAGAGTCGTTTTCCATTTCCTTCTCTAGCTCATTTCACGGATGAGGAAACTGATACAAACAGGAATAAGTGACTTGTCCAGGGTCACACAGTTACTAAATGCCTGAGGTCAGACTTGAACTCAGGAAGCTGAATCTTCTTAACTCCAGGCCCAGCACTCTCTTCATTGAGCCACCTAGCTACCCTTACATAGAGGGTTAGGGGTGAAGAAAGTTGAAATTCTGGAGTATTTGTTTGGTAAATTAGACATTAAACATGATTTTCACTAATCTGATTTGCATATCAGATATAATCTGATAGCCGAGGAGATGCCAGCTGCTATGATAGCATGCACTAATCTCTCCTCACCCAGATGGTAATAACAGACCTAGCAAGAAGACAAGTCAAAATAGATTTGGGTAATCAAATAACCATGAGGTTGAATTGTTTAAAATGCCAGTTCTTTTGAGTATGATTTCTCGTCAGAGGCTATAATTTGCCCAAGATTCGTTTGTTTTGATTTGACCTCGATTCTGTTTCATCATACTATTTGTGGTTTACTGACTTTATCACAAGGCAGGCACTTCTGACATGTCAACAGGAGAAACTGCTCAACCAAATAAGAATGATTTCACTGAACAATTATGATGGATTAGAAAATATAATTATAAAACCAAGCAGATACATAACTTTAGAGTTTTGTAATACCAAGGTGACTTTGAAATTGCTCCGAAGTCAGAATCACAGAATTTAAGAGGTAGAAGGGACCTAAGATTACCTAGGTTAGTGGTTCTTGAGTGTGGTCCAAGGGCCCCTGGCATCATCATGACCCTTTCAGAAGTATGGAGCTCAAAACTATTTTCATAATAATACTCAGATATTACTTGCCTATTAAAATAACTCTCCCCTTTCCAACTGCCTTTCTATATGAGGCTGGATTTCTTCAATCATCACAACAGATTTAATCCAGAAGCAGATAGGAGAATCTAGCTCTCTTCTGTTGAGCCAGACATTAAAGTGATTTTCAAAAACATAAAATAATTCTACTCTTGTTACTTCGGAAAATAGTTATTTTCCTAAATATGTTCATGTTAATATGTAGTAGATTTGTCAGTTATATTCAATGATTTTTAAAGTTGTTGTTTTAATTTCTAAAACAATAAATATGAATATGTATTACCTACATCAAAAAAGTTTCATTGGGATATTCAATAATTTTTAAGAGTGTAAAGGGCCTTGAGGCCAAAAGGCCTTCTTTTTTCAGATGAGCATCTCTTGAGGAGCCTTTGGGTAAAATATATAGGACAAAGGAGTCATTCTAAAGGGCCGAGTGCTCCTCTACAAATTCTTGTTCATCAAATGAGATGAAATATGTAAATCACTTTGCAAACTTCAAACACCAAATAAATTTTTGCTATCATTATTACTTTTCTAGGAACTAACTAAAAAAATAGATGTCCCTGAGTTGGTAGGACATTACATTATTCACCATAGCATTGTCCAATCAATAAGCATTTATTAAATGACTACTATGTATAATAATGCACTGTGCTAAGCCCTAAAAGCACAAAGGAAGATGAAATGTTACATACTTTTAATCCATAACTTAACCTTTGGAAGGTACACAAATGAGTGAATATATACATATTGAATATGAAAAAGATGAATATACAATAGATTTGGGCAGGGTAAATTGCCAGTCGGGGCTTGGAGCAGGTTGCCAGGAATGGCCTAACTCCTGATCTGAGTTCTGAAAGAAGCCAGGAATTTCAGTAGAAGGTTAGAAAGGAATACCTATCAGGCCTGGGGCAAAGGCAATGCAACGGCCCAGAAACAAAAGAGAGAAAGTAACGTACGTAGAACAAAGAGTATGGGTAAAATGCAAAGTGTCAGGAAGGTAATAATTAATCAATTAGCCTTTACGAAGCATTTACTAGGCATTAGTCACAAAGTTCAGAGGCGACAAAGAGAAAGCAAACCAGTTCTTGTTCCCAAGAAGCTTACCTTCTAACAGGGGAGAAAACACACACGCACATATGTGGGTATTTTAATTTTAATTAAATAAATAATAATTTATTATTTATCCATATTCACTAATCACATGTACAGGTTTTATCTTTGGACAGATAAACATTCTGCACTTCTCAGCAAGGTTTCAGGCATCCTTAAAACCTATTTAGCTTCTTTCAGCAATGTTCCCCTATGCTTAAAAAAAAAATGCCAATAGGAGTTCATACATGATTTCCTGACAAGACCTATTTTGAGTTTTAAGATTTCTAATTGCTCCTGGAGTAAAAGACTTGACCCTCTTGTATCTAGGCCCTCCAGTTTTTATGCCACTGTACATATTCAGCATTCATTTCTCTGATGATATTCTTCACTTCTGGTGTCAAATGCCCCTTTTCTGCACACAACACAAGTAGCCTTCTTTTCTACAGAACACCTGGTCTCTGATTCCAAATGGCATTTAGTCAATCCTTCACTCAAATGTGTAGATATAAATCCTTGGTTTTGACATCTAACAATTATTCCAATAGGCACAAATGCATATGTGTATATGTGTCTGTGTTTACATACATGTATGCATATTTGTATGTGGATGGATACACATATTTATATGATTTGTGCATACATATATAAGTTATCTAAGAGGGGATACAAAAGAAACCATATGTGTGTATAGAAATATTTAAGTATGTGTGTATGTGTGTTTATTCTTCCATCTTTGAATCAATTCTAATAAGAGTAAGATTCAAGCATTGCCCACCATAACCGTATTTCCCTCCTTACTGTAAAAGTTCTTGCTTGTGCAGCGTTTTTATGTGACATAATTTTTTCCATTCTATTTCTCCCTCCCCCCTTTTGCCAATGCATTCCTCTTTCTCACTCCTCCATTTTTTTGAGATTATTCCAACATAATCAACTCATACTCATCCCTTCTGTCTTTGTGGAATCTTTTTTAACTGCCCTAATAATGATAAAGTTCTTAAGAGTTATATGTGGTCATCTTCCCATATAGGAATGTAAACAGTTTAACCTTATTAAGTCCCTCACAATTTCTCTTTCATCTTCACATTTTTATGCTCCTCTTGAGGTTTGTGTTTGAATGTCGACTTTCTATTCAGCTCTGGTCTTTTCATGAGGAATGCTTGAAAGTCCTTTATTTCATGAGATATCCATTTCCACCCCTGAAGGATTATGCTCAGTTTTGATTGTGTGTTGTAATCCTCGCTTCTTTGCCTTCCAGAACGCAGTATGACGGATTCTTTGCTCCTTTAGTGTGGCAGCTGCTAAATCTTGTAAGATCCTGATTGTGGTACCACAGTATTTGAGTATCATTTTTTTGTTTATTTCTTTTTCCTGGCTGCTTAATGTATTTTCTCTTTGACCTGGAAGCTGGCTATATTTTTCCTGGGAGTTTTCATTTTGCGATCTTGTAACGATACTGGGATTTGAAGATCTTCCAC
>CM053580.1:252556321-252588395 GCA_028627135.1 Pseudochirops cupreus
AGAGGGGAAGGCTAACAAATTGCCATAATCATATGCATGGGGGAAGGATAAAGAAAGTGAACAATACAATTCCATTATGTTGAATATTGTTAGATAACATAGATTTGGCTACATTTGTTTCATGTGCACAAAGATGTAGGATAGGTATTTCTATACTAGAGAAAGCTTGAAATGGGGGTGATAATCTTCTGCTCTAACAACAATATTATAACATTGTCCCACAGCATGAATTTCAAAATAGTAAGGTTTACTTTAAAATTTAAAGTCATATATTTTGTAATGAAAAAGGTTATTTGGATTAAAAGCAATAGAGGTTGAAACAAGAGTTATTACAAAGTATACTATAAACCACTTGGACAGAAAAGAGAAATAGATGAGAAGTTTGGAAAACAGATCATGTTGATAACCATGGACATGGTAGAGTTCTGATGGAAAACATCAATTATCTACACAAGTGCTGGAGCTCCCTCATTTTCCCAGGTAGAGTAGATAATTATTTTTGTCTTGGCATAATGATAACTTCATCCTTCAAATGGAGGATGAAATAATAAGGGAAACTTATATTTTAAATTTTATTTTCATCAACAAAGAGGAACTGGTTTCAGGGGTAAAAAAAATAATATTGGAGCCTTCATCAATCAATTGTAATTTGTAATAGAAGGAAAGGAAAGGCAGACATAGTTTGACATATATCTTAGGTTTTTGTTTTGTTCTGTTCTGTTTTGTTTGAGGAAGAAGACTTCAAAGGATTAAAGTAAGATCCCAAAAAAACTAACAAAATGGAGGAAGTCAGTCTAAAAGGGATGGGAAGGTCTTAAGATGATTTTTTTTTCATTTCTAAAGAGACTTCAGTGGATGCACAGAGAGCTTAAAAGATGAGTAAAAAGATGGAAGCAAGGGCAGATAATGGATACCCAGACAAAAGTCTGTACTAGACCATAATAGTGTGAGAAGCATTAAAACCCGGAATGAAATGAGACCAGTGAGAGCAAAGCTAAGGGAAACAAAAAAATTAAGGTATATTGGTAAAAAGAGGATAAGAACATAGCAAGGTGTGATGACCTATTGATAACAGATGATGGAAAAAGGCAGTGTTTTGTTCATTTTGTTTGTTTTCTCTACCAAGGAAAATGATCTCTGTACTGAATAAAAAAAAGATGAAACAAAAATAAGTAGGGAGTTATTAAGAAAACATCTAGCTGTTCTGGATGAGTTGAATTCCCAAACATATATGATCTGTGTACTCAGATTCTGCAGTAATGGTAGATAAAATATCATGAAGAATAGGAGAGAGATCTCAGAATAAGAGAAACATAATCACCTTGATTTTTGAAAAAGAGAAGAGAATGGAAGGTGGGCTATATGTAAGCCAGTGGAATTAAATAATCAAAAGCAGTTCATACCAGATGAAGCTCATTTTCTTTTTGAATAGGATTACTCATATATCAAAGGAATGCTATAGATGTTGTTCTTAAAAATTTTAGAAAACCATTGGATAAAGTTCCCTCTGCCTTTCTTATAGACAAGAAGAAAACACATCAGCTAGATCATTATAGATAGCTGGATTTGAAACTGATTGAATGGACAAATGAAATGAGTTGAATAGAATATTCCAGAGGTCAGTGCTTGGCCTGTGTTAACACTTTTATCAGTGCCTTGTATAAAGGCATAAAGACATGCTTATCAAAATGTTTAGAGAATATAAATCCGAGAAGGATAGAGAGCTAACACAGGAGATATCAGAGTTAGGAAGGAAAAACAATCCTGACACATTAGAACAATAAGTTGAATTTTACAAAAATAGAAATGACAAATCTTAGATTTAAAAATCATCATCACAAGTAAAATATGAATTAGACGTGATCCAAAAAACAATTTTCTGAAAAGATCTGAGAGTTTTAGTGGATTCTATGTTGAATATGGGTCAAATGATTTGAAATCTCATTAAATATAATTAATGTGATCATAGATTCTATGTAGGGGAGGCATAGTGCATAAAATTAGGAAGGTGGTAGACCTATCGTACTTCTTCTTGGGAGCATTGTGTGCAATTCTACTAGTAAAATTTTAAGCATCACTTTGATAAAAAAAAAAAAAAGAATGTTTGAAGGATGGGAGACCAATCAAGAGTATGGTGGATCTCATTATTATGCCTTATGAGAATCAGTTGCAGTATTTGGAGATGTTTAGAAGAGAGAAGAGACTTTTTAGTGGTTAATGAGCAATTTTCACGAGCTTGAGGGGTTGGCATGTACAAAAATGAATACATGTGGTTTGTTTGGATCCAGAGGAAAAAGTTGGAACAATACTTGGGAATTATAAAGATGTAAGTTTAGGATTGATATAAGGAAAAGTTTCTAATAATTAGAATTTTCTAAATGTAAAATGGGCTATCTCAAGTGGTTTCCCTGTCACTAGAAGTATAAAAGCAAATAGAGTATGAATATTTGTTTAGGATGTGGCAGAGCAGATTACTATCTGAGTATAGGTTGGGTTAGATGACTTCTGAAGGCCCTACCAAGTCTTGAAATTCTGTATGATACTTCTTAAATTCTATGTGATACTCCAGCCACAATGTTAGGCAGTCACATGAAAGTATCTTCAGCTGGAATATACTCTCCAGTTCACCAGTTGGATCCAGCTCTCCAATTCTACATAGATATGAGGCATAACCATGCACAAATTGAGGATCCTGGAGGAAAATAGTTGTTTGGTAGTGTTTTAAACTAAGAAATTCAGGGGGGGAAAAGATTGCTATTGGAAGTTTTCATAACTGTCTCAATATTTCACAATAAATACAGTAACCAGAGGCAAAGGCAAACAGAAATTTCAAGGATGATAGATAAAAACCATTTGAATATTTCTTTTTTAAAATGACCACCACTAGCAACAGACAACAATTGCCTTCTGTCATCCATTATCTAAATCCTGCAAGTCAAGAGTGCTTAATAAACCCTAAAACCCGCTGTTGAAAATAATGCTGATTGGACAATTTGCTTTCTTTGTTAATATCAACTGCAAAATACGTTACACAAAAAAATTCTTAATTTATGTGCTTGCAGTTACCTCTAACTTTAAATGAAAAATATATTCAATATTAAAGAGCCTTAGTTTCTATTACATGTTTCTAAGACTTATTCTACCTTTTAATGTATTTGATGTTAGCAACATCTAGAATTGTTTATTTCTGTGTGCTATAATACAAAAAAAAATCTAAATTAATCTTAAATTCTACATAAAGAAATCTCCTATTGTATTCGTTCTGTGGGTCATCTTTTAAAAATGTATTAGAAGTGTCAGGCATACTATTCAATTTAAATGGGACTTACACAAGTAAAAGTCTGACAACAGAATCTCAATGGAATAGTTATTGAAATCTTTTCATGGGTGTGACAATGTATAATAATTATGAGTCTAGTTTATGCAAGGTTGATGGAGTTTTGTTGTATTTTTATTTTATTCTGGAAATTCTTTGGCATTCACAAAACTGAACCAACAGGGAAGGGAGATGAAGGATCTCAATGTTCTTCTGATCCATTAGAAGACACCATCTGTTTCCCATCTGCACTACAAAGTGTATATGAGATTAACTTCAGAATATAATATGATCTCATGGCCACAGATACCATGTTGTATTTCGTCTAAATTTTTGACACTGGTGTGCTTAGGGAGCATGAATGAATGACTTTTTCTCCTTTCTTCTTCTCTGTTCCATTTGTTTAGTAAACAAGTACCGCAGAGATAAAGCCAAATAATTGACAGAAGATAAGATGAAGTCTTGTGTATTCTGGTTATATGGGTAATATTTTTTTGAAGAGAAAGGAAAATGCACTACTGCTACACAGGAGGAAACAGGTCAATAAAATATATCTTTAACAAAACCAATGTTCACATACTTAAACAGGATAAGCTGAGATGCCTGTTTGTGATGAAGCAACAATAAAGCAAAATAAAAAAAATAGTAAGCTGTGGTATAAAAAAATCCATACTATTGAATTTGCTAGTGACTGACGACTTGCATGGAAGACCAAAGTTAAAAATGATTGCTGAAATAAAATGAGGAGATAAAAAGGGAATACAGTAATAATGCAGAAAATGGTTTGGATTTACAGAATCAGTGTCATTAGAAGAAGGATAAAAGAAAAAAAAAAGAAAGCCTCACACAAAACTAGTGCTACAAAATACAAGCTGATATGATGGTGCATGAAATAGAAAAATCAATTTAAAATATGTCTGTTTGTTAGGAGGGAAATATTTAAGCAATACTTATTGAAAGCATGGTGCAAAACTTGAAAAGGACAGTAAGACGTGAACACAGGGAAATAAATCTGGCTTTCTAGGAAGAATTCCAAAGACAAATGGTGAAAAAAGAATAATGAGCAAAAAACAGTTGAAGGACAATATGCCAGGTTAGAATAAAAACATTGTTTAAAAAAAAAAACAGTCCCACAGCTCTTTCTGATGATACCCAAAGGTAAAGGTCTTATTCACCCTTTGAATGGATTACATGCAAAGAAGTTGGGTGGGGAAGGATCTTTTCTGCTTTCCCTGTTAGGTCCTGTAACTTCAAGAAATAGTCTTGAGGTTCTGGTCTATTTATCTTTTTCCATTCTATATACAAGGTGTGGAATCCTGAACTTGGGAGCCATGATGACCGTGGAGTCACAATTCTAGACTAAACAGAGCGGACTTGAGAAACCCAGGGGATCACTGTACTTTGAACTTCTGGGGAGCATACAATATCTATATAGGAACCAATTTAAACTGTGAAACTAATTCCTGTCCCTCTCCACAGAAACTGAGTTGATTTCAGGGAAATTATGTACCGCAGACAGTTGTGGGGTTTTTTTTTGGGGGGGGGGGGAGAGGGGAGGAAGAGAAAGAGGAATGTTTGTCTGTTCTTGCTATACCTTTGAATTAAATAGTCCTTTGTAAAAACCAAAGCAATACATAACTAAATGAAAATATATAGGACTATGGGCCAGATAAAGAGAAAAAGGCATAATAATACAAATCTTGTGGTGCAAAAAAAAAGGTTATTTAGCAAAGTTTTGAGCAAAGCTTTCCTGAGCATTTTCGAAAAATATAATTCTTTAAAATATTACAACTCCTTCCAGTATGTGCTAGATTTTAGAACACCGGGTACTATTGTTAAAATATCCACTAAGAATTTAGGATTTAAAAATCTCCAGCTAGAAAGGTATTAATATGACTAATTAAGAGGAAGGACGGTATCATGTAGGAGCTTGTAACTTATTTTGTGTCACAGGCCCCATTGGCCGTCTGTTGAAGACTATAGACCCTTTTTCAAAATAGTGTTTTTAAAATTCAAACAAGAGAAATAGAATTGCAAAGGAAATGAGTTTTATTGAAGTAATTATAAAAGCATGTATAAAAGTTCACAAACCTCAAGTTAACGGCACCTGAGAAGAAAAAGAACTAGAGAAGAAGCAAAAACCTAGATTAGAATTCTGCCTCTGTCACTTATTAGTTAATGTTGAGCAAATCATCTTATTCCCCTGAGACTCACTTTCATCTTATATAAAATAATTGATGTTACCCTTTTCACCATATTGTTTTGAGGAATGTGTTTTGAGAAGCTTAAAACACGATATCCTATAAGAACTCTTGTGCATTTATTTCATAGGAAACAAGTGAGAGGTTGAGAGATTAAATGAAGTACCATAGCTCAAGTGGAACAGAGTAGGGTGTAGAGCTCACTAGTCTCTTGTTCCCTCACCTGGGTGCCTTCCACTACACTATAGTGATTTATCCATATACAAGAGATAAATAACATTTACCATTTATGTTAATAGGCTTTTTTAACATGAATTCCAGAATGGTGGAAATCCTCACTTAAAAAGTCACTAACATTAGGGAAACATGTTTTAAATGATCCTATTAGATAACATTAGGTAATATTTCACTTTAGAAAAATAACTTATTTTCCTCAGTCAATAAACTTGATTAATCTCCCTAACCCAACATCAAGAAAAGCCATAATAAAGAAAAGGTAAATGGTCTCATTAAGCTGCAATATTTGGCGGAAGCCAGGAGAATATACATAAAATTCCATAGCAATATCCCCTATTAACGCATATTGGAATTTTTATATCTGAGAGGAACGTTACTGGTCTTCAGAGGCAGCATGGCCTAATGGAAGAGTCACTGGATTCCGAGCCGAAAAATATGAGTTTTCATTCTGGCTCTGAAATTCACTAGCTTGTAACTTGTGGACATGTCACCTAACTTCCCCAAGGCTCAGTTTTCTCATTTATAGAGTAAGTAGAAATACCTGTGATACTTAGCACAGTGAGTTCTTCTGAGTTCATCACTTTAGAAATCTTAAGCTGCTATATAAATGTGACTTGTTATTATTCTCATGAAGTCCAAATGTCATATTTTACTGATGAAGAAACTAATATGACCTAAGAACTGAAATGACTTGGGATTGCTGTGTGGTTGGTAGATGGCTGCACTGTGCAATGAAGCAGCTTGGGAAGGATCACTTCTCCTTTTATTTCCTCTTTCTGCCAACTGATGATATTTGGCAGAAGGTATGATATAGATTCATTAGCTTCTGACTGTGTAAGTATTATTATAATGCCAATATTTGAGAAGGGCTGTCAAAGTCAGAAGGTAGCTGCAAGTGAACTTCAGGGACACTCACATAATATTCCCATAGAGGATCATCCAAACAAGACTCAAGGGTGACTTCTTTGGAGCAGGACATGTACTCCATTTAATAAGCAGCTGCAGAAATGGCTGATTGCTGACCACAAAGATGAAACACAGTCACCACATATGCTACTGTAAAATATAATCAGGCAAGGGGTTGAAATTTGGAGAGTGGGAGGAGGATCTACAGGCAGCTTTGCAGCCTAACCTGAAGGATGCCCACACACTTAGGCAATCGGCAGAAATCAACCAATGCTTTGTCAATGACTTGGGGCACACCTCCCAAATTCATATAAAACGATGAAATATCATGCCATTCAGATAATATGTCTTGTTGCTTCCATTTCTAAATTAAAATTTGGGAGGTCATTGAATATGAAAACATTGATGCTGAAAATAAGAAATCTAAGCAAGAAAAAGTAGATTGGAGGTCAGCTTATCATTTCATGCTTTCCATAAATAATGGGATTAATAGACTTAAAGTTAGAACGGCTGTCAGGAGTTATCTAATTAACACTTCTCTCATTTTAAAGATAAGGAAATTGAAGACAAAGATTATACATTTCTTTTGAAACATATATAAATAATCTATTTCTGTTGTGTCTCTAAACAGGTAGCAGTAAAATCACAAAATAGTGGTCAAAAGAGCATTTCTCATTCAATTAAAAAAATAGTTCTACTAATATTTTGACTTTTCCAATGTCCACCTCTCATATGAATCTGAGGAGTCCTGGCCTAGTGGGATTTTAGACTGTGCCCTGGTGGCTGGGGGGAACTATTATCTAATAATCTTGCTTACCAAAAAAGTTTGCCCTCCACCATTTCACACTAGCTCCTATAAGAATTAAGTGAATAAAGATCCTGTTTATTTTGACAAAAGACTTAATTAAGCAGATAATAAAAAGGGAAGATTTGCCACAGAAGATCTGCATGGCTGTGTCATGAAGTGATAATTGAAAATTAGCTGCAGTTTGGCTTATCAGATGAATGGAAGGATACCTTAGTTCATTTTTTTCTTTATAAAATAACTCTTGCCACAGTAGAGCTGATGCAAATTTTTGTGATCACCTCTCTCCAATTTTCCTTCAGTTTAATGGCATTAGCTACATTGAAATTCTGAACACTTTTCTTTCTATTTTGCAATCTTGATAGAAAATATAACTTCTGATAAATACTAGAATAATAAAATTTCTCAAATGCTGATGGGATCTGAATCATAATAACAGTAATGAGTTCAGTCAATTCCAAGATTAACAAGATGGGAATAGAATAAATTTATTTCACTGTGAAGGGACTGTAGTCATAAGAAAATACTGACATACCAGGAAGCAGCTAGTGATCCATAGTCATTCTGTGTTCTGGTGTTTAAGTGAGGGATGATAAGAGGTCCTCCACGCTTCACCAACATTGATTTAATATTTAAAGAACTAGAGAAAGACCTCTGGCACATTGGGTGGACTTAGAAACAATTTACAGTAGTATACTAAGAAGTGTTTTAGAGGAATTTGGGAGTGGGGTGGGGAAGTGGCTGCCATCCTGGAGAACGGTAAAAAGTTTGCAAAAGGACTTATCACCCTACCGAGGAGCTCAGAGTACTATTCATGAAGGCAATTACAGGCAGTTTGTCTCCTTCAGACAATTCATAGACAATTGACTTCTTTCATATTTTACTTTTAATTTTTAAAATGTATTTATTTTCCATTCCAAATTTTCTTCCTTCCTCTCCTACCCATTGAAAAGGTAAGGAATGTGGTATTTATTTTTTATATGAAGGAATACAAAACATATTTCTACATTAGCCATGTTTTTGGAGGAAAAAAAGGAAGAAAATTAAAGAAAAAAAAATTGCATCAACCTGCAGTCCATCAGTTCTCTATCTGGAGGTAAATAGTATTTTTCATCATGATCCATTTGGAGTTGTGGCATTGCTTGGAGTTACTAAGTCTTTCACAGCTGCTGATTATCTTTACCAATATTGCTGTTACTGTACACATTACTCTTCAGGTTCTTGTCACTTTTTCTGTACATGAGTTCATATAGGTCTTCGAGGTTCTTCTAAAACCATTCCACTCATCATTTCTTATAGCACAATATTATTATATCACATCATATACTGTAACTTTGTTCAGTCATACCCCAATTGATGGGCATCCCCTCAACTTCTAATTCTTTGCCATTACAAGAAGTTTCTAAAATATTTTTGTATATATACTTTTTCTTTGATCTCTTTGGGCATAGACCTAGTAGAGATATTGTTGGATCAAAGAGTAAGCACAGTTTTATAGTCCTTTGGGCATAATTCCAAATTGTTCTCCAGAATGGTCGGACTAGTTCACAGTTTCATCAACAGTGCATTAGTGTACTTGTTTCCCCACATCTCATCCCATATTTAGGATTTTTATTTTCTATCATTTTAGCTGATCAAATGAGTATAAAGTAAAACCTCAGAGTTGTTTTAATTTGAATTTTTCTAATTATTAGTGATTTATTATGTTTTTCATATAATTATTTAGAGCTTTATGTTCCTCTGAAAAGTGTCCACTTATATCTTTTGAACATTTAACATGTGGGAAATGGCTCATATTTTTATAAATTTGAATTTTTCCCTATATAGCTCAGAAATTAGTTCTTTATCAGTGAAACTTACAATTTCTTGCTTCCCTATGCTTCATCTAATTTTGGCTACATTGTTTTTGTTTTAGCAAAATCTTTTTTTTTTTTTGGCTGTGGTCTGGCTTTCTTAGAAAGAGCTTAGGAAACGGGTGAGGCTGCAGTGGCAGAAGAAGGGGACTGGAGCATGTTTAAATGGGGCTAACTCTAAAGGGGGAATAGGAGTTGCTTCAATGCTAAGATATGGGAGGACAGGAATAGGAGAAAATGGGAGGGAGGAGAGGCAGAATGGTGTCTGGACTCAAAGAGGGGTATAAGGCAGAAAGCTAACAGGAGAGAGTTCAAGAAGGAGCTTCCTGGGAAGTGGGAGGAGCCATTAGGGTCCATTTTAGTTGCTCGTAGGTGACAAACATCACTACATTCCAGGAGCCCAAATGGAGGAAGGAAGGTATGAACCCTTTGTAAAAGGCTTGGGGTTCTTCCTTCCAAAGCATGGTGAGGGCACAGTGGCCAGCACTGGCATATTGATCAGTGTTCATGTATTTTGTCCTGACCACATCCCCAGGGGAAGCAATGGTTGTGGTGCAGAAATCAGCCCCAAAGACTGATGTGAAGTGGTATGGAAAGCTATCAGTCATAAGGTGAGCCGTCAGGAGGGCATCTTTGAAGAGATCATATGTCGCCAGCTCAGCACAGTTGAAGATAGCATTGTGGGCAACATTGGGTGAAGTTCCTTTCCATAAGCCTTGAAGGCCCTCCTCTTGGGCAATGGTCTTATAGGCATCCACTGTACCCGGGCATCTCTGGCTGTCACCTGCAGGAGCCTAGACTAGAAATGTACCTTCACCACAACTGTGAACTCGACTACAACTACTGCCAGTGCCCCTGTGGTACAACCTGCCAGGAGGCGGCTCCCAATGCCTGCATATTCAGATCCCTTGCTGTAGAACTGCTTGACAGAGTCATAAAGGCCAATGTTGACAGAGGCAAAATTTGTCTGGTGCTACAACCCATTGTACAGGCTGCCAGGGCCCTCAGTCTTCACCATGCTCAGAATGGTGCCCATGACACCCCAATATTTGGCAGTGGTAGAGGAAACTCGAATGATTCCTAGTTCTCTCCTTGAATCTACAGGTAGACTTTGGCTGTGTCCTGGGGGAAGGCGATGAGGTCAGCGATGCAGGCAGCGGTGCCAGCCCCAAAGAACTTTATGGTGGTTGTTGAGGACACATCTGTAGGCTTAAATCCAACCATGATGCACTGCTGGCTTTCTGCTACCTCTCAGGAGGCAGAGGAGAAATGGAAAGATAGCCTCCACTTATTGAGCAAGACGAAATAGAGAAACTCTGCTGGAGTCCTGATCTAGAACATCTTTCTTCATAATTTTTCCAACGATTCCCTTGATATTCTTGGCTTTTTTTTTGGTTCCTCCATATGAATTGTGTTATTAGTTTTTTCAAGGTCTATAAAGTAATTCTTTGGTAGTTTCATTTTTACATAAGTGAATAAGAAAATTAATTTTGGTGGCATTGTCATTTTTACTATCTTGGGTCAGCCTAACTATGAGCAATTAATATTTTTCCTATGATTTGAAATCAGCTTGATTGTGTGACCAGCATTTTGTAATCATGATCATATACTTTCTGCATGTCTTGGCAAGTATTTTACACAGTCCGAAGTTATTTTAAATGGAATTTCTCTTTTTATCTCTCCCAGTTGGGTTTTGTTGGTAACATGCAGAGATAATGATGATTTGGGGGATTTACTTTATATTCTAAAACTTTTCTAAAGTTGCTAATTCTTTTTTTTATTATTAATTTTGGTTGAATCTCTAGGGTTCTCTAAGTAAATCTTCATATCATCCACAAAAATGATTTTTTATTCCTCTTTGCTTATTCTTATTTGCTTGATTCCTTTTTCTTGTCTTATGGCTACACCTAGCATTTCTAGTACAATATTGAATGACAGCAGATTGTGATCATAGACATCCTTGCTTCACCCCTGATTTTATTGGAAAGGTTTCTAGTTCATCCCCATTATGGATAAAGTTTGTTCTTGGTTTTAGATAGTATGTGTTCATTTAAGAAAAGCTCCACTAATTTCTATGCTTTCTAGTGTTTTAATGGGATTGGGGGTTGTATTTTGTCAAAAGCTTTTTTCTGCATCTTTTGAGATAATCATATCATTTCTGTTGATTTTGTTATCAATATGATCAATTATGTTTATACTCTTCCTAATACTGAATTGGATCTGCATCCCTGGTATAAATCCAGACTATTTGTACTGTATGATCTTTGTGACAAATCAATGTAATTTCCTTGCTAGAATTTTATTTGTTTTTTGCATCAATATTTATTAGAATGATTGGTTTTTCATTTTTTTTTCTCTTTTTGATCTCCATGATTTAGGCATCAAAACCATATTTGTGTCATGGAAGGAATTTGGTAGGATCCTGTCTTTACCTATTTTTAAAAACTTTTCCTACAGTATTGGAATTAATTTGTTCTTTAAATGCTTGGAAGAATTAAGTTGTAAATCCATCTGTTCCTGGGGATTTTTTTTCTCCTTAGGGAGCTCATTCATGGCTTACTCAATTTATTTTTTCCTAAGATAGGGTTATTTAACTATTTTACTTCTCCTCTTATCTGGTCAATATACATGTTTGAAAACATTCATTCATTTCATTTAGATCATCACTTTTATAGGAATATGCTTGGGCAAAATAGATACAAATTGCTTTAATTTCTTTACTTTCTTGCTTTTTTTTTTTTTGCTTTTTTTTTGGAGGGGTTAATTGACTTGTCCAGGTCACACAGCTAGTTTTTGTGTTAAGTGTCTGAGGTTGGATTTGAACTCAGGTCCTCCTGACTCCAGGGCCAGTGCTCTATTCACTCACCTCTTCATTTTTGATACTGATGATTTCATTTTATTATTTCTTTTTTTAAAAATCAAAACAGCTAATATTTTATATTATTATTATATTACATATATTATATTATATTATTATTATTAGATAAAATAGTTTATTTTATTGATGCTTTCATAAAACCATCTCCTGGTTTTATCCATTATTTCATTTTTTTAAAACTTTTGGGGAAGCTAGGTGGTGGCAAGGAGAGAGCACATAGCCTCCAGTCAGGAAGATCCGAGTTCAATTGTGGCCTCAGACACTTACTAGCTGTGAGAATCTCTGCAACTTGTTTGCCTCAATTACCTCAGAAAATAATAGCACCTATTTCACAGGGTTTTTGTGAGGATCAAATGAGGTAATAATTGTAAAACACTTAGCACAGTGTCCAGTACAGAGTAAACACTATATAATGTTATTTCTTTATTAAAATTATTATTATTATTATTATTACTTTCAATTTTATTATTCTCTTATTTTGGGGGTTTCAGTTTTGATTTTTACTTAGTTTCCTCAAGGAGAAGAAATGACCACATGAAAATTCTCTCTCAAAATATCTCCCTTATTGGCTAACAGTAGAGGGGCTGTGAGCTTTTTTGTTCTATAGATCTTGGCTACTAGAATAAAACTAAATGTCCTGCATTCTGTAGCGCAGAGATCATTTAAATAAACCCACAGTTGCTGCCAGTCACATACTCTATCCTTGGCTTCTGCCAGATAATGAAAAGTACTAGATAACTTCAGTCTTTCCTGAGTCTACAACTAGAAACATCCCCATGACATACAATAAATAAATCTTATCTTTAAAGCTCATTAAGATGATTATTATTTATTTTTTTAATTGTGATACCCTTTGTCTTTAAATAGCAGTTATTTCCAGCCCCAAGTCCAGAGTGAACTTTCTATTATTAAAAAAAGAGAGAGAGAAAAACTTATGATGTGCTGATAGTATATACGTTATTCTCTGATAATAATCCTCTACTCCTCTGCGACAAAGGATAATGTATGTTTCACTTTCTCCTTTCATGGAACTTCATTTGTTTTAAAAGTACTCAGAGATCAATTTTATCTCATTGATTTTCCTTCTTACATTATTGTAACTTACTATGTATACTGCTCTGCTTATATTGTTTTAAATAGCTCATGCAAATCTTCCAACTTTTCTCCAAATTCCTCATATGTATCATTTCTTACTTGAGAATTATATACCATTATATTCACAAAAGGGATAAGTATTGAGGCTGAACTTATTATTTCACTGATATGAGGGAACTCCCTCTGCTCTGCAATGTATAGGCATAGGGCTTTGTTTAGGGCACTAAGAAGTTAAGAGACTTACTTAGATTCACTCGGTCAATATATGTCAGTAGGACTTGAACATAGTCTTTCTATAAATAAATGGATAAACTCCTGACTATAAATCAACTACCTAACTATTAAACCACATGGCTTCTCTATATTTTTATGTTTTTTTCAGTCATTTTATTATTAACAGGCACTCATTTTGATTCTTGGTCTTTACTGCCACAAAGAGCAATGCTATGGATATTTTGGTACAGATTAGACCTTTTATTCTCTCTTTGATGTCTTCATCACATGGCTGATAAAAGGGATTATTCAGTAAAGAGGTATTAAAAAGTTTAATCACTTGTTCCGAATAATTTCAAATTAAAATCTGAAATGAATTCCCTACTCCATAACTCTACCTAAGGAGCATCAATGTCTCTCTCTTTTAATAACTTTTCTAACATTTATTGAATCTCATTTTTTGAATTTTTGACAATTTCAATGGAGTGAGATGAAACTTTAAAGTTATTTGAACTTGTATCTTTCATGTCAGTAGCAATTTGGAGCTTGATTCCGTGTCGTCAATTATAATTGTAAATATCCTTTCAAAAACTCTTTGTTGATATTGTTTGGCCACCCTATGGGTTTATGGCTCTTGATATTATGCATTTGTATCTGTTCACTGTTCATTTTTTATCTATGATGTGTTTTCCAATAATCCCTTTTTAATGACTATATTCAAGTAAATAGCCTTTATTTTTATGTAGTCTAAATTGTCTTGTTTTTTTTTATTTCCTCTAATGCTTTTTTAGTTAAAAATTCTTTACCTAGTTATATAGTTATATCTGTGATACAAACACGAATATATGCACACACATATTAGATTACTTTGGTGTATGATGTGAAGTTTTGTTCTAAACTTAATTTTTACCAAGTTTTTTTTTTTAACATTTTCATAACATAAAAATCCTTTTTTTTTTCTTTAAAAAAGCAAAACAAACCAGGAAATGTATAGCTGGAAAGAGGGAATATAAAAAAGCCAGGATTATTGCAAGGTATCAGAAAGTTAACTTTATTATCTTTGGTTCCAACTCCATCCTTTGCCTTCCTTTACTTTCATTATATTTCTAACAAATGTTTATCTACTTCTTTGCTGAATATTGTATGGAAATTAAACCTCTGAAGGAAATGAAATGCAGAGCTGACAATGGCTGTCAGTGAGACAACCTAAGATTCATTATGGATGATACCCTGGTTTCAAAACTGGGGAGATAAATGTTGTCATTCCATACATGCTCATGGTAGTAAGTATCATTTGCACTGTGACTCCACTAGATTCCCCAGTACTGTGATTAAAGAGTATGTCTTAGTATTCTCTAATAGATCTTGGTACACAAAAATAAAGCTGAACATTCTGGAAATTTACATTTTAGACCTTTCTAATCATTCTTTCTCTCCATAAAAAAAAATGATGAAATACCTTTTCTACCCTTATTTTGCTGAACATTCCCATAGCAACATCTCATTTTATTAAGTTCATCAGTCAAGCCAGTAATTATCCCAAAGTAATGGGCAGCAAACATATTATGACAGTGTCTGCTTATAATTTGTTGCTAAACAATTGGATTACATTAGCCCTGGTAGTTTCATCTAAAAAACAGAAGCTAGGCTACCTATTGTGCCCTCTGGACAATTATGTTATAAGCATTTTCATGTTTTTAAATAAAAGTTTTACTTATATGAACTACCAGATTCAACAATAGCCTATTTTTTTTCCTCTCAAAATGGGTCTACTAATTTAATACATCTCTAAGGATTAATTAGTTAAAATTTATTTTTTCCCACAAGAATCTCCTGTTCAGATTTATCATGCTCCTGGTTAGAATGCAGGTAACAAAACCTAATCAAGTTTACACTAAAGTTACCAGACTGACTTTCAAACAGTACTTGCCACATAAGAGATAGGCAAGGAAACAAGAACACTTTGACAGGTTCCACTATTACAACACTAAACAAAACTCAAATGTTTCTTCAAGTGCAGTAAATCATAAGCTGGTATTCTATAAGAAATTTGCAACTAGTGCTTCCTGTGAATTAAAACTGTATTACATTTAAAACAATGGCTCAATTAGTGTATTCCTCTGGGCACCTTTTCCAGGGCTCTCATCTAGCCCTATGTCTTAAATCTAACTGCAAATCCATTGACTGAAAATCATTCTAGTAAGGAGGCAATTCAAGGTTCTAAAGGGAAATTACTTGCTTTAGATTTATAGTAGCTAAATTACAAAAAAAATCCCACATATTTGGCAAAGTTATCAACGTCTTTCTGAAAGTCACCATGCATAAGCATGGAGTTTAAATTACCTTCTAAGCCCCAATGGTAAAATATATATTTTGTCTAGTCCCATTTGGTTTGAATTGAGATGTTTTCACAAAGCACATACTAAGCACTTTTTCACTTTTAAAATGTTCATTTAAAACAAAAATGTTCTCTTCCTGAAAGAATAAGAAAGAGAATAATTCACATTTTTTTTATTTTTTCAGAATTGTGTTCTAATTCTTGGAAGCAAGGAAATGAAATTCAAAGCATGTGGTTTCCTTGAATTTCACAAATGGTAAGAAGGAACCTTATTCATTCCCAAAGTACAGGCAATGAAAACACAATGTTAGACTTTCCTCTTTGAATCAGTTGGGCATCTCAAACTCAAAAGATCCAAAATGTAGCATCCTTTTCTACCCACCCCACCTCCAAAACTATATCTCTTGTCAACTTCCCTATTTTTTTTCCAAGGATACCACTGATCTGTCAGTAACCCAAGTTTCAACCTCAGAGGAATTCTAGATTCGCAAATACCTATTTCCAACCTTACAATAAATCTTATATAACACTTTCCCTTCTCCTTAAAGGAAACAAGTATAACAGTGGACTAAGCCTAGAGTTAAGGGAGACCTGAGTTCAAATCCGACCCAAGACTTTTGATAACTAAGGCAGGGCAACTCACTTGATCTCTCTTGCCTCCTCTTTCTCAACTGTAAAGTGGGGATAATAACAGCACCTACCTTGCAGGATTGCTGAAAGAAAATCAAATCAGATAATATTTTTAACAGTACTTAGTCCAGTGTCTTGCACATAGTAGGCTCTATATGAATGCTCACAGCCAATCCCTTAGTCCAATATCTCATCTCATTCCATCTGGGCTACTACAGTAGCCTCCATATTGATCTCTTATCTCATACTGATGTCACTTCTCTACTCAATAAACTCTGATAGTATCTAGTATCAAGTATAAAAGACTTTGTTTGTCACTTAAAGCTCTTCCCCACCTAGCCCCCTCCTACTTTTCAACTTCTCTAAATATACTATGAAGGGCAGCTAGGTGGCTCAGTAGATACAGCACTGGAGTTAGGAAGACATGAGTTGAAATATGGCCTCAAACGCTTACTAGCTGCATGAGTCTTAATCATTAGACAATCAATTAGCTGGGCAAGCCACTTAACCTCGCTTGCCTCAGTTTCTTTATCTGTAAAATGAGTTAGAGAAGGAAATGGGAAACTACTCCAATATCTATGTCAAGAAAATCCCAAATGGGATCACAAAGAGCTGGACAGGACTGAAATGACTGAACAACAAAAAAACCACTCCCCTCCATGGGCTCTATACTTCAGTCATCCTGGATTACTTGTAATCTTCATAAAGTAACACAGCCTCTGATCTCTGTGCCCTTGAATTGTATGTGTCATGACTGGAATCCTCTTCCTTTTTACCTGCCCCTACTGGAATCTCTGGCTTCCTAAGAATTAGCTCAAAAATCACATTTGACAAGAGGTTTTTTTTGACTCTCCCAGGTACTAGTAAGTCTTACCCCAGTGGTAGGCTGGCTAAGTGGTACAGTAGACAGAGAGCCAGGCCTGGAGTCTGGAAGACTCACCTTTGTATGTTCAAATCTGGCCTCAGACACCTACTAGCTGTGTGACTCTGGGCAAGTCATTTAACGCAGTTTGCCTCCATTTCCTCACCTCTGAAATGGCAAATCTCCCCAATATCTTTGCCAAGAAAACCTAAAAAGGGCCCAATTGAAAAACAACCAAACGACAAAGTGGTTGCCCATCCGTTTGGTCTATATGCATGGTAAAAGGAACTAATTATTTACATATTTCCTCCCCGTGGGAATACAAGCTCCCTGAGGGGAGGTGGGTTTTTTCCTTTTTTTTTTTTTATTCCTAGGACTTAATACCTTGTGCAAAAAAAGAAAGTGCTTAATAAATGTTTGCTGACTGATCTTGGAGATCATCTTAGAGGCCCTTACATTTTATAACTGAAAGAAGGAAATGCAAACCACTGAGCATAAGGACATGCAAATATTGAAAATGGAAAAAACAACTCAATATAATAGTAATAATATTGCCCAGAATTTATATAATTCTTTAAGGTTTGCAAAGGACTCTATAAATATCATCTCATTTCATCCTCACAACAACCTGGGAAGGGTAGTTACTACTATTTTTTTAATTTTTTTTTTTGCTTTCTGGAAGGGGCAATTGGGATTAAGTGACTTGCCCAAGGTCACATGGCTAGTTTTTTGTGTTAAGTGTCTGAGGCTGAATTTGAACTCAGGTCCTCCTGACTCAAGGGCCAGTGCTGTATTCACTGCACCACCTAGCCATCCCTAGTAGGTGCTATTGTTATCTCCATTTTACAGATAAGGGAACTGAGGCAGAGGGAGGTTATGACTTTGTCCAAGGTCACATAGGTAGCATCTGAACTGAATTCAAACTCAGATTCTTTTAAACTCTGAACTGAATTGTTTTTGTTTATTCAGTTAAACAAAGAGATACCCTCTCAAAATAATAATTAAAGGATTATGCAAGGATAGCAAAGAACTTGCCATTAATCTTAGTGAACACTGAGCAGTAAAGTACATTTTTCTTTTCCTTTCAGAAGGCAAAACTGTGGAATGATTTCTGAGTATCCACATAACTAATTACTAGAGATTTTATTATCAAAGCAGAAGCATATGAAAGCTGCTGCCCATAAAGCATTTGAACTTTTCTGAAGCAGCGCAAATTATCTTCTTATATTGGGCTTAACCCAGTGACATTTACATATCTTTTCAAGGAAATATCATTTACAGGATAAGATTATCTATTTTGGCCATATATAGTAATGTTCTTTTTGGGGAAAAAAAAGTATAAAGAAGGGGAATCTTTTCTTAACTATATTTGCCTTTTCAGTAACACCACCTTACTTTAATCCTGAGTAAAAAGACTTAATATTTGATTACTTAACATATACTCTGAGGGCTCAGAAATTGGAAGACGCAATGAGGAATCACCAGCTCCTCTTCAGCTTTTTCTCATATTATTTTTCTCCTTGTACTTCATGATCCTGACAAAATTATATACTCTCTGAATCCAAAAAATATTTATCATAGGGTTCTATCAGAGCTAGAACTGGGGCAATGAAATCAGGGGTATTTGCCTTATACTGAAATATAGAAAGGTCACTTTTCCATACAGTAGAATATGAGACCTCTGATCCAGCTCCCTCAAATGTCAGAACAGCCAGGGCAGCATAAGTAAGGTCCTTTTCTTTTCCCCAACTATTGTCTCCTGTGGGTGGGGCTTCCTCCCTTTAGATTTAACTTATTTTTCTCCCAATGACTTTAGCTTATTTTCTACAATTCTCAATAAAAGAGGAACATTTTTTTTTTTGAAAATCCATTTACATACCTGTCTTATAGCAAAGATATTTGGAGAAAAAGCTTAGGCAGACTTAAATTACAATAGTCATTTACATCTATAAAATAGATATCCAGAAGATTCCTCAGAAAGTTTATAGCCCCATTTACTGTAATCTCCTAGTCTTAACAGGGATGTCTTCAAAAGAAACTGGCCCTGGGAGAAGAGCCTTTTAAGGTGTAAAAACTATTATTACTATAAAATATTCTTTGATTTAGATCCCAGCAAGCTCTAGGAAAGCCATGGATTTCTGTAATGAAAACTATTCTTTCTGGTTCAAGCAACTCCCTATAACCAAGGTAGGGAAGCTTAATGGAATAACATCGAGATATCTTCAAAAGCTTCAGTATCTGAAAGATGAAGCAAACCACCTCTACAAAATGAAGGGTGGAATCAAATGAGTCTGGGGTTCAAGGATGGGAACCCAAGAGAGCTGAGGATTTGGGGTCTTAAACTAAGACACCTAACCTCCCTTTTGCCATAGATCTCTTGGCACTTTCTCCATATATTGCAGTTGGATAGTCAGTAAGTCAATAAGTTTTTATTAAGTTCTATGACCTGTGCTAACCACTGGGGCTAAAAAATAAATAGAAATAAGAGCTTTGCCCTCAAGGACCTTGAAAGACAAGATGCAATGAACTATGAACCTAGGAGATATATTCAGTGATCTCTTTGCCACACCAGATAAGTCAAGCCCTCCTCCTATCTGCTCAGTTCCTGCATATTCTTGCAGTTTACCATGATTAAAGAACATAATGATGACTATTTTGCTTCTGGTTCTCCCCCCTTAAGATGGGAAGTAAAAGGGAATTGAGGATTGTTGAGGGTCATCACCTTGCTTCAATTACATAGTTTGGACTGCCTGGGTTGATGGCCACCCCTCCCCTAGCATGACTGCACCCATTCAGGGGTGACTCATAGGAAAGTCACACATGCCACAAAGTAGATGAAAGAAGATCTAGACACCTTCGTACATTTTAGGTGGGTTTCTACACCAAAACCAGATCAGTCTTGCTCTCTACTAATAAGTAGCTTGCCCCCTGGTCCCTCCCAAACTTCTTTCCTCTTATTCTAGACACCAGAATGTTTAATTATAGCTTCATGTCTTATCTCCCTACTTCCTTTATGCTTTTAAAATTCATACCTACCAGTTTATGCCCAATTGAACAGTTATTTCTTCTATGAATTTTCCCTTCATATTATTCTCAAATCTTTTCAATCAGCCTTTATATAGCACTTAGTTTTCCATTTCTTCAATGAAGTTACTGTGAAGCTCAATTATCTGAACATGTCATTCAATGAAATTATAAACTTCTAGAGAGTAAGGAATGTGCCTTATCTAGACTCTGTATCACCCTCAGCATCCTTATTTGGGCTCTGCTCTATGTAGGTGCTCAATACACATTTGTTGATTGTATGGATAAATTGATGAATGAAGGACGATCTTTATGTTACCTAAATTTAGGAACAACCTTTTACAAACATTAAATATAGTTTAAATTACACATGCTTCTCTAGTCTTGAATAAGCAACTGTCAGCCATTTGCCTCCAGAAATGCCCAGAATTTACCTTGGATGGGCTTAAGAAGCATCATCTGCAGATGATGTTTTCATTCTCAATTAGCAAAACTTCTGAGATAATAAATCAGAGAAGGTTCCTAAAAACAGACTTCCCTGGCAGATTTTTGCAACTCCCATTTTCATCATAACAATAATAAAGAAAGTAGTCATAACTGTCTTTCGTGACATATTTCCCTGGGGAGCTAAAAGCTTTGATTAATATGATTCATTCATACCCTAAAAATCCAATGAGCATGGTAGAAGCTGAAAATATGGTTTCTCTTTTATGGATGAGAACAATGATGTTCAGACAGGTTAGCCAAAGTTTAAAAGTCATAGCAGAGCTTATGAATAAAACCCACTTCTCTGTGCCCTTATGGCTGATATTGTTATTTCATTTCATTACTTCCAGTCCTGAACCCTAGTCACTGTCACTTCAGGGAGGAATCCAGAAGTGAACAATAGCTAACATTTGTCTAGTGCTTTTTAATATTATTTAAAAAAACAAAAACTTCCACACTGAGCACTTGGTAAAATTTAAAGTGATCCACAAATGTGAGTTATTATGATCATTATCTAATGCTATGTTCACAGTAGTGGAAATGATGAGTGTAGCTCTCCAAGTATTTCATAATATTTAAAGAATCTGAGCTGATGTCAATAAAAAGGGCCAAGATTCCAGGGGCATTTCATTTTATCCATGCTGGCATATATAATAGTAGAAGTCAATTTTATTTTGTGATATTTGAGATGCCATTCATTACTTTTCTGGATCCTCTGAGCTGCTAATGCCTCTTTCTCTTCTAAATAATCTGAACTTATGTATATATTCCATACATGAATATATATGTTACGTGCGTATGTGAAGATACACATTTATGCAAATATCTCTATGATAGATAGATGGATTGATAAGTAGATAGACTAGGTGATAGATGGATAGATAGGTAGATAGGTTGTCTTAAATGCTTTCTGTCCTGAGAAAACTTATAAGTTCTTTGAGATCAAGAGCTCTTTTTCTTTGTGGCTCCAAAACCCAGCACAGTGCCCGGCACATAATGGGCTTTAAATAAATACTTGTTGGTCGGTAGATTGTTTAAGATATTTAAGTATGACTTTGATTTTGTCACATTTTTGTAGTAGGTCTATGACAAAAGAGTAATAAATAATTATTATAAGAAACTGCTAAAAATTGCCAGAAATTTCATCACTTCTAGCTAGAATTCTTCATATTATTATACACTTCAATGAACCTGGACTTTGGTTAAGACATAGAACCTAAAATATCTAGATTCAGATTCTGGCTCTTCTACTTGAAACCTTTGTCAACCCGGGCAAGTTAATTAACATCTCTGGCATTCAGATGTCGTGTTGGGTAATTGGGCTAGGTGATCTTAAGGTCCCATGCAGCTCTATTTGGTCACTAAGTTCTGTCTGTTTATCTATTGAAAGTCATTAATATCTGGTCCTTCTTACTTGAATGATCTGATTGTAGACTCTCTATCTTCTCAAATTATACATTTATCTTCCTAACCTATTCTCATCATAATATTTGCCTCCTCAAAATCACTGAAAGGCTCCTTCTATATCCCACCCAAAACCATTGCATGGCTCACTCTTTTCCATTATAACAAATCTAAACTCTTTATAACTTAAAAAAAATCTTCTATAAATTAGCCACATTATATAACCTATTCCCTACTCCTCCTCAATTTCCTCCTTTGATTATAGTTAAATGAGTCTGTTCATGGCTCATGAGCATACCATAAATCCTAATTTAGGATTTATGCCCTTCTTCTTCCTATTTCCCCCTGTATAAAGTAATTTGTAGTTTTATGGAATCTAAGAAATAAATTTCATTTAGTCTAAACAAAACCTGAAAGAGAATGTCCTTTTTTATCCCCTCCCTCCCCATTTTGTGCCCTCTCTCAATAATTAGGCTGCTTTTACTTGAAAACCTCAGAACATGGGGGTTCATTAGCTTCGAACACCATCCATCCAATTTCTGGAAAGCTCTGATTACTAGGACACTTTGCCACTATAAACATAAAATCTAACTCTAGGTAACTTCTACCCTTTGTTCCTAGTTCTGCCCTTGATCTATGCAGATTCCACTTTACAAGGCAAAGCTCATGTTTAGGCCTCAGTGACATCATCTCTATGAACTGCTTAACAGAGAATATCCATGTACTGGATAAAAGACTGAGGATTATGTCTTGCCTTTAAGACTTACTAGCCATGTGGCCCTGGGCAAGTCAATTAACTTACCACAGTCTTAGCTTGTTCATCTGTCAAAAGGGGATAATAATACACTACATATATCATATCATTTTTGTGAGGATAATACTTTGTAAGCTGAAAACTGCAATATAAATATGCATTATTATTTCTATATCAGAAGGTAATATGTAAATGTATCATTTTGTCTTGCATGAGAATGTATGGGTATTTCCCCTCAAACCATACTGTAAACTCTCTGGTGTACTTCCTCATATTCCTACCATGAATGGTTCTAGGCCCATATGCCATTATAACAAGGCTCTGTGATCTTGTTATTTTGCCCCTCACAACCTATCTAGAACTTAGCAGAGAGGTCTTAGAGTCAGAGAAGTTAAGTGATTTGTCTGTGGTCACACAACTAATAAGTTAGAACGAGCATATGAACCTAGCTTTGCCTAACAGCAAGAACATTATGCTATACTATATATAATGGCCACATACCAGGTGCAGAAGTATAAGGGTTTTTTGGGGGTAGTGGGAAGGGAAAGGTAATGGGACATTTATTTTTTTTTCTTTGCAAGGAAAAGTGACAGCCCTTGGGACAGGAGTTTGAACAGTCAAACAATGAATGCTTGTTCCCCCAATGACTCATATGACCCAATGTGTTTGATTTACTATGTCTATTTAACTTTCTACTCCTTAACTTCTCCATGTATGAAATGTGGAGATAACAACATTTTTCATCTCTATAACTCAAGGGAATTTGACACAAATTGTGGCTCTGTTTCCAAGGTGCTTTTAATTTTTCAGAAGAAAGGAGCCGTGTAAGAAACATGACTAAAGTATCATTTTGTATATTGTGAATTATTTATTGTAAAAGAATATTGTGTCTTCTGTTCTTACTGACTTTAAAGAAAAATGCTTCCCTTTAGAATCTTCTTCCCACAGAAGCATTTCAGTTCAGTCTCTGTGTTCAGCCCATAGATCAGAACTGCTTTCACTATTTACAACTACAGTCCCATCCTTTCCTCTCCCATCACTTTAAAAGTACATTTCTGCAGTAAGTCTATTTGCAGAACAAAGCCTTCCCTTTCCTGTAGCTCAAAGCAGAGAGCATTCACTATTACACTCACAATTTTTGCCCTTTTTAGATTTCAGATCCCTAGAATGCACAGAACAGGTTGAACACATCTACCTCCCTTCTGTGCTAACAATTCCTTTGACCTCTGCTGTACATCAAGTATCAAGTGCAATGTGACCAGCACTAAACCAAAGGTGAGACTGTTTATCTCTAAAATGCAAATGCCATATTTTCTTTTCTGAATTGATGATTTTAAAATTATATTTTATAACTACTTATAGTAATATTGCTAATAATCAGCACCCAAATCCATGGCTTTCTCAAGGAATGATACCTCCATAAATCTGAATTTCTCCGATGGGCATTTGATATGGTTTCAAGTGGTAAATTAAAACTCAAAAGTTATTATCTTAAGCCTATAAACAAAAATTAAAGGTTTCAGAATTCACTCATAACGACTTCACATATTAATTTATTGTTCAAAGAACTGAGTAAATAAGAGGTGAGGAACCTATTTTTTAAAGATTATGTAGAAAATTAGCATGAAATAATGGATAGAATTGAACCTGGAGTTGGGAAGACCCAGATTCAAATCCTACCATGAGGCAGTTTCTGACTGTGCCACCTACAGCAAGTGCAGGTCTTATTATTTGCCCTGCCACTGAGAACTCCAGACTCCTGGACACTGTAATCCTGAGGCAAGGAAGGGCCCAAGCTGAGACCTTTGCCTCTTACTTGGTAAGAATTCAGGTCCTATTTGTTTACAGGCCCTGGAAATCATCCCTTGAACTTCCCCCTGAACTCTCCTTGAATTTTCAAGTCTCTGCCATTTGCCTGAGGCACCGACCCATCCCAGTCAACTGACCTTTCATTGTAGCCTACAACCAATCCCCCAATTCTCTGTTACCCCTAACCTAGCACAATCCTTCATTGTCTGCTACCTCTAGATTGCCCCTGGCTATTCCCCCATTTGATCTTGTCTAGACCCTATTCTCCCTTGGCCCTGGTGTTCCAGACCCTTCTCTGTTATCTCCCAGTCACCCTAGACTAACTTGGCCACTCCTAGATCCTTCCCATAGTCCTTCTGTATATAAGGTTCATCATGTCCCCCATTAAATTGCTGAGATTCCTTCAAAGTCTGGCCAGGACAGCAGATTATTAGAATCACACGCACACTCTACTGGTGTTCTAATAAGCCTTGTCCTTGGCTAAGGAAGCCTTCGCGAATTCATTTAAGCCAGGACCCAGGTGTCTCTATTTTGGGGTCCCAGCACCTCTAAACCACAACAATCTTACCTGCTTAAGTCCCCTAAGGATTCCTGGGCCTGTCATGGCCCCTGCCACTGTTTCCTTAGGACTTCCAGAGCATTCTGTTTACTCTGGAGTCAAACACTCTTTTATATATCACTTCTCCCAATTATATGATGATCTCATTGAGACAAAGAACTGTTGTGTTCTTTCTATTTTGTGATTAGGACTGTGCTGGACACAGAGTAATTTTTTTAAATATTTTTTTTTTATTCATTCTTTCAAGTCACATAACTTCTCAGAGTTGTTGTGAGGCTGAAATAAGATAATGTATGAGAAGTATTTTGCAACCTTTAAATTACAATACCAGTGCCATCTAATGGAATGATTGATTTTGACTTCACAAGATGTGATGCTTCCCCTGGGATCTTCACCTGAAATCTCATCACCACGCAGCTTGACTCAGTTTTTGATAGTCAACACCTTCTCAACTCCCTAAGTTCTCTCTCTCCTCTGGTTGGAGGACTGGAGGGCGGAGCAGCAAACTTTTCCAAAAGCCTGCCTTTATAAAGGACCTAAAAATTTTCCAACTTTTCAAATAATTCTATCTTTCATCAATAGCTCTGCTTGGTTTCATTTCTGATGAACATCATATCCCTTCTCTGTTCCCTCCCTCATTCCCACCCCACTGAGTTTCCTTTTTGTCTTTCCCATTCTATTGTAAGCTCCATGAAGGCAGGGACTGTTTCTTCCTATTTGTATATTCAGCACTTTGTACAGCGCCTGACACACAGTGCTTCATAAATGTGAATTGAATTGAATTGTATTGGCGGTGATGAAGGCAAGGTTTATAGGAAATATTTGCTATCAATAATTAATGAACCTAAGTAGTCTGTGCTTAAATTCCTGAGAAATGATGAAGCCTTCTGCTTTCTATACCATTGTAATTTTGTTTTAAAAAATACGATTCAGCCTAAGTTCAGTTTAAATTTGACATCTTAGTGATTCAGAGGTAACTTTAGATTTATGTTTCATTACTCATTACCTTAATAAGTACTTTCCAACTGCCCCATTAGGCTTCCCACATTTCAAATGAAACTTTATTATTGAAGTATCTCTCATTAATATACATTTCTGAGCCCTTCTGCTTTCAACATATATAAATTTTTTGCAACAAAATGTATTTCCTTTCTATATTCATGCCAATGGAGTCAAAAGAGATAGCTTTAACTTTGTTTTTATTTGAGACCTTTTTCAAAGTCTGCTGACATTGTTACTGATCATCTGTTTACTGGATTGAAGATTTAGGTTTGAAAGAGTATACTTTAAAAAAAATACAGAGACAGAGAGAATCTATGGATAAAATTAAGCATACAATACTTCCTGAAGCAGTTCTGATAGTCTAATGAAGGGGAATGAGGTAAAACATTCTTATTCTGAGGTTTTTCATTGTAAAAATGAGTTAGGGCTTGGGTGGACTAGTGATTCAATCTCTCTGATGTTACTAAGGATCATAAATGTTGTTAGGGGAATCTGCTTAATTCAATTATATTCAACAAGCATTAAATGCCTACTATGAATAAGATACTGTGCTTAAAAAAAAATTCTAGTTACAGATCCACTGATCACCAATCCATTCTTTCAAGGTCCTGGCTAAGTACTTGAACACTGAATAACACTATTGGTCACTCATTTTATATTCCAATGATTCATCAATTATTCTAATTCTTTTTTTGTTATTGCTTCTTAGGGGTCTTTGATATGTTTTGAGGAAAAAAAGGGACAAGTACATATTATTTTAAACTGCAGGACATTAATTCCATTCATCAGTCCCACTATGTCAAGCATTTTGCTTTGTAAGATTTCTGTGTTAGAAGCAATAAAGAGTTTATGCAAAAGTTAAATGAAATGTTATAACTATGTGTGAAGCTGCTATTTCAATAATTCAGTTATAACTTATGAACAAAAACATGTCTTTAAAGGATTTTATATTTTTTTAAAAAGCATAACCAAAAGTTTAAATAAAACATCCAAAATGAATAGAACATTTTAAATATGATTGAAAACTGGACTTAAGTATTGATTCAAGGTGAATGAGGAAAACATTCAAAGACCAAGTGAAAAGTCAGCATCCATAAGCCAGAAGCGTTCTAGGTGCTAGGCACAAATATGTGTAATTCACATGTTGATTGATAGCTATTTTCCTCAGTTATTAATTATAAATGAATAATATTTGAATTGATTTGAAGTCATCTTTCCTTCTTTAGAACACAGAATACAGGATTAGAGCTTATTAGTGATCATAAGTCTACACCCTTGTTCTATTCTAGGACTTTTACTTTCTTTTTCAAGGATCAGTTCCTACATGATTATAGCTCCAGGTAACCCATACTTTGGGTGATTTGAAGTAATAGCTGCCTTATAGCAAAGTTCATGTCCTTTAACTGCTCTTTAAAAAAAATATCCCAAGGGCAGATGAGAAATTGTAAGGATACTATTAACAGAACAGAGCTTCTCTTGAACATATGCTATCCAAAGGCATCTGAAATTTTCGTCCATACTCTTCATTACTTAGACAAAAGAATCATGCATTTTCTTGAGTAGTTCCCTAGCAATTATCTTAGTAAAGTGGATTTTATTGAAGTAACAGAAAATACTAGTTTTCAAAAACAGTATTTTTGGGGGGTTGGGGGTGGAAAGGAGAGATATCTGTATTTCAGAAGAAGGACATATGGCACAGTATGAGGAACTGCTGAAAGTCTCACTTAACTGCTACACTCTTGGATTATCATTTGTTTGCTGTTGTTTTTGTTCTAAGCAGGAAAAGAAAAAGAAAAAATAAAATCAAAGCTGATGCTGTAAATGACATTTTTTCAAAAGTCTAGGAAAAGATTACATTTAAATTATGAAGGTTATTATTTACAAGAATGTTGTTTTTATACCAACAGATGCTTTGGAAAATTCTAGCAGAAAAGAAACCAGGAAATAAAAGCACTTAATTTTCTCTGCTTATTTAGTGGAGCTTTTAAAAAAATTTCTAGTTGGTACCTGGGATGAATAAAATAATATGCTCTCATATAATATACTCTCATACTTTATATCCTAGTATTGCTAAACTTATTAAATCCCTTCTGTCCATCCATTCAGAGAATTACTAGGATTCTTTTATCTCTTCATAGGTTAATTGTACATAAAGATTTAGAGCTGGAAGGTCCCTAGAGGCAAGGCAGTATATTGGATTCATCTTGCAGATCAGAAAACTGGGGCCTGATAAAGTTACCGGCCCAGTGTCGCTTAGGTACTAATTTGCATAGGCAAAATTTGGCTAATTCCAAGTCTAATGCTCCAATGGTAATGGAGATTTGAAGATCTTCCCTGCCTCTTGTAAAGGCAAACAAACAAGTACTTAGCATCTTGTTTCATTTGAGCCTTGCCCTTGACTATATCAAGTCTTTGTTGAGAAACAGAAAGTGTGGCAGGGTTGCTAGGTGGCTCAGTGAATACAGCACCAGCCCTGGAGTCAGAAGGACCTGAGTTCATATCTCGCCTCAGACTCAGATCTTGACACTTGACACATACTAGCCATGTCACCTTGGGCAAGTCACTTAACCCGAATTGCCCTGCCTTCCTCCCTCCAAAAAAGCAAAAAAAAAAAAAAAGAATAAAGAAACAGAATTTGTGAAATCCACAGTGGGAGAGACTTGCTAAAGACAGGAACAGGAAGGACAAAAGAGGTGGGCAGAACAGGGAGGAGCTAATGACCAGATAAAAAGCTGAGCACTAGCTGAGAAAGAGCCAGAACTGCTGGGAGCAAGTAAGTGGAGGCTGAACAGCTAGTGTGAGTAAGGAGCATTCTTACTTAAGGGAGCCTGTTTTGTTTTGAAGGCCTGACAGAGGGAAGGTTTGGGAAGGTTTGAGAATGTTGATGTTCAATGCATTGGGTATGTGTACCAATTTCCTGGTTACTATGATGAATCCGGCTTTCCGGTTTTGGGATTTGGTTTTCTGGTATTTGAATAAATGCTTTGGTTCTGTCCTCCATGTGGAGAGCCTGTTACATTGTGATTCACAACTACACCAGCATATTCATAGCCACTGTGGGTGCTATGAATATTGCATTTGTGTTATAAGTGCTTTTTTTCCACTATACAATTCCTTTAAAAGACTGAACTACTTTTCTTACATTTCCTTTTTTTTCTTCCAAGGATAACAGGAATTTTCATTGAGAAGGGAAGAACAAAAATTGTTATCAGAAAGAAGAAATTGAAAATAAATGAGGACAGGGTGAGAGGACACCTAGCTGTCTTCACAGAGTTCAAATTACAAGGCCCAGAAAAACTGTAATCTAAGGTCCTGAAAAAAAATGATGCATGACTGCTGAGCCATCAGGTATAAGAGGATTTTAGGAAGGTAAATGTTGTTCTGATTTTCAGTAAGAGGGAGGGCAAAAGAAGGGTTAGTAAGGAGCTTAAATATTGTAAGTTAATGAGCTTCAATTACAGACAAAATTTTAGAGATCATTAATCCTATAGGCATTAATTATACACACTTACTACTAAGGCACTGCCAGAGATATCAAGGTTCAAAGGAAAAAAATGTAAGACGATTGATCCCTTACCATTAAGTTTCTATTTTACTAGCTGTTAAAGTTATCAGGTCTTATATTGGCCAAAATCTTAAAAGCCAGAATGACTTCGCCAAAAAAAGATCATGTCATAAAGATCTCATTTCCTTTTTTTCTTTTTTGTCTAGGAAAAAATAATACTGATATTGTATTCGGCAATTTAGGCTCATCTGCCAAAAATAATTTTATTTGCTATATATCAAAGACATTTCTAACTCAGAGAGAGAAAGGGAGATGTCCAAATTGGCATAGTTCCCCAAGTCTTCTGACATGACTTTATGACCCAATAATATTTCAGGTAGCATTTCTAGGAATCTGGAACAAAGAAAAGATTATAATATATTAAACTATAGTTTTGGGTCCATATTATAGAATAATCACAATTTAGTTTCAACCCGGAGCTCTTATCTTTAAGAGTTCCCTGCTGTGATCTATATCTTATTCTTGAATTCCAGAATAGCAGACACTGTGCGCAGATGAGTCAAAGCAACAATCACTTCAGGGGAATTGGAACAAAATAATTACATCAAAACAAGGGTTAAGTTTAGTTATTAACCTTACTCTATTTCAAAAGAAAGTTATGACTTTGTTTTTCTTTTACCATTTTCCCAAGGGAAAAAGGCTTTTAGACTGGAAAATTAGTTTTTCTTAATATTTCTAGGGAAACAAAAAAGGAATATTTTTATTATACCGCTACATTTTTTAAAACAATTAGATCATGGGAATAATGTTGATATGATATAGCTAGATTTCTCTAAAGTATTTGGATGAGGAGAGTCTTACATTTAGAAGAAAAATGGGACATATCACTGAGAGTTTGGAAATAGTTAAATAAGGGGAACCAAAGAGTAATCATTTATGTCTAAAATCAAATGACCCAATGTTAACTGGAAGGAAGCTTCTAGTAGACTGATCCAAAGATACGTCTTTGGTACTGTGGTATTAAACATTCCTTAATGACTAGAATAGGAGAAATTTTTGTAAACTCTTAAAATGACACGATCTGAATTCCAACATAGTATAATTATAATATATGTATATATGTGTGTATACATATATATACATGCAAACATACATAAATCACCTATGTATTGAGTATCCCATAGTTTGTATACAACATGAGATACTCGGGGTACTATGCCAAAAAAGGTACTCCTCATCTTTACATGCTCTGCCACCCTTAAGTCTACTGAAAGCTAGCATGTTACTATATTAGCTACCTAAAAAGTACAATATCTGCTTGGTCCACCAGCTAGTGTCATGCCCAGATAAACTATTTTCATCAGCGTTTCTCTGGTCCACATCAAAAACCTCCAGCACTGCTTTGCAGCTCTGAAAGTCTGGGGTGGGGGATTAGGTTCATACTGTCCAGGTTCTAAACTTAGAATAGAAGTGTTTAAGTATTGCTCAGAATTATTCTAAACAGAAATTCCTGTTTAATTCAATCAATCTATTTAACATTACCAAGGATCAGGCATGTTGGAGTGATCAGCTTAATTCAATCCAATTTAACTCTTAAGTGCCTACTATGTCCAAAACATTGTGCATACATGTACATTTCTCTTTGTTGAACAACTCCACCTTCCCACTGTCCCCCCTCTCCTCCTCCATTCACAGGTCACAGGTAATCAACACGCTGCACCCACATGATGTATTATGTACTGGAAAGACTAAGGAAAAACTCACTAAGTGCTTCCTGCCTGAAACATCTGCCTGATTATTTCCTGAAATTTCTCCTAACTTCCCTCCTTGCTTTTAGGTTCAGCTACAAGATGAAGCAAACTTGTCTGCCTTTTGTGGAGAAAGGATGAGCAATGATGGGTGTGTGTGTAAGGGGTGGGGGTGCACGCGCGTGTGCACACGCATGCAGGCTCTGAGCCCTGGACTGCAGAGGATAAGTAGGGAAGATAAAGGCACCACAGGGAGAGAAATTCATCACTCCCTGTCTACCCAGAATTTTTACAGCACCAGGCTTAACAACAACTGATAGTCTCTGAACTGAGGGACCTCTTCTCCCTCTAGCCATTAGTTCTGTTCTCAGTCTGTTCACTTCTGCAGCACTAGTTTCAGAATTGGTCCTAGTCACCAGAGGTAGAATCTCGGTCCATGCCCACCTATT
>CM053580.1:252588895-252604233 GCA_028627135.1 Pseudochirops cupreus
GGTGACATAGCATAAGTAAATTAGGGGAACATGGAAAATTTTACCTATCAGCTTTATAGATAAGGGAAGAGTTTATGACTAGACAAGAGACAGAGGTCATGGGAAATAAAATGGATATTTTGATTACAAGAAATTAAATAGTTTTTGTACAAACAAAACCAATCCAGCAAAATTAGAAGAAAAGCAGGAAACTCTGAGTGCATTGGAGAATTACAGCAAATTTCTTTGATAAAGGTCTCGTTTCTCAGATATACAGGGAGTCAATTGAGATTTATAAAACTAAGAGCCATTTCCCAATTGATAAATTGACAAAGGATGGAAATGAAGTAAAAAAAAGTCCTGGCTTCAAATCTGGCCTTATGCATTCACTCTCTGTGTGATCTTGCACAAGTGACTTGCCCTACCTTTGTTGTGTGTGTGTGTGTGTGTGTGTGTGTGTGTGTGTGTGTGTGTGCTTGTGTGTATACACAAATACATACATACCTCATTACATATCTACATACACATGTGTGCGCGCACACACACATATGTATATCCAATATTTCTATTGATCAGCTGAGTCAGTCATTTCTAAAATTTTGATAGAGTGAATTTTTGAAGGAAACTATCTTTGCTTATATATTCTTTTCTCCCATGACCAGATGGCTTAAACACACATACACACACACACACACACACACACACATACACACATACACGTATATGTATATGTGTGTGTGTATCATAAGAAGAAACCTAACAAGATGACTTGATGTTTTGTTTCATTTTCTCCTTAAAAATAGTTGTAGTAAACAAAATCTAATCAGAGCCTTCCTTGGAACTGAGAAGTTATTTCATCAGATCTATGAAGCACAAAGTCTAGGGAAAAAAAGAACCGTGAGAAATAATAAGGGGTAGGGGTGGGTGGGGAATAGCAATTGTTTCTGCAAATATTATTTAGAATTCTTCCCTGAGATCCAGCGAGTGAACACAAAAGTTGTTTAGAGCAAATCGAGGCTGGTGGCTTCTGTTGCTCATTGAAATGGATAAAACTCCTAGGCACTGACATTCTGACAACTTACAGAAATTCAAGGAATTGGTTCAAGGGGAATTCTCTGGCATTTGGATGCCCACTAAATATTCAGCAAATCTTCTTACACTTAACAGGGTTATGATGATGGCATCTGGGAATACCAAAAGTAGGAGGGTGCTTATTCTTGCAAATTTCAATTTTTTATTGAAAATTCTTATTTCCCCAAGTAAATAAGTCTCGCCCAGTTAAATTTATTTCAGATTCTCAGCCTTTAAACTTAAAATACATTGTTTGTGGCATTCTATTCCACTTTTAAAATGCTCCAGCATCTGCCTGTAGGACAATAAATAAATAGTAAAAATATTTATGATTCCTAGAGTGGTAAAGGAGTAACTGAGTAATATGAGTATTTGGCAGCTCCAAAGGGAGTCAAAATTAGGGGGAAGTTGAGGCTGGAAATCTGCAAACTATTATCTGCATTGTTACTAACAACTAGTTTTAGATTTCTGATAAAATTTTCTCTCAATACCAGTGAAAAGATGTTAGATTTTTACCGTTTCTCAAATATTATTGTTGTGTGTTGTAAAACTCAGTCATTAATTTAAAAATATGATAGCTAAAATTATTATTTCTCCTTGTCTTAAACCTATTATATTAAAATACTTTATTTCTGTTTTTTTGAAGTGTAATTTTTATGTATGTTGTCTCCCTGATAAGAACAGAAGATCTTTGACAGTAACATCCAGCAAAATGCCTGCCATATAGTAAACACACACATATTTCTATTTAAAGAATAACTGGCAGTATATCTATTCAAACACATACATTCATTTAACTAAGTTTTCTTTCCAAGAGACCAGAACTAAAGTAGCATAAAAAAAAATTACATTTTGTCCCTAGGAAAAAGAATTTCTTCACTTCAAGAGTGGATTAAAATTAGCAGAGGCCAAACACATCCAGAACTCATGTGTTTTCAAGATGTTGTCGCTAGTGTGAGAAGTCACAATAGTTCCACTTCTAAGGAAAACATATAGGGCATTTTATGTTTGTTATAGGCTTCTAAAAAGCACCAAGAAATTAATGAATAGATCATTGTTATATGAGGAAACTATAGCCTTAATTTCCTTCTTATTCTCTTAGACCAAATTCTTTTTCAGGTTTATGACAGTTTAAATTATTTGCTTTAAGTTTTAGAGCTAGTTAATATTAAAAATTGAGCTAAAATACAAGGGTCCCAATGTTTAGTTCAAAGCTCTTACCATTATACTATGGAAGGTGATGAAAATGTTTTAAATACCTAGCCTAAATAGATATTGTTGTAAAGGAAACATTGTGAACACTTCTACATCGGTACAAATAGAGGGGACACTCTTCCCCATTCTGGTTTGCATAAAACTTAAGTGTAATATTGTGTTTCAGTGGATGGAGCAGAATATTTTTCCTTTCAAAGGAATTTAATTTTATGGGTATAATCTAATGGAGAAACCTTATTTTTGGACCAGTATGGGCTTAGTTTCAGGCTTTGTGATCTTTACCAAATACTTATACTAATAGACTTGAGTAAGAGTTTACATTGCTTTTGTCACAGTTACTCAATCAATGAAGAAAGGGCATTATTATCGAAGTTGATACCTTACACAAAGTGACCCTGCTTGGACTGAAGTTTTCTTTGCAAGAAATTAGAGGCAGTATGGGAGAAGAAACGATTGTCGTAACAGTGTGTTCTCCAGAAAACCAGCTCAGTATATGAAAAGATCATTACACTTAGATTCATAAGGCGTGAGTTTGATTCCTGGCTTTGACACAACTAACCACTACCATGTGCAAGTCTCATCACTTCTCTGTGACTCAGCTGACCCACAAAATGAGGGAGGAAAGGAAGGAAACAATCATGAACTAAGTGCTTACTTGATGCTACGCATCATATTAAGTACTGCTGATACAAATCTAAGCAATGTTTCCATTAGCTGTCTCACAGGTTTATAAACAAAATATCGTCTATATAAATGTGAATTACTACTATTTATTTATGGATTTCATAAAAAAATAAACCACTGAAAAATGCTATTGCAATAGCCAATTCTAGGTCTGCCTTACAAGGAGGTTCCTTTAGTATGTCAATAATCATTACTCCTAAAGGAGAAGGTCTTTAAGAAGAGACTACATTATTCTAGATTTCCCTAAAAAGTTAATAATTTTAATAAAAGTTATTTTAAAAAAAGTTATCTATTTGGCTAAATGCCAAAAAGTAATGCAAAATAGCTCCAGTCTATCACCAACTATTGGTGGTTGCTTAATTTTGAAAGTAAATTCAGTCATATCACAGAATCTGAGTCAGTAGACCTCAAAGAATATGTTGTCCAACTTGTATCTTAATGATTATTTTCTCTATCAAGTTTAGATTTAAAGACTAGTGAGGAGGTGAATATAACAACTCTCAAAGAAGCCTATTCCATTCTTGGATGCCTCTACTCAGAAAATTTTCTTTATATGGAACAGACAAACCTATCTTCACATACAGTGTCCATTCTCTCGTCTTGCTTTTGCTTTCTGGATTACTATTAGTCTAATACCACTTATCTGTGACAATCTTTTGCATGCTTGGAGACAGCTATCATGCCCTGCTAAATCTTCTTTTGGTCAGACCATCTCAGATTTCTCCAGCCAATCTTCAAACGGTATAGTTTCTAATCTCCTTAACATCTGGGGCACCCTTCAGTTTGTTAGCTTTCTTCTTAAAATAGAACATCCAGAAACAGCAAAAGCAATAACTAAAGAAATAATCATTAAGTTAGGTTTTTTTGTTTTTCCTCACTAATATAATCGGCCTCTAGTTTATGTGGCAGAAAGGACAAGAAGGTCAAAATACCTTCCCCAATAGTCACAAATATGGAGTCACAGTTTGGCAATGTGTCTGTTTTATCTCAGCTTACCATCTGTTGAACAGCCACTGGTCCCATCACTAGAACAGTAACGCATTTCAATCCTTTGCCTTCCCACCTCCAGTAAATTGGGGTCAGGGAGTCGAGCTTTGCAAGTGTAACGGAATCGTTGCTCATAGTGGCCTCCATTGTCAGAGATGTTGACAGGTGTCCAAGGTGTCCAAGGGGTGGTCTTTTTCAGCTCTGGACATGAGTTGGTGTTACAAGGCTGATATTCCTGGGAAAAAATAAATAAAAAGTATGTTGCATATTTGACATCTGGTGAGATCAAGATAATCTTACAAAAGAGTCTGCTTTCCTCCTGGTGGCTACTAACATTGAAGACATGGAGTCTGAATCTCCATGTCCTGTGTAGTTAAAGTGTATTTAGGTCTCATCCTTAAATTTATAAAATCAGACCTGGATAACATTGTATCTTATGAAAAATAATTTATTGATAATTCAAAAAGCTCTGTGAGTATGTGCAGAGGATGTCACAAATGCCCTGAAAATCTTAGACAATACATATAGCAATATACCTTTCATACCTGTTTAAATAAAAAATGTGAGTAGAGATCTTTTGTTCTCCTAAACCTTATCTAATACTGGTTCAAGATGGAAAAAATTCCACCCAAAATTGTACATTATTGATATTTTTGTCCTCAAATAATTTCATTTCTGGGTGGTCACTTGAAATCCTCTTGATTTGAATCTTTGTTTCCATAGCAAAATGAAATAAACCAATGCCAAAAGTTATGAAATGGATACAAAGTGGTAGGGCCAACATACTGCTTAAGACAATACTGAACTATGGCAGATAGAATCAGGCATTTACCCACTGGATTATGCATATCTAAAATGTGTGAACGTAAAGGCCCATAGAAAGTTCATATTTCATGAACAGAAAAATTTTTTTAAAAACCTTTACAAAATGAGACAGCTTCCCTCTCAGTTGCTGATACAACTATCGTCACTGGCATTTCTGAGTCACACTTTGATTTTTGTTTTCCTATTACATCACTAGCATCTCCTCAGTCCCTGACACAGATTTTTTTCCTTTTCTACTTGAAAGCTGATCAATTATTTGATTTACTCCCAGAAAATTATCTACAAGAGATGAAAAAGAACACCTAAATACTAAGCGTAACTAGATAAATATTATTATTTCAATAAAGACACAATTAGTGACTATATGTATATCAACAACAACAACAGCCTCAGAACATTTATGATCTGGTTATTATTTCTACATACACAGTAACTGGGAAACTCAGAATGTCATCTAGTACAAAACAGATCTGAGGAAGGCATTCCACACTTCATTTTCCTTATGATGAAAGCCAGTGGTTTGTCTTTTTTTCACCTTCCCCCAATGCTGATTATTCAAATGTTTGGCTTTACTAGGACTTTTTTTGCTGCCAATTCATTTAAAGGAATAAATCCAAAAAAATGAGAGCAAACTGAATGTCCTAGTACAAGGTTATCATGCCTATTTGAGCCTCTGTCACTTCCCAAAGCCTAATTCTCAATACTTTCACACAGTGATAGGCAAATGGCTTGAAAGTACTTATATGTCCATCTCTCTTTTCTTCATACCATGCCCATTATGAACACCGAACTTACTGAGATGGAATATAGCAGATATCTTGTAAATAATTGGGTAATGCGGAGAATCTAAAAAGTAAGGTAAATGTGTCCATGACAACATAATGTGACATGAGACTTTGGAGCTGGAGCTGTTGAAATATTTGGAAGCATAACTTAATGTCTGAACACCTTAACATATATATATATATGTATATATATATATACATATATATATATATATATATATACATACATACACACACACACATATATAATGGATAGAGGTGGGGGTAAAGGAGAGGGAATAGTTGATCAAGCGGAGAATAAGGACAGGTATGTAACATTAATTTATGAGTTTCACAACTATGTTTTGAGTATCTATTATTTGCTAGATATTCTGACAAGTTATGAGAAAGAAAATGTTTATGTCCTAGTCCTGTTTATCAAGGAATATACGGTCTGATACCTTGGGTATAGTACAACCTATTCTTCCCATAAAACCAAGTATTCTTTTTTCAGTTTTTAACTTACTTATTTTTAGCTTTCAACATTCATTTCCATAAATTTTAAATTTTCTCCCTTCCCTCCCCAAGATGGAATGCAATCTGACATGGGTTCTACACATACATTCCTATTAAAATTTATAGTGTATTGGAAAAACCATGAAAAAGAAAACAGAAACAAAATGAAACAAAAAAGAAAACAGCCTGCTTTTGCTCTGAATTCTGACTCCATAGTTCTTTCTCTGGATGTGTATGGCATTTTCCATCATGAGTCCTTTGGAAATGTTTTAGATCCTTTAATTGCTGAGAAGTCTGTTAAAATCAGTCATCACACACAGTAGCTGTTTCTGTGAACAATATTCTAGCTCATTTCACTCAGCATCAGTTCATATAAGTCTTTTCAGGATTTTCTAAGGTCCCCCTGTTCATCATTTCTTATAGCACAATAGTATTCTATTACGTTCATATACCACAATTTGTTCAGCCATTCCCCAATTGATGTGTGTCCCCTCAATTTCCAGTTCTTGGTCACCACAAAAAGAGCTGCTATAAATATTTTTGTACAAGTGGGTCCTTTTCCCATTTTTATGATCTCTTTGGGATATAGCCCTAGAAGCAGTATTGCTAGGTCAAAGGGTATGCAGATTTTTATAGTCCTTTGGACATAGTTCCAAATTGCTCTCCAGAATGGTTGAATCAGCTCACAGGGCCACCAACAATGAATCAGTCAAATCAAGTATTCCTAATTTGGCATTTGTGCATTAAAAAATGACAAATGTATTTCAATATATATAATTACATTTATTATTTTGTGAATTAAAAATATATTCTAAGAAGGACCGCAGATTTTACCACACTACAAAAGCGGTCCATGACACCAAAAGGGTTGCAATAAATGATACTCTAAAGGTAGGGTCAGGAAACTATAGTTTGATTCACTGGCAAACAGGAAAACTAAGAATGTTTTTTTCTTTATTTTAAGTAAAATGAAACTTTAGTTAAAATGTGAAAATCATTTTAAGCTTAAAGGACAGGGCAAACTAAGAAAGGCAAGTGTCATATCTGGCCATCTGGCCATAATTTGCCAACCTTTGCTCTAAAGTTATTCAAATTTGTGACATCACAAGCCATTAACAGCCATTAGCACACTTTAATATTCTTATTTCAATGACCACCAAATTATCTAACTGATCATCACTGGCATTCTGAATTGAACTTCTAACCTCTTTCCATGTTGTCTTGGTGTCAGTCTTCTACCTAAATATCTCGTCAAAGCCAGCCCGATATTAAATATTTACAGCTCTCTTATTTTATTCATTTTTTTGTCTTTAGATCACAATTTCATTAAGAGAATGTATGCTATCTTTTGAAAACTAAGGTGAGACTGAAATTCTCAAGGTTCTCTGAGTATATACCACAGAATGGGTACTGCCAGTTTGAAAATGCCATATGCTGTTTTCTTTTCAGTCATGGTTTATGTGCCAGCCTCCCAGCATATTTCTGTGCAGATGTCCAAAGGTATTTATTGAAGATAACCTGCAAACATGTTTAAATCATGTGCTTCTGCTATAGGAATATAAGTCTTAAGACATTATGCATATAAGTTTTTGGTTTGCCAAAGAATATGTTGATTCTGAATATTTTAAAAGAAAATAAATAGAGACATTACCAATGGTTCCTAGAATGCTTCTGTCAAGTCCACAATACTCATTTATGTGGCATGAATATTTGTTTAAAAAATAAAACAAAACATAGATGGATTGAAAGTTGGCCCAAATGTGTTCACAGACATCTATTTACTGTCTGTAAGCTCAGCCAGTAGATCGTTTATGTACCCGTTTTACTTATAGTCCACGTTTGAGAGAACACATTTGTGCCTATTATACCTATGTCCACCATTATCTTAAATAGTATGGCTCATTCTTACACTGATTTTTTTCCTTTTGGATAATTTACCTTCCTTGGTGTATAATGATTATATGTCTTACTTTGGACTATACTGATTACCATTGTTCATGGGACACATTATAACTAGTGCTTCAGTACTTTGCCTTGTGCTATCCTATATGAATGTGTGGGTTATCACAACATTTTGGTTTGCTTACATAATGCATTTCCTTTGCTTTCTATATAGTAGGTTTTATTCATGAGGATGATAATACTCATCACGGCACAACCATCAGAATGATTAAGCACTGAGAGATAGATGGTGCATTAAGCCTGGTCATCTTAATGATTTAAATAACTACCATTCAAAAATATATTTCCTTCTCATAGTTAAGTGAATTTAATTGAAAATTTGTGATCTAATTTACCTGTCAACAGCCATTCTGACTGTCAACATTGACATGATCTTAATTCCATTAATTTGATGCTTAATTTCTGCCTACTGATGGAAATTTCAAGGTTTTTTTTTCTCTCATCAAGGATACTAGCAAAAACAGTCAATGAGCTACAATTACAAATTGAAAGAAAATACTGTCCTATGAACAAAGGAGGATGAAAAATGCAAACGCCAATTCTTTTTTTCACTTATGCAAACCTAACTCAATAGTTAATACACATTTCTAATCTTACCCCTGGTCTATAAATGTTCCACAGCTTCAACTCTAGCTCAAAAAAAAAATTCTAACCTTTCTTGAAATTTAGTTATGTTAAACATTTAGACAACTGAATATATTTCATCGTATATTATTAGCAAAATGTAGCCATGCAACTTCTCAAACAGATGGAGAATTTCCTGACATAGTATACTTAGGATTGAAAGTAAGAAACTACTTCAGAGACCATTTATCTCACCTTTTAAAAACTGATGGTGAAATTAAAGGCCAACATTTTCAGTGAATTAAGGACTCAGAAACAGGGATCAGAAGAACCAAGATTTTTTTTTTCAAAATTCTCTGAATCTAAATCCTGCATTCTTTTCATTATGCCACATTGTCCTTCTACCCTATCTTCTGCTCTATCCTGCTTGCCTTCTAACATAGCTCAAAGCGCACAATAAGTAGTATATAACGGAAAATTACTGAGATAATTCTGTTAGTGTACAAGAGATTTTAATAAATAAATAAATCATTCTATACTCTTTAAAAAGGTATAAACAATTTACAGTTTACTATGGTAACTGTGAAAATGAAGGATCAGTGTGAGAATTCTAAGAACTCATTCCTTATTCCATCATATACCCATTCCATCCAAAATATAATGAACAACTGAATGTCTTTGGAGATTTAAAATCTTTGGTTTCTTTTCCATAACAAAACTATATAGATATTAGAAATACACAAATATTTGAGTACATGCTTCCTAATACATGAGAGCAAGTGTTTCCATCATATATCCTTTGTAATTTCTTTTTGCAATGGTGGAATGGGCTATCTAATCTATAGACTTCCACTATGAAGAAAAGTTAGAAAACAACATTTTCTATTGAACCTGAATGGGTATATGTTTATGTCTTTTCTGCATTCTGTAACTAAAATATTCTGAAAATCCTGTAGAGGAGTAGCTGTCAGGCTTTTTTTGCGGGGGGGGAGGGGAGTTCTTCAATGACCAGCATGGTTTCTTTTTAAATTCATGAGCAACACTGGGATCGTTCAGTACTTTTTTGGGTTTTTTTTACTATAAATTTAATTCTAAATTTTTTCTAAATTTGAAAATTTCTCACAATGGTTTATTTAAATACTTCTCCTATGAGAGTAAAGTTCAAGCAATTTAACAAAATATTTTCTGGCAGAAACCCTGAATAAAAGGTGAATTTAATTTTAGCTGCAAGTGATCAAGTAGGCCTTGGAGAGAAAAATTTAATTCCCAATGCTGTCATTGAGTTGAGGGACCTTACTCAGCTTTTTACATCTCAAGGCTTCCTTATTCCTCCATTTGTAATAAAGAACTATTTATTCCTACAGTGGGAATATATGTAATGCTTAGGATACAGGTGGGAAGATATGTGATGCTTAGGATCATTCCTTAAAGTCCTTGGCAGTTCTCTGCCTTGGACCACAATAAGGAAGAGGAAAAAATATGTTTGGAAAATCTCAAGTTATGTGATTACTAAAATTGGATGAAAGTGACATACCCATTAGTGAACCTCTGGGTTGTACAATAGCCTTGCAGGAAAGATGGAATGCATAGATGGCATAGCATCTCCAATATGGGAGCTTTTCCAAAATCATGTTCTGCCAAACCAAGAAGTCATTAGCTCTTCCAAGAAAATGTGGATGGATCAGCACAATAGAGCTGCATAATTCTGGAAAGAGGCTCAAGGATAGTCAAAATCTTAAAAAAAATCACCCTGAAGTGAATATAAATTTCATTTGTGTCGTTGTTATCATACAAATTAGCTTTTCCCCTCTGTAAGTAACGTGGCAAACACCACTTTCTTTTTAATTTGTTCTCTATCTCTCACTCCATCTCCTGAAATCTGCAAGAAGCCTGCATTTCTGATTTCATATTCTCTTGAGCAACTGCTGGCTACTTAAACCCAAAAGGTTTAGTGGTATTTCTATAAAGGGCAAATCTAATTGGGAGCTAGAGTGATGGAAGAATGACTGGCCCTAAGATACACATAATATCTTTAGGAGGTCACTCTGAAATTGTGATAAGATATTCCCTGCACAGTTCTTCCATCATGTCATTTGCACTCTGTACAGAAAAACGTTGGAAAACGAGTGCATTCTTTGGGTTTGTATGCTGGAAAAATATCATATTATAGTGTTTATGATTTAGAGAATCAGTATGTTTCTTAAACAGAAATTTTTTCTCATAAAATCTGGCCCGTGGAAATGTATTCTCTCTGCTGTCAATCACAACTAGAGAAGTTAAAACTTTTGCTATTGTATGTTGTTGTTCACTTGTTGTCTGTCTGACTCTTTGTGAACCCATTTGGAGTTTTCTTGGTAAAGAAACTGGAGTGATTTGCCATTTCCTTCTCCAGCTCATTTTACATATGAGGACACTGAGGCAAAAAGTCATGTGACTTGCCCAGGGTCACACAACTACTAAGGGTCTAAAGCGAGATGTGAAGTCAGATCTTTGTGACTCCAGGTCAAGTGTTCTATTTACTAGGTTACCTACCTGTCCCTTTTGCTATTATAAAAATCATTCAAGGTAAGATAATTTTCCTTCTGATTTAAGGTGGCTATTTAGATTTCCTTAGAAAATATTTCTCCAGTCAAAACTTACACATGATTTATGAGACATCTTAATTTGAGAATTCAAATTTTGTTCTAAAATCCTAATTAGTAGTTACGTGGCCTAGATCAAATAAACCTGAGATAGTTGTGGCATAGTGAGCAATGAACTGGACATGAAGTCAGAAATGCCTTTGACATTCAAAGGCTTTGAGTTCCTGGGCAGTAACTTAATATTTCAGTGCTCTGGGTAACTCTCTAAGATTATAAATTACAAAAAAATATCCTGACTAGAATTGGTAGAGATAGTTTTCTCATTCAGGAGTATCCTTTATCAGTGAAATCACAGGTGCTGTCATATAATCAGCTGCCAGAGGATGATTTGTGTTACTCCTATATTAATTGAAACGAAAGTATTAGGAGCAGTAAAGCCATAAGTGCTCTGTTGATTGTCACAGAACTCACCAATATCTAGTATTTGCTTCACCAATTCCAAAGGCAGAAAGGAATATAATACAGAAGTGCATATTTCTCTTCCTTAAACTCAATCCCAGGATATGGGATATACCAACAATATCCCTAACCCATGCAACATATTAGTTGACAAACCTATTATGAATCTGGATCTAGTATGTACAAGCTAAAATTAAAACCAATGTTATTTTAGGTCAAGATTATAGATTCTAGAAGACATATCTCACTATTTCCTTTTTTTAAAGAATCATGACCAGAATAGTGAAGATATGTCATTTGGGGCACAACTGAAAAATATTTGAAAAGTTTTTAGCCAAAGAAAAGCTGATGAACAAAATATTTACAATACCAATATCTATTTTCAAAATATTGATTTGCTCTTATGAAAAGCAGTGATGGTCATTAGAAAGTCTTAAAGTTGGAAGAAGACATCTTGTGTATGGATCCTACCCTTTATTCATTAGCCATGTAACTTAACCAAATTACTCAATTGCCTTATCTGTAAAAGGAAGATACTTGCCCTTAGAATAGTTTCATCAAAGATCTGTGGATTATCAATGAGTTAAAAAGAAGATATATTTTGACAAACATACTATTGTCATGAAAGTTATTCAGTAAATAATAAAATGCAAGAAAATTCTCTACAGACACTGAGGTTCTCCACATGGTCCTAGCTTCGGAAGGCATTGTTTTCAGAAGCAGGCATTAAAAACACCACCCAGAAAAGTATGAATAAAATAGAAGAGATGTCAATCATGTACTGAGTAAAAAGGTTAATAAAACACATGTTATTACTATCATAATGATAACAGGCTTCACCATCAGATGCCCATTCTTTACTTCTCATTACTATCATTTCATTTTGTCTCTAACATCTCTAATTCTTCAAATGCCTCTAACATTTTTTTGGGAGAAATCCCAAATAACTAACCTTGCTATAACTATGTGTAATTTAAGAGTAAATATCTCCTGAGAGAGGATCTAAGATTTTCATATGTGAAGTATATTGAAGTCAGATTTAATATGGACATTTTGGAAGTTATTTCAGGCCCACATAGTAGTTGTTGTTTTACAACATGGGTTTTGAAGCATTGAAATTGCTAGAAAATTGAACTCTAAATTAATGGGATATTATTATAAAACCATGTTAATATCATCTTGATTTCATAATGCCTAGAAACACAAAAGGAAAAAAAATGAGCAATTGAATTAATACTTGTGCTATGTAAAATAATACAATGAATTATTTGGAAGTTTCCAAATAACTTTCAAAATGGTATTATAAAATCTACTTCCTTGAAATGCATTCATATTTGTTTAGATCTAACTAAACTGTTAGTTTTCCTAAAAATAATGAAGTGATTATTTAAGAAAATAAATGGACAAACATATAAAATTATCATCATTCATTGATATTATTGGCTACTTAGAGAATAATAATGAGTTAAATTATAGCCATCTATTAACCTTCAGCTCCAGATTCACACCATGATTTTTTTTTTACTTTTTAAAACATCACTGGAATTGTTAAAAAGAATGTTTCCTTAAAATTAAATTCAACAAATAAATAACTATTCAAATCAGCCTGTTTTTCAAAGAACTCTCTTCTTGAAGTTAGGTATTTCACATTCAAAAATTATTCTGGTAGATGAAGTGATGGACAGAGTATTGGATTTTGTGCTACATACAAAGTTTTCATTTTCTTTTCCAGAAAGCACTACAAAAATTTGCCAGGGATACTAACTGTTGTGTCTAATGTCTTTGTTTCCTCTCTGAGGAAAACCGTATGTTTGCATTGCCCTTCCCACATATGATTAAAGAGATCTTTTTGTCAGGGGAAGGGGTCATAAAGGAATCATGAAAAGAGAATAAAAGAAGTGAAAGTTGAGGATACAAGAAGTCAGAAAGTTCTCCCTTAGTGTATGGGAGAACCTACTTTAATGATATTTTTACTTTTGTCATTTTTCAATTCCCTAACATTGGGGTTTTATTTGTCTTTATGGAAGGATTTACAATGTAATACATTTTCACCTATAATCAAATTTCACATTCAGAGCCAGCAAGTGAGAGTGAAGGATTAGACCAGGCTTGAGTTTATAGAGAAAGGGACAATAAACCTTTTAGGGAGAAATAAAAGTGATTCAGTAAAATTGTAAACCTAAGTACAAATAATTATTCATGTGTATGAAGGTGGATGGGGTCAATGGAACAGAAACCTCTAATAGAACTAGCATAATACCTATCATCTCAGCAAGCAAGGAAATTTGTCCAGGCTATGGAGTCAGAAGCAGGAGAAAAAAAGTGTTAGGCAATAATTACTGTTAATAACTACATTAACACCTGTGAAAGTTCTCCAAATCTCAATTTTATATCCTACTGGAATTTCGGTTTCCCTATATAGGAGAAATGGGTAATAAGCGTAGACAAAAGAAGACCTGAAGAATTTTCAGCTGTTTGAGATACAAGGTCAAGAGGAAAACATGACAGGATGAGAGGTTTAAGATCTGGAAGAGATGGACCTTAAGGTGGCCTTTATGAAGGGAAATTTTTTTATGATAGATTCTCATCAATTTACAAAGCTTGAATTTTAGTATCAATAGCACTTCATGTTTAAATAAGGCTGTTGCATGCATTGCTTTAATTATAGTTGGGATTAACACTGGGAGGCATAAAGCAGAGATACCATCATTCCTTTTTTAGAGATTAGGAATTTTAAACTAAGAGAGCACAAATGATTTACAGAGATATCACAACTACTTGGTGTAATGCCATGCACCAGCAGATTCCCAAAAGAATGCTACTGTGAACAACTTTTAAGGTTTGGATTACACAGTATAGTGAACACTCCATTTAGTCCATTACAAATCAAGACAAACATTCACAATATATCACAATATAATATTCACAATATTACATCTTATCACAGAAAATCACAATATAGTGTTCATAACAGCTAAACATTAGAATGGCTCCACAGTTTTCACTACAGTGGCCACAATATTTAGGACAAAGCATTCAATCAATTCACAATACAGTAATCAATACTCAATCATTCAATCAATTCAAAATACAATAATCAGTCTTCTACTCATGGGGCAAATCATTAACTCAATCATTCAATCAATTCATAATACAATAATCAGTCTTCCACTCATGGGGCAAAACAATACTTAATCATTCAATCAATTCATGATACAATAATTAATCTTCTACTCATGGTGCAATCATACAATCAACTCAATCAGTCACTAAATACAATCATTAGAAAACCACACAAACCCTCCACCCCTCAGTGTCCGGCAAACCTCAATTTCATCCAAGGAGAGGCCTTTTCTTCATCTTGACTCTGGGTGGTCTCTCTGATTCCCTGGATCCCCTTCCACGGTCCCAGTTCCCTCCTGAATCCACCAGTCACCTGGATTCAGAAGCAGACAGTTCCCAGGTAGTTGTCCAGTCCTCAGGGCAGTCCCTGGCACACACTGAAGTTCACAGGGTCCAGCACATCTCAAACCCTTCACCACTTCTCTTGCCTGAAACTCAAGGATCAGCCAGGCCACAAACAAACAAAATCTTATCCTGGTCATGCTTCTTCAGTCCTCCAGCAGTTCAGTGGGCCCTAGGACCCAGAAGGAATATTGGCCTTCCAGGCAAGCCCTCTCAGCCTTGCTGGAGGCCTTCCAGGCAAGCCCTCTCAACCTTCCATATTCTG
>CM053580.1:252604733-252680914 GCA_028627135.1 Pseudochirops cupreus
AGCCCTCTCAGCCTTGCTGGAGGCCTTCCAGGCAAGCCCTCTCAACCTTCCATATTCTGATCTCAGGGAAACTGCATCTCACTTCTCAATCAGCTTCCAGATGCTGGGAGAGAAACTCTCTTTTTCTTTCTCTCTCTCTCTCTCTCTCTCTCTCTACCGGCTTCAGTCTCCATGATTCTTCCTCCACCAGGAGCAACATTCCAATTCTGTCTCTCTGTCTCTAAAATTCTTGCTTATATACACACACTAGCCTCCTGTCTCAGCCAATCCCCTTCTTCCAAGTCAACAGGGGAGTTCATGCCCTCTCAACAGTGGGACAGAGTTCACACCTTCCATACTTAGCCCCCAAGTTACTAAGTGCTAAGTATCTGCCAAATTGATTGCTGTTACACTTGGCAGAGCTAGGTACCAAACCCACTGTGTCAAGAGGTGTTCATTCTACCAGTACGCCATGCCTTTCAACTCTTACTCATTTCTTCCCTAAGTGATTTCTCTTGAAATGATGGATGGGTAACAGGATTTTTTTTTCTCAAAACTGATGTCTAAAATCACAATTCCTATTCAGAAGTAGTTAAGAATCATCTCCTCTTCCTCATCTTTTCCCATGGACCACTTTCTAGTACGAATATCATCAATAAGGAAAGTAAAATATAAGTAGAATTATCTAAGAATACTGAATGCTTTTAAGACTTATTTTGCCTCAACATATTCAGACCTCTTCTGACAACAAATTTCCTTACAAGTGTTACACGTTTCTGACACCTGAGAAGATACTTTAAATGTCTTTCTGAAAGTCAAGTCTTGTCTCAACTCTTCTTCAATAGTGTCAATGATTTTAAATGCCCCTTGCCCTGTAGGAATCAGCAGAATCACTTTGGGCCTCTTCATGTATTCGTTGGAGAGAGCTACATGGAGCCATTATGACCAAAATTCAATTCTTTCCCAGAAGGAGCCTTGTGAACATATTTCTATTTTTACCTTCATCATTGTGTGTGTGTGTGTGTGTGTGTGTGTGTGTATGACACAGAAAAGCATTCTGGGTGATTAAACAGCAACCACATGATTTACAGTTTAAATCTGTATCAAACAAACAGCTGTCTTCTACTGAGATGTAAATAAGTCTGTAAAGTGCCAAGATTGTAAAAGTGCCTTTTGTGTTAAACAGAGTAATGCTGTTCATGCTGTAAATATTTATATGAAAAACCTTCTTTTTCCTTAGAGTTGTTATTCAGGAAATTAATGCAGAATACTCCAAAACAAATGAGGCAATGAATGCTGATTTTGTTAATAAACCTCCAGCAAACACTCAGGAACAGGAGATTTCCATTGCTGAAAGTTCTGATGTTAATGAAAGGTAACTTGTCTTTTGCAAACGATGTTAGGGATATGATACAATGTTTATTGTGAACATCTGTGACCTTCTACAACTGTAATTTCAAACAAAGGGTAATGTGTCCAGAAGTAGATACACAGGAGAAATCAAATTCTTAAAAGTCTTAAAAATAATATTCTATGATAAAAAATGGATGAGGGTTCCTTTGGCACTTTTGTATTATTCTAATAAGGTTTTGTGAAGTTCTTCCAACAGCAAATTTTCCCTTGAAATTTAATGGGACTAAAGGGATGAACACTCAACACTGCAAAGGCAAGACAAGTAGTTATGTAAAGAAAATTAATGGGCTATATATTTATTCAACGTCCAGCAACTGAGAGCCACCTCCTATTGTAGAAGTTTCACCAAATTGCTGGATGATGGCAGGCTATATTCATCACTCAAGGAGTTAATAAGTAATTCAAGGACAAGATTTATAATTTAAGCACTTAAACGCATCTTAATATATTGAAATATTCACATTTTTCCAGTTGGATACACAGTCAAAATAGATAGATGGATAGATAGAAGTGTATTGTGTATGTGTAAGTATATGCAAACATATATGTATGTGTGCTGTGTTTGTGTGTAAACACACATACACACACAAACACAAGGAAGTAGCCCTAAGGGAAAAAAAATCCACCACTCCTTCATAAAGTGGCCTTGTGGCTTAGTAGAAAGAACAGTGAGTTGTAGATGAAATATGCAATTTGAAATCCTAGCTCTGATACTATGAAAAAATGCATCCCCAATCTAGACTCAAGCTTACCCATCTATAAAACAAAGTAGTTGAAACATATAGCTTCTAAGGCAGCCAACACTTAGCTTCATTTAGAATATAAATTCCTTTGTTAAGTACTGTGGAGGAGGATTATGGAAGATGAGGAAAAATATTGCTTTATAGTGCAGTGAAAAGCAGCAGAGGCAAAAATTAGTCTTTGGAAAGTTTGTACGAGTTGAAATTATCCCTGGAATCTTGAGATGTAGCCAATTGCAAGGTGCCTCAGTCGATATAGCTTCGGGTCTAGAATCAGAAAAAATTTGATTTCAAATTTAGACTTAGCCACTAGTTAGCTAAGTGACCCTGGGCAAGTCATTCAAAATTTTGTCACTGCTTTGGCTCAGTTTCCTCATCTATAAATTGATTGGGAGAAGAAAAATGGCAAACCACTCCCATTATCTTTGCCAAGAAAACTCCAAATGGGGTCACAAAGAGTAGGACATGACTGAACAAGAAGAAGCATGAAGACAAAAAAAGATATGAAATGAAATAGATTTTTCAATATTTCTAAAAGGATCTATTTCTATTATTACTAAGAGTTCTTTTGGGTTTTAGCACCTTCATCTCCAATATCCAATGTGAAGAAATAGAAATGTCACTTAAACTAGAAAGAATGGTTAAGTCAGATCAGAAACAGGAAAAGGATATCTGTACTGGAGACAATACAATTCTGAAAGCATTTGAAGATCACTTTAAAAGAGATTTCAAGGAAATGAAGAGACTCAGAGAACAGGGCAAGGGGCCCGGGGCCAAACAAAAGTCACAACTGACTGTAATGTCCCTAAATAGCATCTAGTAGAGTGCATATCTAACCAGAATTCACTCAACAATTTAGTTAACAAGTTAACATACATCCCTGGAAGGGACTAGAAACTAAGCACCTCTAGCAGCAGAACATTCCACTTTTGTAATGCTTTGTTAGAAATTCTTCCTCATAGCAGGCCTACATTTTCCTCTTTTTTTTTTCCATTTCCACAGATTATTCTTAGTTCTGCCTTCTTGAACTAAGAATCAAAAACTATTCTCTTCAAAAACCTGAACAGACATTATACTCTTCTGTTCTCCAGGATAAACATCCTCATTTCTTTTAACTGATGTTCTCAATGGGGAAAAATGAATGTAAAAATGTCTATTTTATACACTTCCAGTTTCTAAATTGTTTGGTCTCAAGACCTCTTTACAGTGTAAAAAAATTATTGAGGACCCCCTAAAGCTTTTGCTTATAAAGGTTTATCTATTTCTATTTACCATTTTAGCAATGAAAAATCTTAGCAATATTATGAAAATAATCTTGACTTTGTTGTCCCCTGGGGAAGGACCCCCAGGGGTTGTTGGAACACATTTTGAGAATAAAGAGTTTAGAAGAATGTTTAGTTGAGAGGTCAGTCTACTGACTGACAAGTTTAGTATCTTGTATCTTAGACATGTCAACTAGGTAAAATAATTTATTATCTCAATCGCAGTTTAATTGGAAATTTTAAAAAGTAATCATTTCAATACAGGCAATCTATTCCTACCTCCAAGAATTTGAGGGAGTTTTCATGGATTTTAAGAGATAAATTGAATAAGTCTTTCAGATATCTGATACATCTTCTGTTATTCCTGTGTGAACACAAAAAGACAACTAGATTGCTTGTCTTTTTTTTAAGCCTAAATTTTAGTTGACTTAGCTATTCAAGTTTTGATTTGTTATGTTAATATTGGGAAAAGAAAGGTAAGACTTTTCTTCATATATACTTATTTAATATAATTGCTTCTATAGTTTTCAAGTGAAGGAACTTACTTTTTTTAATCCTCCATTCATTCTCTCCAATGAAGGATCAAATCTCACCCTGAAAGTGATATACAGATATAAAAGATACACAGATATAAAAATGATATACAGCTATAAAAGTTTGATGGATACAATTATGAAAAACTTGAAATTATCATAATTCTCATAGAAAGAATAAATTTGTTAATATCCCATTTATTCTATATCCCTGTTATGCTGAAACCTAAATTTCACCCTACACAAGTTATTTTATTTTCTCAAACTACAAAGAATTCAATAAACTAAAACCCAGAAGGCTTTACTTTAATACTATGACAGATCCTATAATTCTCTATAAAGTCAAATAAAATATGCACAACTTATAGACAGCCATTTTCCCATAAAAGAATAATTCTCTTTTGATGAGTTATATATTTTAATATATCTTATATAATGAGTAGAGATGCAGTGAACTTAGATGAGAAGATAGGACATAATAGCACCAATTAAGAACAAATTTATTTTTTTAATTTCTTTTTTTATTGATTTGTTTGTTTACTTTTAGTTTACAAGATTCAGTTCCACAATCTCTTGAGTTTCAAATTTTCTCCCCTCTCCCTTCCCCCCCCCCCGCCATGGCAACATGCAATTGAGTATAGGATCTGAAAATACTTTCACATTAGACATTAGTCTGGTTGTAAACAAAGGTTGTAACTGATGGGAATGAACAATGGGAACAAGGAAACAAAATCACACATGAAAAAGAAAGAGAGCATGTAGTTTGCTTCAGTCTGCATTTAAACTCTGTTCTTTCTAGATAATATTAATAATCTTTCAAAAGATTATTCAAGCAAAAATGTTATGGAATTTATGCATTAAGAAAATGTTTAAAATGTATTACTTGAATATATTCTTTATAGAATGTTCCAATTTCTTTAGCCATGTGTTCCAATAAGAGTACCCTTTTGTTTTTCACTTATTACTCTATTTCTGCTTATTTCTTTGGTTAAATCTCCTTCCTACATCAACACATTCTGTGATATATAAACTAAAGAGAAATTACCAAGTGAAAAATTACAACATTTGGGCAATTAAAGACTGTCACAGTAGTTAGATAATATGTTATAGTTGATACTACTGATGGAGTTTTCAAAGCTAGTTTTTTCAGGTACAGTAACAAATAATAATTTAGGAGAAAACAAGCCAAAAGAAAGCTTGGTATAATGTTCAACTAAATCAGTTTATGGTGAGATCATGTGTTGATGACTATAGGATTAAAGAATTTAGAGTTGGACAGAACTTAGAAAGCAGTTAGTTGCCCTCTCACTTTACAGATAAGGAAAATTAAATTAGGAAATAGATGATAAGCAGATGTGAAATGAAACAGATCTGCTAAGGGTTTTTTTTAGGCCTATTTATTCTCCTTATCAATGCGAGTGGAACCACCACATTTGGATTTTCCCATCACTGTCTGTACACAATGTACTTTGAGGAAGAATGGAAATTTGACTTAGGAAGATAAAATCAAGAGTACTGATTGAAATGATCAAATAATAATTATGGAAGAGACCTTCAGAGGAGATGACAATGTCTTATAGGTTATCCACTTTGGTTCTTTAGATATTTTGAAGAGGATGGGATGGTTCCAAAATGGAAAAAAAAAATATTGCACATAGTATACTTAAAAAAACAAATGGCCAAGAAAACATCAACACTTAGCAAAGCAGATGCCTGTTAATTCAGAAATCAAATATTTAGAGGACATTCAACAAAAATAATGCATTCTCTCTAGGAATTTTTTTTTTGACAATTGTTCATATCCCTATAGTTACTGAACGAATAAAATCTACTGAATTTAAGAAAACGTTGTATTAGGAGAACAAAATGCAGCCACATATGCTTTTCTTAGACAAAATCTTGCAAAGTGAAAGTTCAAATCCTACAAAATTATAAGAAAAGTAACTACAATCATTGTTCAATAATCCACTCACGACAGCACGTGAGCTGTTCCAATGTTTGCCCAAGGTGTCATCAATCAGAAGGAAGATGTTTTATACAAGACACAAATAAAATAAGGCTCTCCTATTATTTTATGGTTTCTATTATTAGATGTAAAATTAATTTTACCAGTCCCTAAAACACTCTCAATGAAATCCACATTAATGCCAAAGAGAAAAACTAGAAAATCAATGTTCTACATTATGATTCATCAAACTATCCCAACAATATGTGTATCTTGGATAAACATTGAAATGGATAATGAGCTGGACCTAAAATTGAATAGGAGGAGATTGTGATGGATCACATTTGAGAATCTGTATAGTACTTTTAATGATCTCAAATTGCCCACTGCTAGAAATCTATCTCTTTAAAAAGCAGTATTTTTCTGGTTACTCTATAGTGCTCTGAATCTGTATCTGAAGCACTATGATCTTTAAAGATTTAAAATTACAAGTAACTCAAAGAGCAATAGAAAGTTGAATAGTAGACACAAGTAGGAATGAGCATGTTAAGAATAATAACTTGTTCATATGAAATGTTATTGAAAACACTATTGAAGATATGACTGAAAAAAGTGATGCTACAATCATTTAATGAGAATGATAAACAATAGACAAATACTCTGAGGGAGTAAACTGGTATCCCTTAGAAGATAAGACTTGAATACTAAAAAGAACCAGAGTAAGAACTCTAGAGCATCAGGGAAACCTTTATGGAGGAGTTGGGGGCGGGGGGGGGACATGGAAAAGAATGACAAAGGATAACAAAGTATAGAGGGCTATATTTTGCCTTGACTGGGAAGAAATATAGACAGAGATAGATAGATGGATAGGTAGATAGATAGATAAATAGATAAATAGGTAGATATTATATAGAATTAAAGCATATTGTATATTTTATTAATTATATAAGTATATTTTATTAGTATATTATATAAGTATGTTATAACATAAGTATATTTTATTAATTCAGTGAGAGTATTGTAGCCTATATATACATATATAATTTTAACAGCAAAAATTATTCTGATTTTAATACATACATTTAGAATAAATTATCTTCCCAATTGTTTTCAGTGAATTGCTATGAGGAGATAATAAGTGAGTGAGCAAACTTATTACCTAGCGCATTGAAATAGATTTTTAGACCATCATATAATCCTCTAATGAATTCTTTATTAATCCTTTTTAAAAATAAAATAATAACTTTATTCCTCAAATCCTTCCTCCTCCAAACTTTTATTCTTTTACTCCTCAAATGCTTTGAAAATTTCTACAAAGAGTAATTGAAAATTTCATTTCCTTCAATTGATAATGCAATTTATTCATTTTAACTTAGAAAATCAAATGAAGTTCCATAAAGTGATTGAAAAAGTATTCCTTCCCAACTTGTGACCAAAAGTAATTTTTCCATTTTAATTACCTAAGAATGATATAGCAACGTAACAATTATAATGAGTGAAAGAGAATCAATTAGATAAAACATGTCTTCAGAGTTGTCCGTGAATGATCAAAGTATTCCTTGCTGACATCTGTTTTCCAGCTGTCACACACACCCTCTTCCTTTTCTTTGTCTTTCCCATTTCAATAGGTTAGCAGCACCAGATGCAGAGACTGAATGACTTAACAATTTCCATCTTTCTGCCTCTATAATGTTCTTAAATAATATGACACTTAAGTTGCTTAGGGGACAAACTTGATAGGATTAGGATATACAGATGTACAAAAATGTTTCTCTTTTTAGTTACAAGATGTCAAATAATAGTATGTTGATGTCCTTTGCTCCTGCATTGTAAGTCAAAATATAATTGGAGTCAATCTTGTCCTCAAGATTCTCAGATGCCACACCCATTTCCTTCCAAAGTGAATTTCTTGAGATATTGAAAGCAAAGTAGCAGCCATGATAAAATAAGTGTGTATTCTAAATGCTGAAATGCAACCATGCCTATGTTTTTGCTTTATTGGGTATTGTGAATTATGTTTTGATTGTGGTTAAGCATTCTTGTTAACTACATTTATAAAAAATTTTGAATACAGATATGATTCCATTGGTAGATATTCAATTTTAAGTTAATTATAGAAATAGACTCTCTTCATTCTTAGAGTGACAAATATCTTTGAAAGTAGTCCCTAGTTTTCATAATGTTTTAGCTTACTCATTACTGAAAGAATAGCAAACTCTGTTCATGCCAAGAACACTTGAGAGAGGAAAAAACTGAAGCATCTGTGATGAAAATTCTGTGTTTTAAAAACATTTTGCATTTCCCAACATCTGCTACTCTTTCTGTAGTCAGTTCCTCATTGCTTTGAAAATTATTATTGCCTATGAAATGTTTTAGCAACTAAAATTGGAAGAGTAGAGTAATACCAGTGGAAATACCAGGTTGAAATTACAAGAAATGGTAGAACCTGTCAAAACTCTTAAGCTAAAGTAAAACACAAACAAAAACAGTTTCCAATATGAGTTAATATTGGGGGGAGGGGAGTGTCAGAAAGATGGATTACTTTGTCTGTTATAAAAAGTGTTTGATCTCTCAAACAAAATTATAGAGTATGAAGTACATGATGCCAAACTGATTCCCAAAAGCCACTAAACTTTAACTTAAGCATTGTCTTTTCCTTTGATGAGCATCAGTTTAAACCCTATGCTTGTCTTTGTAAAAGAAAAGCAATTATTTTGAAAAGAAAAGATACATAGATTTAAAACATTTTATTCTATTCTTAGCTACATTTTAAATATGTATATAATTCTATTTTTTTCTACATCTAAATAACAATCTCCTTGAAGATAGTCTTATACAACTTTTCATTCTTTGTGATAGTCTAAGCTATTACTGACTCTTTTAATATCATCTAGGGTCACTGGGCTCCAGGTTTGAAAAGCACAGTGAGGTAAAATTAAATTTTACTACAAATCAAAACAAAACAAAACAAAACAATGATTTCATGATACTAAAACCACAGCAGGGAGCAAGATGATGCCATGCAAAAGTAAATGATAGCTTACAATGCACTTTTTTTTCTTCAAATCACTTTGAACAGATTATCTCATCATTTAAAACTCACAATGACCTTATGAGGTTAACAGCACAAGAATAATCCTTCTGGTCAAGGAAATGAGACTCGCAGAGGTTAAGTGAATTGATACACATATGTGGGTCTGTTTGGGATAGTCATTTCTTCAAAGGATAGAATTATAAAGATACTATGGAACATTGACTGTACCGACAAATACCATCAATCTTATTATTATATATAAAGATACCAGTCCTCTGAACAAGTTCTCTTCTAAATATCATATTAAGAATGTCAGGGATAGCACTGAGTAAATGTGTTCAAGAATTTTACGAAAAAAACCCAATAGATAAGTAGTTATATAATTTCCAACTTCTCAAATGAAATTAAGTGCATGGATGGGCAGAATAGATGTACTCTGAAGGATTCTTTATTAATAATGGTCTGTGGTTGGAATATGTCTTCATATGATATCCTCCCCCCGCCACTTCCTCAAGTAGATTCTATCACTCCTTCCATTCTTAGAAATCAACATTATCCATACAATTTCTAATAAATAAACTGCATACATTTTGAGTAAACTGTTCACTTGTTCTCTTTCCAAATCAAGTAAACCTGTCTTATTTATTTCAACCATCAAATATCATATGCTTTTGATGGGTGGGATTTGTTTTTCTCACAGGTCTATAAAACAGATGTTAAAATGAATGACTGTTTAACTTAAAATATCATAGTTGAGGAAAAAAATGTTTTCTTAACCATTTTTTTTTGAAACTGCAGTGCCGACTAGCAAAGAGTCTTTTAAAAAAGTATTTACAGTGAAATACAAAGGGAATGTGTGGGAGTCATTTCACTACAGAAAGCCTACTTTCTAGAATGCATCTCATTTCAATTAAATTTGTAGTCATTGAAGCTAATTTCTCGAGACAAGCAAGAAAACAAAGAGACAAGATTTTGGTTTAAAAGGGAATAAATCTCTGCTGCAGATCATTTCTGTGTTGTAAATATAATGTCCTTGTAATTGATTCCAGATATAAACTACCAAATCCAATCTCTGCAAAATATACTTTTATTTATATAAACTCAAGGCAACATTTTGAATAATTGATTTATTATAATTGATCATTTTATCCCTTTACCTCCAATCTTTCCCCTGCACCTTTTTTCATATTCGATTGAAAAAGAAAACTTTTACTGAACCTCTACTTTTCCCCCTTCTTAATAGCTATATTAAATTTGTGGATAATTGATTCTGTTTCTATCTACTCAGGATTTTTTTTTAGTGACATGCCTCTTTAGTCAGTGTACTTTATGTATAATATCTGCATTAAGAAGCAAGTGAGTGAATAGAGCACTGGCTCTGAAGTCAGGAGGAGCTGAGTTCAAATCTGCCCTCAGACATTTGACACTTAACTAAGTTGTGTGACCTTGGGCAATTCACTTAACCCCAATTGTTTTGTCTTCCCTCCTTCAAAAAGATGAAAGAAAAAAAGTTTTTTTTAAAGCAAGTGAAAGTAAAGTTTGAATTTTCTTTGTTAGATCTGGCCTAATCTGGTCAAATGTATTTGAAGAAATTTTCCTTATAGAGCAATACTTTAAAATATAAATTTAAAATATTTGAAAGAAAAAAATGCAATGGGATGTTTTAAATCATATGCTTCCAAAGGCAGAAACGGTCATTTCATTACATTTTGAAAAGTATAAAACCAAACACACATTGGTGCTTAAAATTATCAGATATAATAAATTCTTCCCTTTATTGGATAACTATGCCAATGATTACATGATATGTGAATAGCATTTTCCAAACATAGATGAATTATTCCATTTTATTCACAGGGAGAATCTGGGCAAATATTAATAGGTTATTTGATGATAGCAAGGGGTGATCATACCATCTAGGATGACCTCATGGGAACCCTATTATCTGACAGGATCTGACAGATTTATGAATCCCATTTCTATATTTGGAGCAGCAGGGAACTCCTGAATCTGCTGGTGATTATGCAGAAACCCTTGATTTCCCCAAAACAGGTTAAGAAATCTCAACTCCTACCTACAGAATATGAAATATTCCCAAATAGTAGCGGAAGCCTTCCATGTTCCTAACGCTCTACTGAACATACTGGTTTCTTGCTATCAGGGGAAGAGCTGGGTTTGTTTTGGTGGAATGGAAACTGAACTGGCTTTATATTTTTCATCTCCCTTTCATAAGAATTGTGAACTCTACCTTAGTATGCTAGCCTCTGTGTGGCGATCTTTCACCTTGTGCCCAGAATGTCATTTCCTGGGTATTTGCAAATCATAACAATTGGTATATTGTTCCCCTGCTTCCCCCAATTTCTAGTTCCCTCTTATACACAATCTTCAACTATTAGAATATGAACTCCTTAAGGGCAGGGACTGTTCAGCTTGCTCACATTTGTATCTCCAACCTTAGTACATTATCTGATACATTGAGTGCTTAATAAGTGATTTATCATTCATTCATTCATTCATGAAGTGTCTATGGATTTTTTTCTCAGAAATAAATCTAACACTAAAGCATAATAATTTTATAAGCATGCATTATTATTTTGTTGAATTTCAAACAAGTACAGAGTTTTCCATCTTGCTACTTTAAAATACTTTTCAAATAATTAATACAAAAATTAATATTATCTCAATTACTCTGGTATGTACAAATTCTACTGCAGTGGAAATGTACTGTGTGAAAATATACATACATACACATACATACATTTAGGAGGTCACATCTATAAGATTTTGAAAATAATGAATATATTAATATCCTAATTTGAGAAGCTGATGAGTTTAGAAATATAAGTGCTACCTTCTTGAAATATAATTTCAGCTTAAATTTCTACACCATTGCTGTCTTATTGAGTTGTCACAGAGAGTTGTTTAACCTCTTAGTATTCCATTTTTTTCCATCTCTAAGAGAGAGATAACACCAGTGATCTGTCTTACTAGGATATATTGAAAGAAATAGTAAATAAAAGTTGGAAATAGACTTGAAAAAGCAGAGTAAAATACAGTCAACTTGTAGTGTTCACATTGTCATATATATCCTAGAACGGATTTGATCAAAATTAGAGAAAACCAATAATAAATAATCTTAACTGTGTGATTAAAATAGCAGGTACCTATTTTCTTTAAGGAAAAAAAAAGAATCCCTAGGAAACCTTGATTTAAAAGTGAAGAAATATCCACAAATTGACAGTAACTAACAAACTCAAAATCAGCTATGTTTTCTCTTCAATATTCTATCAATCTTAAAGGAAATTAATTGAGTCTTTCTATTAACTACACAACTAGCATAAGGACTATTTAAAATGATGCTCCTCAACTTGATATGTGCAAGAATAAGAAATAGCTGACTTACATCATCTTCTATAAAGAACCAAATTACATCACACATTAATAAATTTTATATCCAGGGGGATGTTTAGAGAATAAGTGAATGTAAAAGACAGTGAAGTAGATAAATGCCATAAATTTCAACAGGTTTATGTGGTATTGTTCTCTCATAACTAAGGGACACTGCCAATTAGTTTGACTAACAAATCAATCTTAGACACTTGGGTAGCTTATATGATGGTGAGGTTATAAGTGTGATGGCAAATATTACTGATGTTTATTTCACCCACCTGTCAACTCACCAGTGTCTGAGAGAAAGATTTGAGACTTTTAGAACCATGCTTAGCATTTGTTGTGATAGAAAACTGTTTTGTTTTTTTTATGTTTGGATTTTGTCAGCAAAGATGATCTAGGTTTTCCAGCTCGTATTTCAATTGTGTTAAACAAAATAAAAAGAAGGGAAAAAAACCCCCATAGCCAAAATGGAAAGCTTAGGGTTTGGGGTTATGTTTTTTGGTTTTTTTTTTTTTTTTACCATGTAATGCGTTGCTTTTATCCATTATTTTCTTTAAAATTTTGACAAGTATATTTTTCATGGAAAAATGTTTTAAATATATGCATTCATTTGTAACTTTTTAAACTAAAAGACTGCATAAGAAAAAAAGAGTATAATCTATACTTTATTTGAGACAAATTCAGGGCATTGGAGAACAGGGCTCCCTGGAAGCAGTATTAATTTCTCTTCATTTCTACACTGCCTTGAAGAGCCTGAGGAGTTGTCTATTCAGCCATGACCACACTGTTTCACATTATCCCTATGTACTCAGAGCTTCAATTTGCCTATGCTGCCCATTTTTTAAAAAGGAAAAAATAAATTCGTGAAATGGTAAACAAAGAGTTGGACTGATGTAATAAATGAAGCTCAAGCACAATTAAAGTCACTGAATAATAAGCATTTGCACAATTTTTCCTCATATTTTTACATATCAACATCATGAAAGCATGCAACTAAGTTAAAATTTCTGTTGAAAATTGATGATCTCTCACCCAAGAATTAGTCAGCATGGATGACACTAGAAATATATATTTTAGTGAATTTTTTCCCACAAGCTAAGAAGTCTATTGCAATCTATCACAAGGTATCTATCAGACAAAGCAGGGAACAAAGCTTAGAGAGAGATTGAAGGACACCCATACAAAGGCTTATGCTTCCTCTCATTTTCTTCATTGAGTCGTATTCTAAGCAAGTTATTCAGTCATGAAGACCTCAATTCAAGACCAGACCAAGTTGTTAAATATGTGACCTTGAGCATATCATATTATATATCTCTAAGTTTGTTCCTGCTTCTTTAAAAGAGGAGGTTAGAAAAGATAATCTCTAAGATCTTTTCTAGGGAAAAAACTTATTTAGTTCAAGTCATCTCTTTGGCCTTCAGCTTCCTCAGATTCAGGGTGAAAAGAATGCAATAGAGGCTTTCTAAGGTACCTTCTAGTTCAACAATATGTGATTCTGTTCATTATTACCTTATGACAGTATTCCTTGGGCTAGCAGTACAGGGGAAAATTCAGTGTCCAGACTAGATACTGCTTGCCATGGGACACCATGTTTTACAGAGCGACCAGCTAGGCTACTGATTTTAGATATACCTTGAATGATTTTTTTTTATTACTTTACTTTCTACTTTTACTTTCTCATCTACAAATGTGGATAATAACAGTACCTATATCCCAGGTTAGTTATGAAGATCCATTGAGAGAATAATTGTGAAACATTTAGCATATAGTAAGGGCTAGAAAATTGTCAGTCATCTTATCATCATTTTATTATTGCTAAATAAAATACATAAATAATTTAAATAATGTCGAATGAATGAAAACACTTTAACAAAATGTTTTTGCTCACTAACGATTGAGACATAAAATCATTGCTCTTTTTTGTCACCTGTATCATTAAAGATACTTGGAAGTTAGCATCTGGAATACTAACACCTAGAATGAGATGAAGCTAGTGGTCAATATAAGAATAACTGAAAGAGTGTTCGGTAAACAGTTTGTTTTCAATAGCTATCAAAAAAGGGATAGGAGCAAAGCTAGGAGAGAATGGAATGATGAGAGAAAAGGAAACAAATGCTGAACAACTCAACTCTTATTTTGTTTTGTTTTCTCATCCAAGAAAAAGAATCTTTATCCTGAGATGAATGTTTAAAAAAATTCTTAGCGGGACATGAGAAGTGAAGACAAGCCAAAAGAAGATGAGATAACATTGAGTTACTCATTATAAAAGATCTTAAAGATATAAGAGGTGCTTAAAGGCTAGATAAGGGCAAATGTTTCAATTTTTAAGAAAAAGATTAGGGTAGAACCTAAAAACTAGAACAGTAACTTTACTGTCTTTTTCGGGTAAAATATTAAAACACAGTATGAGGGTAATGGCCTTGGGCACCTAGAAAGGGAAGCGGTGAGCAATAAAAAGCAACACGGTCTTATCAAGAACAGGTTATGTCAGACCAAGCTCATTCACTTTATTAAGAAGCCCGCTGGGCCTCTGAAATGCTCTAGACATTAAATAGCTCAATTTTTACCAAGCCTTTCACAAAGTCTTTCACACTGTTGTTGAGGATAAGATAGCAAGATATGGCTAGCTAATAGTATGGTTAAATGGATTTGGAATTGGTTGAATTACAGGGCCCAAAGACCAGTCATTAGTCTATAATAATCAGCTAAGAGGGAGACCCTTACTGGAGTACTCCAAGGATCTGTCTTTGTGCTTGCACAATTCAACATTTTTATGAATGTCTTGCACAGAGGCATGAATGGTATGCTTGTCAAATATGCATGTGACATGAGCTTGGAGAGATAATTAACACATCCGATTTCAGAAAATAGATACAAAATGATCTTAACAGCTTAGAATATTCAGACAGATTGAATAAGATAAAATTCTATATAGATTGATATGAAGTTTTACTTATTGTTAGTCATGTTCAACTTTTCTTGACTCCATCCATAACACACCAGGCCCTTCTCTCCTCCACTATTTCTCAAAGTCTGTTCAAATTCATGTTCAATGTTTCCATGATACTATCTATTTCATCCTCTGGCATCCACTTTTCCCTTTGCCTTCAAAATCTTTCTCAATATCAGGGGCTTTTCCAATGAGTCCTACCTTTTAATGTGGCCAAAGTATTTAAGCTTCAGCTTTAGTATTGACTTTCCAGTGAAAAGTCTGAATTAATTTCTTTAAACATTGACTGATCTGACCTCTTTGCTGTCCAAGAGAATATCAAAAGTTTTTTTCCATCACCACAATACAAAACTGCTGATTCTGTGGTGCTCAGCTTTCCTTAGAGACCAAATCTCACAGCCATACATTGCTACTGGAAAAATCATAACTTTGATTGTACAGACCTAAGTTCTAAACACTGTACTTCACAAATATAAAATGGGAAACTAAACTAAACACGATATGTGTATGTATGTATGTATATGTGTATGTGTGTATCTATATACATATATAGGTATGTGTGTGTATATATGTATAGAGAGATCTATCTTTCTGTCTACTATCTATATATGAAAAAAGACTGGGTCTACCTGAAATAAGTCCTACAGTATCTTTATTGAACACTCTTGCTCTGCTAGGAATGTTGTAGAAGGGAACTAGATGATCTTTGAGATCCTTTCCAGAATTTAGATCCTAATATTGTTCCTTTTTGGTAGATATATTCTCAAGAGATTTTATTCTTGAAAGAAATCATCCTTAATGAATATCTTAAGTATGAACACATCTCTTTTAATGCATTTAGTAGTTTTGAAATATAACGTGTCTTTTCTCAGAACACATTAATACAAGTTACATATGCATATATACATATGCAAAGATACATATTTGTATATATCTATATCCTTGTGACAATACTTGGGGTTTTCTTGGGAAAGATACTGGAGTGGTTTCTTATTTCCTTATAAACTATATTCCCATAGGTACTTGTATTTTGTAGTGCTTTATTTTCGCATGTCTATGTGCATGTGTTTAGGTATATGTCTCTGTGTACATATATAGTTATATATTATTACAAGTTCAGTCATAGATCTGACCCAAGCTTAATATTCCGCAATTATATGTGACAACTAAAAAGGCCATCATGGGATCAGGGGAAATTACAATTTACAAGTAGCTTTCACCCTAGGTCTGGATTATGAAAGACATGGTTCAGAATATTCAGAAAGACATGTTTGCAGTTCACATGCTTTGTGTGGCACAGAACCAGAGAACTATGGTTCTGGGAATTAAAGTTTGAAAACTGGACAAATTATGAACTTTTAAGAAAAAAAAAGTGATAGATATAGTGAAAGTACTAGAAAATCTGCTGTTTTCTGTCTGGGTGAAGGAATGAGGTGGGGGATGGGGAACATAATATAACCTCAAGTGAAGACTTAAAAAGCTGCCTTTAAGTATTTTAAGGTTTTTTCATGTGGAAAAAGGATTAGTCTTGTTCTTCTAAGGCTCAGAGGGCAGAAATAGGAAGGAAAGGTAAAAGTTGTAAAGAAACATTTAGGATTTTTAAAAGGAGTAAGTTCCTATTAATTAGTTCTATAATGGATTTTCTTAGGAGTTAGGGAGCACCTCTTCATTGGAGGTCTTTTAGCAGAAGCTCAAAAGAAGTTACATTAGATGGGTATTGTGATGGGATAATTGTCTTGCAAGGTACTCCTCTTACCCTACATATCGATTGGGCTAGATTCTGGTGGGCCCTGGCAGTAATAATTTAACTTCTTTATCACATCGGGGAATGCCAGGATGCATTCAATTCTGGTCAGACTTAACAGACTTAACAGGGCTTCTAAGTCACTGCTCCCTGACCTCCCGGCCAAGCATTTCAATAAGAAGACAAGAGAGCCCGGTCTACTTGAACTAATTGTCATATTACCCTTATTAAATAGCCTTTTGATGCTAGTTATATTTGTAGGCAGGATTCTTGTTCTGATATAGGGTGAACTAGATGGCCTCTGAGATGTCTTTTGACTCCTAGACCTTATGATTCTATAATTTTGTCATAATATATTCTAAAGAAACAGAGATCATTTTTAAAAGAATCCATCTCTATTGAACTCTTAAAGCTTGAATACACATATCTGAATGTGTTTATTATATTTAAAACTGTGAAATGTCTTTGCTACAAACACATTAACATTAACTTAAAAAAATACACAGGCTAACCTTGCAATATACTGAGTAACTAGAACAGCACAACACTACAACTATGCAATTAAATAGAGGCTTAAACATTAATTTGCAGTTCAAGGAATAATTGGAATTTATGGACAGCCCTTAGAGCATGGCCATCTATTTACATGCTTGAATGAATATTAAATATAATTGGGGACCTAGTTCACTCAATATCAAAGTAATTGATTCATGTAGAGCAGCTTTTTGGACATGCTTGTCTGTCAATTTCTTACAAATCAAATTATGTAAAGTGAAGGTTTTGCTTTAGAATAACTTTTCAGTTAAAAAATTCAGTTGATTTTTCTGATATTTCATCAACAAAGTCTGTTGAATGAAAGCCAAGAAATCATAAACCAGAAAGTAATGAAAATTATTTATGAAGTATTTTATAACCACTGAATTTGGAATGGAAAATCATCTCAAATTTTCTATGTTGATGGACCACTATTGGAAAGTTTCAAAAAGTAGTCATCTGTGAAGATACATAAGTGGCACAGTAGATAAAATATTGGGTCTGGGGTCAGATAAACCTGAGTTCAAGTCCAATTTCAGACACTTACTAGCTCTGTGGCCCTAGGTAAGTCATTTAACCTCCATTTCCCTCAGTTCCTCAAGAGTAAAAAAAAAAGAAAAGAAAAGAAAACCACAGAATAATAATAGCATCTACCTTCCAGGGTTATGTGGATGAAATAATATTTGTAAAGCATTTTGCAAACCATAAAGTGCTCTTTAAATCCCAGCTATTATAGAAAGAGATTACATAATTGCTCATGGGTATATGTAAGTAACATAGTTGAGTATAACTGATAATATCCATGACAATCCTACCTAAGTTAATTTATTTAATGTCATGCCAACCAAAATACCAAAGAATTATTTTACAGAGCTAGAAAAAGTAATAGCTAAATTCATCCAGAAGAACAAAAGGTCAAGACTATCAAAGGAATCAGTGAAAGAAGAAATAGGAAGGAAGGCAGCTCGCAATACCAAATTTCAAAGTACTATTTTTGAAAAATGGTCATCATCCAAACATTCTGGTACTGGTTAAGCAAGAGTCATGGAGCAGTGGAATAGAGTAAGTACACAATATACAACAGTAAATGATCATAATAATCTGGTGTTTAATCTAATCTTTTGTGGTAAAAAGTCACCATCTGACAAAACATGCTGGGAAATCTGGAAAGCAGTTTGGAAGAAACTAGTCATAGACCAACATCTCACATTGTATACCAAGATAAAGTGAATATGCATAAGTAATTTAGAAATAAATGGTGATACCACAAGTAAATTAGGAGAGCATGGAAAATTTTATCTGTCAGATCTATGAATAAGGTAAGAGTTTACAAATAAACAAGTGATACAGAAGATTTGCTAATAAATGTCCCAAGAACACATATGGACTATATATCTTCCCTTCACATGAGGATTTTTTTCATAATCCTATCTTTCAACCCATCTTTTGCATTGATTATGTATTCTGCTCTGTCTCTGTCATAATTATATGTGTTGGTAGACATATATCTACATATCTATAATTATATTATCTCCAATTTTATCTTAAGTACTGGTGAAATTTATAGTTTACAAGTTGGTATTAAGCTTCCATTACATGACAGTCATCATAAGTGATGGGAATACAAAGAAAGAGGTGGAAAAGTATCCCCTGCTCTCAAGGAGCTCATAATTAGTGGAAGAGACAATATTTAGGCACCGATCTGCAAACAGGAGATATACCACACATACACACACACACAAAACCACCACACACACACACACTCACACACACACACTCACACACACACACACATGCACACATACACATGCATATGCATATCTGGAGAGAGACCTTGTTTCACACCTGATCTTAATGTGAAAGCTAATTGCTTATCCCGATCACAAATAAAGTTTACTAATGGCTTTAGATAAAGGCTTTTTATCAATTTAAAGAAAAATCCATCTACACCAATACTTTCAAGTATTTTTAAACAGAAATGAATGTTACACTTTATCAAAGCTTTTTCTGCATCTATTGATATAATCATGTTTTTTTTACTTTTATTATTCCTATAATCAATTACATTACTAGATTTCCTTATGTTAAACCAGTCCTATGTTCCTAGCATAAATCTCACTTTGTCATAATGTATGATCTTCACAATATATTATAATCTGTTAGCTAGTATTTTATTTAGGATTTTTGCATCCATATTCATTAATGAAGTTGTCCTATAATTTTCTTTCTGTTTTTACTCTTTCTAGTTTAAATCCTAGATATAGCAATAAGAAAAGAGAGGTAAATAGAAGGAATAAGAATAAAGAATTAGGTAATAAAACTATCTCTTTTTACAGATGATATAATGATATCCTTGGGAAATCCCAAAGACTCAACAAAAAGTTAATTCAAACAAATTACAATTTCAGCAAAATAGCAGGATACAAAATAAATCCACATAAATCATCAGCATTCCTATATATCACAAAGAAAACTCTGCAAGAAGAGAGTAAAAGATATCACACATAAAAAAAAAAGTCAAGATAGTAGAAAATACTATCAGTATAGTGTATACTCCTATATAGTATAAAATACTTGCCAAAACAAAGCCAGGAACTACATAAACAAAATTATTTAAAAAAAAAAACCTTTTTGTACAAATAAAGACAGATTTAAAAAACTGGAGAAATATTAACTTTTCATGGGCAAGCAGGGCCAATGCAAATAAAATGACAATTTCACTTAAACTAATTTATATATTCAATGCCATTAGAGTTAGAATTAAAAAAAAGTATTTTACTGAATTAGGGAAAAAAAACAAAATTCATTTTGAAAAAGAAAAATCAATAATTTCTAGAAGAGACCTTAGCTGAGACCTGAAAAAAACCCAGGGAAGCCAGGAAGTAGAGACAAGGAGAAAGAGCTCCAGGAATGGGGTGAATCCACCTGGCAATGAATTAAAGATAAAAAACAAAGATAAAAAGGAATAATGTTTCTGCTCTTAGAGTGGGGCATGCTACAACATGTATGCAGATAATATGTAAGGCTGGGATTGGGGGTGGCAGCAAAGGTGATGTCCAGAGACCTCAGAAATCTCTGAGAAAGGAAAAATGGTTGAAAGGATTGGTCAAGAAAATGGCGGAGTCATTGGAAAATAGACTGGAAGGAGATTGAATAGAAGTATTTATGGAGACGGAGGCACCTGAGATAAGCCTTACACATCATAACATTTTGAAAGGCAGAAGTAAGGAGAGATGGCCTTCTTTTGGAATCCCTACCATATAGCATTATGCCTTACACAGAATAAATTTTTAATAAATGTTTGTTGAATTGACCTTCACTGAATCCTCAATTCTGCATCTAATGCTGCTAGAGTAAAAAATAAATCACTGGGAGAGTCAGAGAGATATGGAATTGTCTGTCACTTTACATAGAATCTCTCCCCCATTCCTATATTATGACAACAGAAGGGAATCTCTAGAAGGTGATGATTGGTAAAGGATGGTAGGATAGTGATTCTGGAATCATGCAATATTTAATGCTGACAGTGAAGAGAAATAAGATTATGGAATTTAACTTTAAATAGATCACTTCAGTGATACATTTCAATTTTTTTTAAAGTATTAGAGTGAATGTTATACAACTCTTAAGGAATTATTAAAAGGTAGTAGTAAAAGAGTAATAGTAGAAGAGATGATGCTAGAACTTTGGACTTGGAGTTAGGAAAATATGGATTCAAATCCTGCTTAAGACTCTAGCTTTGTGATTCTTAACTTCTCCATGTTTTACTTTCCTCATCTGTAAAAAAGGGCATTGAAATCAATGACCTATAAGGTCCATCCAGCTCTCAGTATGTGATTCATGCATACAATAACTAATTTCAATACTTTGAATTAATTTAATTTAAAAGATTCTTAAATACTTGTGGAAATAAATTATAAGCAGAATTTTAAATTCTATATGGAAAATAGCTTTACTTCCACTTTTCAAATATTTATGAGGTAAACAAAGTTTAATAATTTCAGATAAGTAAACAAAGAAAATTCCATTCCATTTTTCTGGTCTCAAATGCAGTGTTAGATATCAAAATATCTTATACTGTTGTTTAGGAGGAAGTAGCTGGTAACATTTTGCTCTTTTAAGCCAGTATTGTGGGCGTAAATGACCTCTTCCTGGGCATCGAATTAATCCATTTTAGATTTAAATTTTGAAAAAAAAATTCCTCACGTAGTCCATTTATTTGAAAATATTAGTTGGTTCTGTCAAAAGCAATACTTTTTATTAAAGATGTTATTATACTTTTGAAAAGACAAAAAGAATCAACTATAAGATCAGGCATTACATACAAAATTGGGAAAAAGTATTCCAAGGAAACTTATGAATTTCAGAATTTGAGTTTCAAACTAAAATTGAAAATGTAATCCTTAAATTAAAATTAGGTACTTATGTCTACTATATAAAACTTAGACCATCTGAAAAAAAGAGTATTTCTTTTTGTTTTATCCAAGAAGACAAAATAATCTCATAGGAAAAATCTAAATTTAATTTCAGATCTCTAATTCATTATTCACATAGTTATGAAGTAAAATGAAGAATATTTGGCAGCCTTTTTCATTTTTTTTCCCCTCTGGTTGAGTGATTGGGAATGGACCTATAATTTCATTGCTGCAGCAAAATCTTAAGAATGGAAACATTTTCCAACTAATACAAATTGGTAACTCTTCAGTAAATACAGACTTAATGAGTTTCTTGGGTCATTGATAAAGTCACTTGTCCAAAGTCTTATATACTAAAATGCATTATAAGCAGTACTTGACTGTGCTTTGGGACTTCAACAGTGGCCTAAATTCCACTAGGCTATACTATTACAGCAAGGTTAAAATTCATAAATTATATCATCCGACCTCAACTTAATCCACAGGCTTTATTCTATTAGAATGTTTTTCCAGAAGAGTGCTATTTAATGTGTTATTATTACTTACCTGAGGCCAATTCTGTTTTGAATATGCATACCTTTCAGTGACTGCAACTGGATTTTAAGGCAACTAAACAGCTTAAATGATTGGACATTTTAATATCTGTCTTTTGTATGATTCACTGACCACTAATTTCTGCAATCCATGTTCACAAATCTCCCCCTGCCTTGCATTATACTGTATTTGACTTGTAATTAGCTTGAGTTCTCTCTTGCCAGGCTTGAGTGGATTCGAAATTTAAACACAGAAGCACTTTCTGGTGAGGCAATTTTAAGCTCACTATACAAACTTTGATTAACCTTCCTGGAATCTCTTTGGTTGAATGTATTGATTTTAAGGTTTTTCTTCTTGACCTTTAAGAGTCTCTATGAAATGTTTCTCTCGTATCATGAAGACTTAGATTTAACTTGAACTCCATGTTGATGCCTTTGATCGTAGCCTTCAGTTATGTATTTTCACAGTTTGTGTGAAATTACAGAAATGGATACAGCTTTTGAAATACAAAACTATGTTTCTCTTTTTGGAATATACTTGATGCATCTGTGTCAGCAAGGGACTGTATTATTTTATAAATTTGCCAAATCCTGGTGGAAAACTTTGACATAGCTCTCTATTCAGAAGCAAGTTTGTTTATATGGAATAACTTTTTAGTGTTTTTCTTCCACTGGTATCTTATAACTTTAGACAAATTTTCAGAAATAAAATTTTTCCTTATTTTTTTTTCTTATTCTTATTGCTGTATTTATCTACAAATTAATTCATGGTTGGCAGTTTTGTCATTGCTGACTGAGTGACCCTTATCAAAATAACGTAACAATCTGAGGATGTGAATGAGTAACCAGTAATGTGAGAGAAACAAAAGTCCTTTCACTGAAATATCCTTTGTGATAAACAGACAAAAGAAAAATAAATATTTTAATTTTGAATATATTATCCTGAGCAATGTGCTTTAAAATACTTTGATTTTAAAAGAATACTATTTCTAATTAAATCTTTCAAGTTTGTTATGGTTTAAGTTTGGCACTGGCCTACAATTAAGATATCTAATCATATACCTAACAACATAATGAGTACATAGAAGCCAAGAAACAAGCAAAAAAAAAATTTAGATTCTGTCAAGCTATTTAAATTTGAAGGAAAAAAAAACCAAACTAGTTCAACTTTATCAATCAACTATTTCCCCATCTCTCAAATTAAGAGATTTGAAGAAATGATTGTCAAAATATCTTCCAGCTTAAAAAATCTATGCCTAGGTAATCTTACTATTTTCAAAACAACTGTTAGATTAAAGGGAGTCAATTCTTCTATAAAACCTACATAAACCCATATAGGCATGAAATGGGTTAATTGTGGAGCTATATTTCCTTTTATTTAAAAATAAAAATGGAGAACTAAAAAAAAAAATCACAAAATTTGGTTGGTGTATAGAATCAATCCTAAAAAAACTAAGTCCTCTATTTTTCCCTTCCTCCCAACATATATCTCAGTTATGTAAGTACTTTAAAATCTCCATTACGTTTTACCTATTGAAGTAATAAAATGTTTTAAATCTATAAGATTCATTTTCATAAATTCATTTTAATCCTACATTGACTGAGTATAAAAATTTAAAAGGAAAAAGTTTGGTGAAAATTTAGAAATCAGTAGGACATCTCAAATTTAGGTTAACTATAGACTTTTGTGTCTCCAGAAGCATGGCAACAGTTGTGCACAGGAAGGATGAGTGAAAGTGATTGTCTCCCCTAGTGGACTGAAAGCTCTCATATCAGTGCTGCCAAGCATTAATTTTAAGCACCAGAGAGAATAAAAGTTCTTGCTAATTTGTGTTATTTGTTAAGGTTTGCAGCAGCTTATGGTTAACCAGCATAGTATAAATGAAGAGGTGGTCACAGCACCTTCCATATTGTCAACATATAATACAGCTCCTCCATTTATGATCTCTCCTAGATTTCACAATGGCAAAGAGGTGACTCTGGGTTCTTGAAGACTGTCTCTAGAGCACAAGCTTAGTAGGTCCTAATTATCTGGAAAGTCTTTTTCAGTAAAGATTGTTAATCAATCTGGTCCAGGGGATTTTTTCTTAGGGAGCTTGTGGATGGTTGGTTTAATTTCTTTTTCTAAGATAGAATTATTAAAGTATATGATTTCCTTTTCTGTTAATCTGGGCAGTTTTTATATTTTTTTAAAAATATTCACACATTCTACTTAGATTGTCAGTTTTACAGGCATATATTTAGGAAAAGTAATGCATAATAATTGCTTTAATTTCATCTTCATTCAACATTAGTGTTGCATTCACCTTTTTTCATTTTTGATACCAGTGATTTAAACAGTATTTTATCTATTGCATTTTTTTCAATAAAATCACCTCCTAGCTTTATTAGTTCAATGTTTTTATTTTACTTTCAATTTTATTATTTCCTCTTTTGATTTTCAGAATTTCCATTTTGGTTTTTAATTGGGGATTTTCTATTTATTTTTTCTTTCCTAGGTTTTTCAAAAAATTATATGCCGAATTCATGGATCTGTTCTTTCCCTCTTTTATTAACATATGTGTTAAGAGATACGTTTTCCTCTACGTGCTGCTTTGGCTGCATCCCACAAATTTTAAAATGTTGACTGATTATTGTCATTCTCTTTAACGGAATTATTGATTGTTTCTATGATTCATTTTTTGACCCATCCATTCTTTAGGGTTACATTATTTAATTTTCCAATTAGTTTTTAATCTAGCCTTTTAATCTTCTGAATTTAATTTTCATTGCATTATGGCCCAAACAGTGTTCATTTAATTTTTATGCTTTTCTATATTTGTTTGTCAGGATTTTATGTGTGAATACATTAACCAATTTTTGTAAAGGTGCTATGTACAGCTGAGAAAAAGGCATGCTTCTTTCTATTCCCATTCTATTTTCACCAGAGGCATACCATACATTTATTTTTTAGTTAGATTTATCTAACTTTTAGGTTGAAAAACTGAAATCCTCCACTAGTACAGTTTTATTCTTGACTTCCTCTGGTATTTCATTTAACTTTTATTTTAAGAATTTGGATATTATAACATTTGGCTCATATATGTTTAATATTGATATTACTTCATTGTGTATAGTTTCTTTTTAACAAGATGTAGTTTCTCTGCTGATTCCTTTTAATTAGGCTATTTTTGCTTTTCTTCGTCTGAGATCCATGATTATTACCTCTGTTTGTTTTTTCCCTTCAGATGAACCATATTAGATTCTGTTCAAACCCTGATTTTCTTTCTCTTTCTCTCTCTCTCTGTCTCTCTCTCTTTCCACGTGTGTGTGTGTGTGTGTGTGTGTGTGTGTGTGTGTGTGTGTGTGTGTGTTTCAAGAGTGTTTCTTGTAAAAAAAATGTTGTTGCATTCTGGTGTCTATTCTGCTATCCACTTCTGTTTTATGGGCGAATTCATCCTATTCACATTTATAGCTATTATAATACTTATTATACTATGGTTACTAACTTCGCATTTCCCTGCATCCTATTTTTTTTTCTGTTTATCTTTCTCTTTTTATTCTGTCCATCCTCTAAAATCTGCTTTGCCTCTGAGTAATTTTCTTTTATCAGCTTGTCCTTTCATCATCTCTTCTTCTTTTATCCCCTTTTCCTCTTTACTTCCCTGTTGAATAAAATAGTTATATTACCAATTGAGTTTGTACGTGTATGTATGTATGTATGTATGCATGTATGTATATCTATTGAGATCTCTTTTTGCACCTATTTAGATGTGAGGTTCAAACATTGCCCATCCACCCCACCCACCCCCATTTTCTCTTCCACTATAGAAAATCTTCTTTGTTTTACCTCTTTTATGTGAAATAATTTTCCCCTTTCTTCCTCTCCCTTCCCCCTTCTTCAAAGGCAAAGTCTCTTCTTCACCAGTTTTTAAAAATATCATCCCAACATGACGCATTAATGCCTACATTCTCTTTCTATGTAGAATACCTCTAACTGCCCTAAAATAATAGTTCTTAGATGACACATATATCAACCTCCCATATTGAAAAGTAAACATTTTAACCTTACTGAGTCTCTTATTCCTCTTTCATGCTTATCTTTTTTATGCTTCACTTGAATCTTATGTTTTAAAATCAAATTTTCTATTCTCCTCAGGTCTTTTCATCAGGAATGCTCAAAAGTTCTTTATTTCATTAAGTATCTTTTTTTCCCCCTTGAAGCATTATACTCAGTTGTACTGGATATGTTATTTTCTGCTGTAAACCTTGTAAACCTCTGTGTTCTGGAATATCATGTTCTAGACCCTCTACTCCTTTAACCTGGTAGCTGCTAAATCCTTGGTGATCCTGACTGTGGCTCTATGCTATTTGAATGGTATCTTTTTGGATGCTTGAAGTATTTTCTCTTGGACCTGGAAGCTCGGGGATTTTGTCCGAATATTGCTGGCAGTTTTCAATTCGTTGTTGATTTTACATGGTGTTTCATGGCTTCTTTCAATTTTTGTTTTACCCTTTAGTTTTAGGCTATTGGGGCAGTTTTTCTTGATAATTTCTTGAAAAATGATGTCTCCAGATTCTTTACTTGATCATGACTTTCAGTTAATCTGATAATAATTAAATGATCTCTTCTCAATGTATTTTCGAGGTCAGTTTTTTTGTTCAATGAGATAATTAATTTTTTTCTATTTTTTTCATTCTTTTGACTTTGTTTTATTGTTTTGTCATGTCCCATGGAGTCATCAGGTTCCATTTGCCCAAATCTATTTTTTAAGGAATATTTTAATGGAATTATTTTCTTCAGTGGACTTTTGTATTTCTTTTTCCATTTGGCAAATTCAAATTTTTAAGATTTTATTTTCTTTGATATTTTTGTTCCTTTTTTATACCAAGATGTTAATTGCTTTTTCATGATTTTCTTCCTTTTTTCATTTCTTTACTTATTTGTTTCTCCATCACTCTTATTTGATTAAAAAAATTTTTTTAGCTCTTCCAGGAATTCTTATTGGGCCTCTGTCCAATTCACATTTTTCTTTGGGGGATGCAGGGGGGGCTCTGCTTGTAGCTTTTGATTTCATTGTCTTCTGAGTTTATGTCATCATATTACATTTTTCTGATCAGGCTCTTTTTTTGTTGTTTGCTAATTTTACTGTCCTATTTCTTCATGGAACTTTATATTAATGTTGGGCTGCATTCTTGGTGTTGGGGGGAAAATCTCTCTCTCAAGTTTTGGGCTTTCTCACCCTGCTGCTTTTACAGCTAGTTCTGAGGCTTTGGAAATTTTCAGTGCTTCCCAGATGGTGTGATCTGGGAAGTGGTGTGATCGCTGCTGTCTTAGTCTGCACTCTAGTCCTTACCCAGGAAGGGCTCCTGATCTCTTGAGATTACAATAGATAGTACTACTAAAGGTACCTCCTCCTTCGGGACTGGAGGCTCTATGCTTCCTCAGAGTCCCTGATCCCGTAGTGACAGAAGTGATACAGCCACTCCAGGCTTCTACTCCCTCTTCACTAAAAGTGTTCCTCTTTACCCTTGAACTATGACCCAAAGGTAGATAAAGGAAATGGATGTGTCAAATAGCATTTGGTCCTACATCAAGTGTTAGCACTGGGGTATCTCTTTCTGAAGAGTTGCCAGTTGCCCTTACCATCTCTGTCTTGGGAGTTCCTGAAATTGCTGCTGCTTCTGTTACCATCACTTTTCCCACCACTGGTATTTAATCCACCTGGGTCCTGTTCTGTTCTCACTCCCATACCATAAACCTCTAATTCCAACATCCTAAACTGTTTTGGGCTTAAAGAATGTCTTGTTCTGACCTTTCGTTGACTCTACCACTCCAGAAATTTATTTGAGGCATTATTTTAAAGCTGTTTGGAGAGGAATGTTTGCAGAGCTCAGCTGAGGGCTTCTTTACCATCTTGGTTGTATCCCTGGAAGTCTGGAAATCTTTTGTTCTTTCTTTGAGCATAAATCTTTTTCATCCAAAAATTTGCAAGAAGGGATTTTAGTTTCTGGGCTATATCAGCAATTGTTTACCCCCCCCCCCACCTTATTTTGATGATATTTTGGTTGGGTAAAGGGTTTCAAAAACTGTGATTTTATTGATACAGAGGACTTCCAGCAAGGGAAATTTTTCTAAACAATGCTGTTAGACAACTCTTCTCCAACGTATAGTCGAATGAGGGTTGCCTAAAGTTCTGAGACATTAGATGCCTTTTTTCTGGGTCACACAGCTGTCAGATTTTTTCAGAGGCAGAATTTGAACTAAAGCCTTCCTGACTCTACTACATCAAAGACATCTCTTAAACATGCAATTTTTTTAAATTATAAAGTTATATTGTGATAGTAAATAGTTATTTTTTATGGAAATTTCGTTACCTCATTCTCAACACACCATATTAAATAAAGAAAACTTTGATACACATTTCTCGGCTCAAGGAAAAAGATGAGTTATAGGTAGTGCAGGAAGATTTCTTTAAATGGTATGCTAAGAGCCCTGGAGTCCACAGAAGTTGTAATAAAGTCATAGAATCACAACATTTCAAGCTATGAGGAATTTTACAAATATATTTGAAAATACTCTATCTTGCAATTGAGAAAAGTCAGGTCTAGAAAGGTATAAGATGTGCCCAAAGTCATACCATTAATTGGAAGCATAGTTGCCCCTAGAACCCAGGCTGTTTGTTTTGACTTTCAGAATGGATTTCTTAAAATAATGTCTCCAAGATTCCATTGCTTGCTAATGAAAAAAAAATACTCTTAAGTCAGAACTTGAACATCCAGGCCACAATTATCTTACTAATATTCTTTAATCAGAACTCTTATATGCTACTTAGTAGAGCAGATGGAGTGGTCGGCTTAGAGTCAGGAAGATCTGAATTAAAAGACTGCCTCAGATACTTATTTGCTATATGACTGAAGAGCTTAACCCATCTTAGTCTGTTTCCTTGTCTATAAAATGGAATAATGATGGTTTCTATTTTGAAGGGTTATAAGAATCAAATGAAATATATATTTATATATATATATATATAGTGTGTGTTGTGTGTATGCATATTTGTATATACGCACATATATGCACACATATACACACAGACATATACATATATGCACATGCATATATACTTTTATACATATATTTTTTGAAAATATTAAAATGCTATATAATTGCTAGAAATTATTATTTTGCTGTAATAAAAATTAACTTAATTTTACAGTTTTCAATAAAAACAAAAAAAATGATGATTTATCCAAATGTTGGAAGAGGATCTATTTTAATAATACTTATTAATGGTAATGATTTCAAGAATACTAAAAAACCAACTTTCTATAATATAATCACAACAATCCAATAATGACAAAAGAACTAAATGTTTTCAATTATGTTGTAACATGGAAACATCTGGAATTTGAAATTTATGGTACTTTTATTTAGGCCCTCAAAGCCATGAGGAAATCTACTTTTCCTAGAATCTTGCTATACTATTATGGTACAAATCTTCAAAATATTGCAACATTTGCACGATATTACATTAGCATGCTTTTTATCTAGTCTGAACTCAGAAAGAAAAACAGTTAAAATCCAGTATTTTGCAATTAATCAATAAGCAATATTATACAGTGGTAACAGTAATCAATTTGGAGGCAAAGGACCCAAATTCAAATGCAAGCTTGCTACTTCAATGACCATGGGCACAGAATGTTCATTCTTTAGACCTCAGTTTCTTCACATTTAAAATGAGAGGGGTATATATGATGACCTTCTAACGTTCCTTCCATCTCTAAGTCTATTTTTCTGTCTTGATTGAAAACGAAAACAAAACACCACCTTAATTTGAACTATGATGTACAATTCAGTTGCACTAACTTCTTTCTCTCCTTTCTCTGTCTCTCTCTGTCATACACACACACACACACAGGCACACACACACACATACACATACAAATACCTGTATATGTGAATACATGCACATATACATTCATATGTATGTAGAAATTTAACTGAAATGACTCATTTTTCAACCACCTCTAAAGAATTTAAAAAACAAAACTCATCCTCCCTAAATATCTCAGAATGCCAGAGTCAGCATTCCGACCTCAGCAGAGACAGAAATTAGAACAAATAGGCCCAAAAATCTTCTGAAATATATTACATTTGTTTCTCCTCTGGAAAAATATAGGTTGCTTGTAAAAATAAAATAATCAATAACTACATTTAAAATTCTTTTTGGAAAAGTTTCAGTGTTTACATATATAATCAAACAGAAGGGTAAGCAGTATATTCATATGGATCCTACTGACCACAAAGGACAGGCTACACTCTTCCCTTGACAGAAATGTTCTTAGATTCATTATAATATTTTATGAACATAATTGTAGAAGTCAATAAGCAATTAGGAGCCATCCTAAAGTGCTCTTTAGTTTGCTCATTTCCCCTTGATGCAAAGCTTGCAGAGCAAACGTGCAAGCAAATCAGCTTGGCCCCACCACTGTCCTCACAGCTCCCTTCTGGTGAGGAAAGCTGATATATAGCTGCTAAGCTCCCATGCTCAGACTCCAAATCACTGAGGTTTAATAAACAACATACTTTGTTATCACACTTAAATCTTCTACCAAGAACACAGTGAAAGCGCTTCATTTTTTAAAATGGCTTTAAGTGAAATTGGAGCATTTGAAAAGCCAACACACACAGTGATATAAGAAATGGCTTCTTCTATGAATAAGTTAAAGATGAGGATTAACTAAATCCAAGACTGTTACAGCCAGACACAGGAGTAACTGTCTGTATATTCAGTGTTAGAAACTGATAACATGACTACAATATCTTTGCCAAGGTGAAGGAGAAGAAATCTAATCACATATCCCAGAAACAAAATCTCATTGGGTCAGGTGTAATATCTGACAAAGCACCTCATAACACTTTCTGTCTTGGAGAATTCCCCAAGGCTACCTGGGATGTGTAATTTTTACTCCAGCCTGAGAATACATCACATAGAAGCACAGAAATATTGCTCAGCCTTACAAACCAAGGAATGTAAGTATTATATGATTAACTGAAAAGATCAATGTGGAAAAATTCCAAGTTCCATTCTTGTTTAACTTCTTCACCTCAGAGAATTTTAAACACACTCTCTGCCATGCATTTTCTTTGGTGAATGGCACCACAGAAAGGCAAATACTTTGAAAGATCAGCAGGCCTTGGATTTGCTCAATACATTCTGGGAGTTTCCTCACGAAGAGGGACAACTGACCCTTTGAAAAGTGTTTAAAGTGCTTTTTTAGAAGGAGGATTTAATTTGTGGGTTTAGAGCATTAAAGGAAACAGAGCTCTGCCACGATAAAGAAAAAACAAAACCATAAGCTGCCTTTTATTCATTAAGAATTGGCATCCACGTGTGCTAACATAAAGGACCATAGATTTTAACAAACCTCAGAAAGACAAATTTTATCCTTTACTCGGAAATTTAGCATGTGTCCAATACGTGAAAAATTCCTCCCATTTTCCCAGTCTTTAATGTGCTGATTCAGAGTAAGTGTACTGAATTTTCTGTTAGCACTGAAATCAGAACTGTCTACAAACATTTCATACCATATGTTGATATTTAGTTGAAGAAGGCCCCAGTTAACACCATAATATTCTCTCAATATTAATTTTTTTTGAACAAGAGAAAAATGTATGATTCACACAGCATTTGCAGTTTTTTGTGCATGCAATGGACTTTTCTGGGAAAATGGGGGTGGGGAGGGAGCTACTCACCACATTGCAGCCTGGGCAATCAGGCCCATTTTCACAGGTCCTGCGCCGAGCTTGGATCCCGCCCCCACACTGGGCAGTGCAACGTTCCCATGGACCCCAGCCTGTCCAAAACATGTGTGGGGGGCACAGCAAATGTTCATTACAGTATCTGTGACAGGGGAAACCAAGAAAAAAAGGAAACCGTTTAAGTGCAATGGAAGGTTGCCAATATCTCCTTTGTCCATCACCGGACCAGATGTTTAACACATGGACATGCTCTACGTGTAGGAGCTTTTTAATCTTTGGAGTGGTTGCACGTTGAATGAGGCAGATGTAGCATTGGCCATGCTGTGTGCAGACAGACAAGGTGATGCACAGTAGACAATGAAGAAAATGCTGAACTCACAATGCAGGATTGATCTTCCTATGCAGCCAAGTAAAAGGAAAAAAACAAACAAACCTTCAAATACAGATACCTAAACATGGGGAATATCAAGAAAATGACTGTGTAGGGAATTCACTTCCAAGGATAAATATATTTTTAAAGTAGAGGAGAGTTGGGAATAGAACGCTAGTCAAAACTCATTTAGAATTCATCTCTTACCCTATGTTCAAATCCCTGGCTTCTCCATTTCAGCTATTCTAATAATCTAATTTCATAAGTAATAGGAAAGATAAAGCATGCTCCTTATTTTTAGAACCACATTTTTTCCTTGTATACCTCCTTCAATGTACTACTGTATTTTGATTATATTACCTTTAACCTATGTTACCTTTAATCTAATTTAGATTTCTCATGGGAATGTCAAACACAACTGAATTAGAAAGACAGATATATCTAAGAAAAGCTATGCTCTAGGATTACAATTTCTCTTTCAATGATCTGAATACAATGATGAGCTAAGATTTCGGATAGTCTTTCTATTGAGGAAGGTGATGATCATGATGACGGTGATGATGACGATAATGAAAAATGACTTTTATAACATTTTATATTTTTGTGAAGGATAGTACATATGTCACTACATATAAGCCTCAAAACATCCTTGCAAGGTAACAGTTATAAGCAGCATTATCCCGATATTGCAGATGGGGAAAAGAAGGTTCAGAGAAGGAAGAAATAGACTTGTTCATGGTCATGCAGCTAGTAAGTGTTAGAAATAGGCTTTGAAATCAGGCTTTCCTGGCGCTATGTTTGATATTAGACATCGATGCTTCTGTTGCTCCTTAATATTCTTTTAACAATGCCCAACAAATTCTCTGAGTTCCTCATATTTGAAACTATTTCTTTAATGTTGATACTAAACCTGGAATTCACATATTTTAAAGTCCAGGTGCTAATATTTGCAAACAGCATATGGCTTTTTGTAATTTACTAACTTTAGTTTGAACGCTGTTAAGTATAAAAGAGGAGGCAGTAGAAAGAACATTGGATTTGGAGTCTGAAGACCTGACTTCAAAAGTTGGCTCTACCAAATAGTATGTGTCTTGGAAAGCCATTATCCTTTCTAGGTCTTGGATATCAGGAATGAAAGTGAAGGGTCTAAATCTAATACCCTCTGAATCTCTAGGGAGTTTAGTAAGTGATTTGATATGAAATAGAATCAGGTGCTCCTAGAATATTGAAGGGAATATTTAAGTTCTTACAATGTACCTGTGAAAAATAGGCTAGCTTACCAAATAATGTACAGAATATGACCTTCTTTTTCCTTTCCTGCACTAATTCCTAGTCAAAAGTGACATCACTCCTTCGCCTGGCATAAAGCACTTTCATCATCACTCATTCACTCAGTCCATCCAGTTATAGAAGTATTAATAGAGATTTTAGATATTACTTTGTCTAAGTTCTTATTTTATACGTGAGCAAACTGAGGCTTAAAGAAATGAAGCTCACGATGCTGCGTGAGGAGAGCTGAACCAGGAAAAATTTGTGCACAATTATAGATACATCATATCTGTGATGACTAACTTTGATAGACTGGGCTCCTCTCAGCAAGGCAAGGTTATAAGACAACTCCAAGGGACTCATGATGGAGAGGGAGATCCACATCCAGAGAAAGAACTACAGAGTCTGAATGCAGATCGAAGCAAATACTTGCTCTCCTTTTTTTTTGTTTTGCTTCGTTACTTTTTTCTTGTTGTTCTTTTGGTTATAATTCTTCTTTACAACTTGACTAACGTTTAGTGTGAAGATATCTGTAGAACCTATATCAGATTGCATGCCACCATAGCAGGAGGAGTGGGGAGGAGATTGAGCAGGAGAAAATTTGGAACTCAAGGGATGGTGGAACCGAATGTTGTAAACTAAAAGTAAATAAACAATTTTTTTTAAAAAGTACGTGGGACAGGAGAGGTGAAAGAAACACAAAGTAATTGTGTTTTTAAACTATTCTGTTTTGTTGAAATTCACTTAAATTTGTTAACCACCTATGTGCAAAGCACCATGTTTTGTTTTATGGGAGGGATGAAAAAAAATGAGTGAGATACTGTCCCTGTCCTCAAAAAGCTTATAATCTAATACACTATGTGACCTAGAACAGATCACGTAATCTTCCTGGCTTTAGTTTTCTTATTTTAATCTTGAAAGCATTTAGCTTCTGGGTGTCCTTCTAGTTTGGGATTGATTATCTTTCTAATTGAAGACCAAAAACATATAAAGACAAAGAAAATGTCAAGCTGAATTAAAAAAAAAAAAAGAAAGAAAGTTCAAAGTCAATAGTCAATTAATAGAAGAGATAAGACTTAAACCAGGATTTCCGGACAGACTATTGTTCTTTCTATCAGATCAGTGTCTAACCACACACGAGCCTGTAGCAAGGGTATTACATGGGATAACTGCACTATAAAAATAAAGACTATGAAGATGTTAGGGAAACTTGAGAAGACTTAAAAACTGATTCCGAGCAAGGGAAGTAGAAACATGGAAACATGTTTCAACCATGATGCTAATAATGTAAAAGAAACCAGCACTGAAAAACTAAAGAACTCTAATCAGTGCACTGACCCACCAAAGATGACTTTAGGGGGTGGAAAATGAAGCATGTCTCTTGTCTCTTATCAGAGAAGTGGTGGGCAGTGGGTATAAAATGAGAAAGATGTTTTTCGACATAAAAAATATGTTGATTTATTTGATTTAACTGAAATTAGTTGTTTCATAGGAAGGTTTTATAGGACAGGAAAAGGACTCAAGAAGTATTGTCACATACACACATATTCATAATATATATGCAATATATTTATGTATATATATACATATGTATACACATCCATCTTTATATGAATTCCCCTAAATTACATGTGTGTGTATATACGTGTGTATTTATGAGTCTTTGTGTATGAATACTTATATGCATGCATGCGTACAAGTATGCATGTATAACACTAAAATCCTGAATTTAAAAAAGACAAAGAAATTATGTAGCTCTGTTTCTTGTTGATGTTGTTTACATTCTAAAACAAACACATGAACATACGTCTTCTTCAAAGCTATTAAAGCTTAGAAGTTGATTAAGGCTTTTATGACAGGTTCCACATACAAACAAAGGAAATTTTATTTTTAGAGAAGGAAAGCAAGACTGAGTTTGGTGTCAGAGTTAAGAAAAGGAAATGGCAATTTCATGTCTAAAATGTCAGGCAGCTCCTATTTGATCAATTGAGGAAGGCTATACAGAGGAAGGAGAAATTTAGAAATAGCTAAAATTATGTAGGAGAAAGGATTTGATCTGTGAAGGGGGCAGGATGGCTGAGTGTGTTTTTGTAGGTAGAGTCATTCTAGGAAAGAGAGAAATTGGGAATCATTGCAAGAATGAACTTAAAAAAAAAACCAGATGTACCCTAGAAAAAGAGCAGCAGAGGTCTAAGGCAATCCAAAAACAAGGAAAGAAGCAAGATGTTCTGGAAAAGGCTTTAAAATACAATAAGCAGGTCTTGGATTTGTTATAAAAGATGCAAAGTATGAACTTCTTCAAGCTGCCTTCTCTATATAGAAAGTCTCCTACTTTCACACTGGATTTTATATATATATATATATATATATATATATATATATATATATATATATATATATATATATATCCAAAGGACTGATAACTATCTCAATCAGATGGTGTAAGGAACATAGTTTCCCTGAAGCCACCACTGGTTTCTTTTTGTTCCTCCTCTCGCCTGCTAAATTATATTTAAATAGGAAGCCCCTGTGGAGTTTAGGAACATTGGTAAAGCAAGGTACAGCAAAGACAACCTGAGTTAGAGATGATCAGGACAGCACTGAAGTCAGAAAGCCCCATCAAGGGAAGGTTGCAACAGTCCAAATAGGAAGTGCCTAGATAAGGGTAATAGAAACAAGAAAAGGGAAGAAGCATTGGTGGTGCAGTAGACAGAGCATCGGGCCTGGAGTCAGGAAGACTTGAGTTCAAATCTGTACTGAGACACTTACTAGCTGTGTGACTGTCACTTAACCCCTATTTGCCTCAGTTTCTCTCCTATAAAATTAGGACCTACTGGAAAAGAAAATGACAAACCAGTATCTTTGCAAAGAAAACTCTATGGACAAAATCCATGGGGTCACATTGAGTCTTACAGAATTAAAAAACAACAGTAAATCAAATGACTTTTTGCAAAAAGTGTTAAGATTCAGTGGGTGGAGTCAGAGTTCAAAAATAAGTCAAAGTTTTTCCCCAGTTGCTTAGCTTGGGATAATAGGAGTTGGATAAAGGCAATACGCACTCTGATCACAAAGATGGGCAGTAAGGGAAAAATGAGCAATCTTGTCTTTGTCATGCTCAGATTGTACTGATGTTAGAAAATTCAATTCAAAATGTCCATCAGGAAAACTACTGGAATAGTAGACTGTTGAAGTTTGCCAGAGGACCTGACTTTAAATCCTGTCTCTTTTATTTAATACCTAAGCAACCTTGAAAAAGTTGATTAAAGTATTTTTGACTCAATTTCTATCTTCTTCAACAGAAAAGGGTTGGGTTAGATGAACTCCAAATCCCTTGCAGCTCTAGATGTATGGTCCTAAGACTTGAATTGAAGAGATAAGTTCGGGGTCACAGGAGTTTCAGTATCTTGGACTATAATAAAAAATGTAGGCTTAAAAGGCTACTAATAACACAGAGATGGATTGGATCTTTTGACTCCCAATTAAATACTTTTTTCTGTATCAGATTTCATTTCAAAATATTACTATATCACATCTCTGTCAGTAAGAGTAAAAAGCTAGGCCTTTCAAAATAAAAAAGCTTGAGACATTCTAGAAACATAATTACAAATTTTACCTCTAAAAAAGTGTCATAAGGAGAAGAAAAACTCCCCATCAAAGTGCCTATATGATCTTCTTAACTTTTAATAAAATAAAATCGTTTCTGGAACTGAGCTTGCATTTTCTCTGAAGAGAAAATAAATCATGGTGCACAAGAGCTGCCTTACATTTGCCTACCCTGGCCAAGCTCTGAAAACACCAGGTATGTTTTCATAGTAAAGATCTATGGCAGGAGTGAACCTGAGAATGGCACTGGGGTCCAGGGTTTTCAGGCAAGCTTTATTAAAGCCTTTATTTTGGCTGCATTTCAGTGGTCAGTAACTATTTTCTCCTCTTTGCTCTTGTTGCCTTTTAATTTCTTGTTTCTCAGGCCTTAGAATGTCTATTCCTATAGTAATTCTGCAAAACAAGTATTGTAAGGATCTGTGAAATTGCTGCCCTTTGAACTCATCCTATTTCTAGCAAGGTCAAAAGGGAAAGAGAAAATGTTAGAACTAGGACTTTGACCCTCTATGTCTTGTGTCTTCATTCACAGAGCCAGAAAGGAATTGCCACCCTGGGAGAGACTGATGGCACATTGAGTCTAGTATCCTGTTTCCAATGCAAAAATATCTTGAAAGTGCCCAAATTTACACTGTTCTACCATGGGAAACATTTCTCTCTGATCCACAGATAACTAACATATGCTTTAAAAAAAATAAAACATCCTCATGTTTTAGAATAGGTAGTGAGACTTTAAAATATGCTTTTAGTTACAGAAAATTGTGAGAATGGATATTGTTAACTTTGGGAAGACTGACTATATTGGAATCAAGCTATTTATTTTCCAGTATAAGACTGGTATAATGGTGAAGACAGAGGCTCAGGAAAGTATTCCTCAAATATGCCCCGGGCTAGATGAAATATATTTCTAATCTTTTTTTTTTAGTACTCTATGTCTATGATATATTAAAATGAATACTTTGATTTGACATTATAAGTTGTTCTTGTTGTGCATTTAGAAAGCAAATTAAAGGACCAGTAATATTTTTTTACAAGTTACATTTTTTTCTCTTCACTCAGCAACAAAAATTATTTTCATAAATCATATATCTGTACATGTCATTCTCCTACTCAGTAAATATAGGTGCCTCTCTATTATATAAAAGATCAAATATAAAAGTCCTCTAGTATTTAAAGGTCTTTACAGCCAGGCCTCTTCCTACTTTTCCAGTGTTTTTATACTTTGCTTCGATCTACCTAGTCTATGAGCTAGCTAAACTGATCCATGTTTTTCATTGCAAAACACTCTGCCTCTATGCCTTTATATTCCCTGTTCCCTCTGGTCTTGAAGGTTTTTAATTGGGTTTTTTTGTTTTTTGTTTTTTACTCCTGGCCTTCATCACTTATCTTCCACAGTTTCTTCAAGCCTCTGTTCAAATTCTCCCTTCTGCAGGAGACCTATTCCATTACTCCTAACTATTAGTGAATTCCTTTTTGAGATTAATTTACATCAATTGGTACATATCTTCTATGTGACCAATTATTTATGTTGCTTCAGGCATTAGAATACGAACTCCTTCAGGTAAGGCCTATTTTTGCCTTTCTTTGTATTCCTAGAACTTAGCATATTGCAAGGAAGATACTAAGCCCTTGGTAACTGCCTCCTGACTGCTCACCCTATATATGATACTATGGAAAGGAAGATATTTTTTCCTAATATATATTGTTATCCCACTTAAATTTACTTAATATTAAACTGTCTGAGGGGCACAGTGGTGGAACAGTGAACAGAGTGCCAGACCTGGAGTCAGAAAATCCTGAATACAAAATGAGCCTCAGATATTTACTCTCTGTGTGACCAGGGTGAGTCACTTAACTCTGTTTGTCTCAGTTTCCTCAGCTGTAAAATGAGCTGGAGAAGAAAATGGCAAACCACTGTAGTATCTCTGTCAAGAAAACCCTAAATCAGGTCATGAAAAGTTAGACATGATTGAAAAAAGTGAAAAACAACAACAAACTGTCTGTACTCTTTGATCCAAAGATCCAACTGCTCAGCCCATATGAGTTTAAAGATGCAAAAAAAAGTCTTATGCCTAACAAAAAATTCATAGCAATATTGTGGGGGGGTGTGTGGCTGTGTTTGTGTGTGTGTGTATGATCAGAAAGGACTGGAAACAAAGTGGGTGTCTTTCAATTGGGGAATGGCTATACAAATTATTGTATAGGAATATTATCATATCATAAGACATAATAATTATGAGGAATTCAGAGAAATATGAGTAGTCTTATATGAGCTAATACAGAGAAAAATAAGCAGAAATACGTATATTATATACCTATCCATCTTAAGAGAGATAAAGACTAAAAAAATCATAAATGAAAAGAACCAAAAATCAGAGGAAACTGAATGCTATGCAAGTAGAAAAAACAATTATATTTATGGCCTGGATGGAAATGCCCCATTTCCTTTTAATGAAGACTTGGAGATGCTATGAGTGTGAAATATACACACTGGCATATATATGATGTGTGGTTTGGTTTGGTTTTGTTTTAAAGTCTTTTAAATGACAGATTCTGGAAATGACTGACTCATGAATACATCCTGTATTTTAAAAAAATGTTAAAGAAATCTACGGGATGAAGGAATATGGTACTGTGTCTGGAAAATTTCCCAGGCTGGAGGACAAAACTTTGGTTCTAATCTCTTCATGGCAATTTATTACCAATGGCTCCTTGGGCAAATAACATTAACTCTCTGTACCTCAGTTTTCTGTTTTGTAAATAAGGGGTTTATATTAGCTAATTTCTCTTTGACCTCTGAGGGTCTGTGAGTTACTCACTATAACCTTTGTTAGCTTGATCAACTTTGTGATGTTGGCAAAATTATTTCCATTTATCATTCATTATATAGAGGACTCCAGTTTGTTAGACCTCATTTTGTTAAAGGTAAAGCAAATTAACTTGCTCCAGTTGTAACAGACATCCAAGTGCATTAATGCTTACTCTGAGAAGACTAATTGACCTCACTTGGGGAAGCAGATTACTTCTAAGAGCGTCATCTCAGTTCACCACAGGATCAAATACAGTTAAGCCTTGAAAAGTCCAAGAGATATACAAACTGCAAACTTCTTCTGGTCCTTAAGATTATCAAATCAAACAGAAAGGTATTTCTTCTTATTTCAGCTTTGGTAACCTATTCACACAGAAGTCATTTCTTCCTTTTCTTTACTTCCTGTTTTGAAAACACTATTTGATACTTCTCCATTGACATAAATCTCATGGAGTACTTGTTGTTTTGGGAGAAGATAAATTTAACCAAAACAGAAAATATATTTCAAAGTGTACATATAATTAGATTCACAGATTTCCATGTTTCCATAAAAATGCCTTTGAATGTTAATGAACATTTCAAGAGGGAGAATTTGGCATACAGATAACATGTTGGTTCATTACATTATGTGGTATTCATCAATGTGTCACATGCATTTTTTTTTTCTTTTCCCTTTCAAAGTTCCCCAAACTATAATCCTCAAATTACCCTGGATGGAAGGTAGCTGCAAATTTGACCACCCTCAAAATTTTTGGAACTAATCATGTTCAGAAATACACAAAATGATTTTGTAAGTAGTTCAGCTCCCTGAACATGGTCCTTTAGCACTCTAGAAATGGGAGTAGAGATGGCTAGGGTGTCTTTGCGCCTTGATTTACTTTCTCAAAAAAATCCCTGAGATTGGGATATCTCTTTCCTGACAGAATATCACTTTGCATGGCAAAAGGTAAATTTTATATATACAGACAGATCTAGGAGCTGATATTTCCAATTCCCAAATTCATCATTTTTAACATATGAAGATCCAGGAAAATAAATCATTAAGCAGTCTTTGTAATCTCATTACCCTTTCTGACTGCCCCTTTCACAGATGGTTTGTCATGGAGAGCCAAATTTTCCTGAAATCTTTCAGGAGCACTGCTGTTTGCTATCCATTTTGTTAAGAATGCCCATTTATTCCTAAGATTTCCATATTCCTCCTGTTTAATCTGGAACAGAAATTGTATTTTCTCCTGGACAAAATAAAGGTAAACTCTGCAACAAAAGGAAATTTAAAAAGTAAAGGTAATCAGGCTTGTTTATTTTGCTGTGACCTTTCTCAGAATACTAAACTTCACTTTTTCTCTTCACTCATGCTCTCTGTCTGTCTCTATCTCTGTCTCTCTTTCTCTCTCTCTCTCTCTCTCTCTCTCACACACACACACACACACACACACACACACACACACACACAAACTGATACATTTACTCATTCACGCTTTATTCCTGATCTGTTGGCCTGAAAATATTAATAATGGTTGCTAAGTTTGTGAGAGAGATGATATTTCAGTGACAACTTAGCACAAGGTAAGGATACTTTTTCTTGGATGAACTATATAAAAGGAACAACATTATTTTCTAAAATTTAGTAATTTTAAAAACTGGGACCAAGTAAGCTTAAATAAGATATCCTTCTTTCCATTGGATGTTTCATAGTGCAAAGATAGCATTATTTTGGGACACTGCTTCATAGCAATAAACAGTAATCTCAACACATCATTCTACATTTTTTTAATTTAGAGGAATATGTACTTTATGACAATGGGAAAGTTTTGCAGACAATTAAGAATGGGTTAGTTTTCTTCCATAATAAAAACATTCACAGTCTGAGAAAAAAAAAAACACCTCACTTTATGCACAAATTGAATAAGAATATGTCTATTTTGTCAGCACTGTGGTTCTCACAGAAGTGATTTATTTTAACTCGCGTTCACACACTGTATTTTACTCATTTGTTACCATGAGCCAGTTTTACTAGGAAGAAATATGCTTGTTAGATAACTTAAAAGACTTAATCATTTAAAATAAGAATGTAATTGATTTGCTGGAAGTTTCGATGTATGCCCAAGATGAACATTTTGTAAAGGTACAACCCATTGTCTAATTCTATATAAAGCAATAGACAATGAAAGCAAAGATTTTAACCACAGTGTTGGTTCAATTTACTAAAAGATTAAAATACATAGAAAAAATTCCTGCCAATTTCAGTTATCATGCACCACCACCATGATTCTGAAATTGTGGAAGTTTATATACTATAAACAAAGCCTTGAAAATATCCCATGTGCCCTATGTCTGCTTATGTTTAAGACAGAAAAAATAATTGAACTAAGCTTACCACTAAGATGGAGCTGTGACCATTTTATGCCTTATTCTGGATTGTGGTTTTTGAGTCAGGTGAAGTTACATTTCAAATAAGCAACAATCAATTTCCCAATGAAATCAATTTCCCAGGTCTCCAGGGAAAAAAAGGAGAAATACCTCAGCAAAATTGACTGACTTTAAATCAGATGGTTAGTAACGAATTCAGCCAGGTGAACCTAACGAGCCCCCCAATTTCCCAATCCAGTTACACATGTGGAGTCAGTGAAAACTGAAGGATGTCAGAAAAAGAGGAGGGTCCAGCTTGAACTGAAGGGGATGCCACAGCTAGGTGTAGGATACAGCTATAACTAAAACTTGGGGACAACTGCACCACACTGGCATGACGTCAAGCATGGGAGATGGAAGTTCTGAAGAGAGGAAGGGTCCACATACCTTTCCTCCCGGTTCTGTCCCACACACACCCGGCCTCCATGGCGAGGGGTAGGGTTACTGCAGGAACGCTGACGAACTTGGAAACCAATGCCACAAGTTGTGCTACAGGGTGACCAAGAAGTCCAAGGAGTCCAGCCTCCATTTCTGTTGGGGAAGAAAATAATACATATCTATTGTTGAAAAGTGGCAGCAAATGCAACCCTCTTGATCAAAAATTAAAACAGGGGGGCAGCTAGGTGGCAGAATGAATGGAGCACTGGCCCTGGAGTCAGGAGGACCTGAGTTCAAATTCAGCCTCAGACACTTAACACTTACTAGCCTTGTGACCTTGGGCAAGTCACTTAACCCCAATTGCTCTGCCTTACCCACTCCAAAAAGCAAGTAAATAAATAAAACAGGCATCTACCCAACGATAGTTAAATGTGTGAGGGGTTACTGCACAATCACAAGGATAACATGAATGTCACAGGCAGTGGAATATGCCTTCCAAATTATATTCTCTCCATCACTGATTTTGAGATATTTTATTTTACCTTGAAGATGGGAAATTCTGCTAGTAACATAAACTTAACATGCTGTAAACATTTCATTGGTGATCCTCAGATAATACTAAAAAGCATTCATTTACCAAATCTGAGAACTCAATACAGGGTATTGGTGTTTCATTTTTTTAAAAGGACACATCTCTATACACGAATTCGTGTATCATTTGGTTTGCAGTTTGTCATTTATTTTAAGAGTTGGCTACTAAATCATCAGTATTGTAGAAGAGAAAGAGTGCTGGATTTGGATCTAGCTTTAAAACAAACTGTCATTTTCTATCTATGTGATCTTGGACAAGTCATTTTAACTTATCTGGGTTTTAGAGACTTAATCTGAAAAAAAACAAACAACTGTGCTCTAAGTTTCCCTCTAAATCTCGAGCCTATCAATGCATTTTATTTCATACATACATACACACATACATACGTGTGTGTCTGTGTGTGTCTGTGTGTATGTATTTATACATATGCACACATGTAAAACCACATGTGTATCTATATATCTATATATCTATATCTATATCTATCTATCTATCTATCTATCTATCTATCTATCTATCTATATGATTAAATCTATATAGGGAATTCCTGATAACGAAACTCTCTCTTGTAAGGCACTTGGGAAACTTGAACTGGGCACTGAGGAGTAAAGTGACTAACCGAGAACCAAAGAGCCAGTAAATGGCAGAGGTAGGAATAAAACCAGATTGACCTGACTGACCTCAGTACTCTATCCAGCCTATCAAAATGCCTCTCCAAGTCCATTCCTGAAACCCCTCTAAAAAACAAACAAAACAAAAATTTATATATGCTCATAGGCTAATGATATCTTTGATAACAAGGAACAGAAATATAAAACACTAATTCAAATGATAATAGTCTGAGCTTATGAACTTGTTACTGTATTTAAAGCCTTATAAAAGTGTAGGAGGAATGGTGATAAAATGGAAAGAACTCTGGCTTTTGAGTCTGAAGATCTGTAGTTGAGTCAGCTTTCCAAGTTTCTAGTTATGTGACCTTCTATATATTTCAGTAACTGTGGATTTCCAGATAATCATTAAGCCTTACTCAAGTTCATTTTTTTTCAGCTGTTAAAAAAAGAAATGGGGCAGTAAGGTGGTGCAGTGAATAGAACACTGGCCTTGAGGTCAAGAGGACCTGAGTTCAAATTTGGCCTCAGATGATTAACACTTATTAGCTATGTGACCTTGGAAAAGTCACTTTCCCCCAATTGCCTTGCCTTCTCCCCTCCAAAAAAAATGAGACAAGAAAAAGGAGGGGGACAATAATACTTATATAAGCCATATGATAGTTTTGTGGATCAGACAAAATGATGTATATTAAAAATGTTACAAATAAATATATAATTTCAGATTATAAACAATGTATATAATAGTAAGACTTTGTAAATATATACACTATAGACTTATAAGGGTGAAGTATTGTTCATATTTATAGGCATATGCTATTGATATTACAATTTAACTAAAATATCCAGGCTATGCATACCTATTCTATACATAAGCCAGAGCGCATTGGTAATAATATTTAATATTTCTTCAGAGATTTACAAAGAATTTTCTGTATAATACACCTGTGATATATACGATAAATATTATCTCCCTTTAACAACTGAAATTTATTTATTCTAATTTTCTAAACAAAATTAGTGATAACCAAAAGAATGATATTTTAAATTCCATTTTAGTTATTGATTGTTATATATTCAAAATGTATTTTCAATAATTTTAAAAGCTTTAAAAACAAATTTTAATTGATAGTTTAATTGTACCCAACATAAATATTGAGAATTAAAATAAATTCTTTAGAAGGCAGGTTTGCTTATATACAGAAAAATGAATTATATTCACCTCTAAGTCATATAACTATGCAAAATAATGAATCTGATTTTTATTGAGGACATTTTTATCTATATATATTTAAAATAAATACATGCAACATATTTTATTTCTTTCCCAGTGTTTGTGCTCATACCATCAAAATTAATTAGCTAAGATAATAAAGGACTGCATATAATCAAAATCTAATATAATCAGTATAACTAACATTCTTTCTAATGGAAAATCAAATGAAGAAGATCCATAGATTTTTAAGTAATAGTTTCATATTTGCATTTATTAGTAAAATGGCCTCAGTGACAAAAAGACTTAAGCTCAAGCCCCAACTCAGACAGGCTAGTTTGTGACCATGGACAAATTACTTCACTTCCTGAGGCTCCTAGACAGCACTCTAAAATGATAAGTTACAGGGAAGGTGTCATCCTGTCTTGCTAGAAGGAGTTTCCTCATCTCAAAATTACCTACAGCAATAGATTAACAGGTATTGCCTCTATCAATTTACCTGAAAAAGAATAAGACATGTCCTTTGTGTTGGGGGTGGGGGAGAACAGAAGGATCAAATATGTGATACCTCCAAATGACAAAATGAGGTGAAATAATCTCATTATGTTTTAAAGGAAAACAGACAATATCATACAGTGGCATTTGATATAATTTTAAATGTTCTACTTAATCTATTTTAAAACTCCAAAGAAAGAAAAGAAATAGTATGCTAACCCCAAATAAAAGTTAACACAATTTATTTTCATCAATTCTGGGAGAGGGAAGGGACAACCTATCAAGACCATACTGAGGTTAAAGTGAAAGAACTGTTGGTAATCTTGAGTGAGATCAGACTTTTATTTCAAGAATAATAACAAATCATTCCAAGTGAATCAGAAAAATTAACTAAAAATACTTAATTTGCCTAATAGGCGTTCAGTAATTGCCTTAAATTTGGGGGGCAAGATAGATCCCTGAATTAAACCGTCTGGTTTCCTAACACCTATCTCTTAATAAAATCTTGAAATTTTCACCAGATGAAACAACAATTGAGAAATCCAATGGAAGATGACAGTGACTTCTTCCACCCTATAATTTCATAGGGATCTATCACCAAAGCCAGGGACAACACAGGCAAATAGGCCTATAGCCTCCCACTATGAGTAGAGGAGAGGAAAGACACATATAGTCTCTATTTAGAGCAGACTTATATAATCAAAGAGGGCCTACGAGATTTAGTAATAGGAATCCAAAATATCTAGGAGGAGGCTGAAGGATAATCATACAGATTATAAACTCAAAGGGAAAAAAATTGATTTTCCATAAGGGCCACATGGATTCTTGGAAGAAATGAAGCAAGAGAGAAAAAAATGTAATAGAAGTTCTTGAGGAGAGAAATAGAAAAAAATAAAACAGACTAGAAGAGGAAACAATCTCACAGGAGTAAAAGATTTTCTGAAAACTAGAGTAAATCAAACAAATAGCAATAGCTCCATGAGATAGCAAGAAACATTAGAACAAAATCAAAAGACTGATTTTAACAACAACAAAAAAAGGCATGATTACCTGGCATTAAAAAAAAAAACTGAACTGGAAAAAAAGTCAATGAAAGATGATTTAAAATCACTGGACTCCCTAAAACCCATGTTGTTATGTTGTTGTTTAAGGTAGGTAGTAAGTATGAAATCAAAAATGAAAATCAATCAGTAACTCAAAGAAACCTCACAAGGAAAAGCCTCAGGAATGCTATAAACAAAATGCAGAGTGCCCACATCAAAGAAATAAATATCCTAATCATTAAGAAGCAACTCAAGTATCAAGGAACCATGATCAGGATGATGCAATGATGAAAATGAGATATTTTGAAATATTTTTAAAAAGATGTAAATTGGATTATGTTTAATCCTCAAGCCCAGATAGCAGAACTAAGATGTGGTAAATATAGTTATTCATATTCAATTAATCATAAAGAACTCCCTAATAATTATTCCAGTGGGCAGTTAGATGGTTTAATGAATAGAATGCTAGAGACTTAAGATCTGAATTCCAATCTTCCCTCTTACATTCACTAGTTATATGATCCTAGGAAAGTAACTTCTCTGTGCCTTGGTACACTCACCTACAAAATGAGGAGATTGTATTCAATGTCCTCTAAATTCTCTTCCAGCTCAAAATCTATCATTTCATGACTATATAATGTTTCAATGGGTCTAGAATTTCATTGTTTTGGTATTCCCTCCAATGATGTAGTAGTAACCAATACTTTCCTGCCATGTTCTATCTGTAACATTACCCCATAAATCTAATACAAAGAGTAAAATGCACTGACGACCTACTTTGTGTAGTTCCAGTATTGAAGGACACTAATTAGAATTGTTTAAAATTTTTATTGGAAACCTGGTAGGGCATCAACTTCCTCCATGACTGGAAATCATCAAGCAGAGTCGTCATGAACAGATTACCACCAATATTATATGTTATGGAAGGAATTCCTACTTCAGGTAGGAGTTAGAGTATATTATTCATAAAGTTCAATTCTAACCTTCTATGAGTGTTATGATGAAAATGGTGATGGTGGTGACACTTTCTATTACAATTTGATACATAAAGAGCTCCCTGTTTAACTTCAAAAAATATTTAATTGCTCATTTGAATTTTCCTGTTGGCACCTTGACGTTATTTTGTTTAAAAATGTGTGAATATGCCATTTATTTAGATTGATTGCATTCTAAGCTCTTGAAGAATCTGCTTGTGTTGCTCTACTCATTAATAGGAAATAATTCCTATTGAGTTCTGAGATAGTCTACAACAGTGGTTTTCAACTTGTGGGTCGTGACCCCTTTGGGGGTTAAACAACCCTTTCACATGGGTCGCCTAAGACTATAGGGGAACACATATTTCCGCTGGTCTTAGGAACCAAGACACCGCTCCTCTATCTGTCTCCAGGTGGCTCCGCCCACATGCATATACGCCCACATACGAATATTAAAAGGTCACGCATTAGGAAGGTTGAGAACCACTGGTTTAGAAGATCTTTAATTTCAGCATAAGAATAAAAACAACATGAAAACTTCTAAAAATGACCTTTTGCCAGCACTGTCAAAGCAATTGCAAAAATAAAGACAAATGGTAAATGGAACTATTGAGAAAAGAATCATAGTAACTTGCTGTGCATGTTTCTGACAATGACTTAGGGAGAGGAGGATCAGATTATTTCCACTCCTTTGTTGGTTCTTCTTTGCGAATTCATACTGTCTAAGCTCATTTTTTTCCCCTAAAACAACACACAGAAATCCAAACTCTCAATATATTAAAGGTAAAATCAGTCTATTATTTCTCTCTACGTTGGTACAATATGAATGACAATGAAGAGGACAGGGAGGAGACATTTACAAGGCATAAGGAAAAATTTACAAAAATGTAAACAATTCTTGGAAAAATTTTTGGTAATATTAGACTTCGTTACTTGTAAAAGCTTTCACAATGTAACCTCAAATCAGTTTGAATTTACAAAGTGTGATGACCAACCTCATCTATAGTTTAATCAACTTTCCTACTTGTTTGTCAGCATCTGCCCACACAAAGAGCCAAATAGCTGTGTTTCTATTGAATCAGAAGTAATTGAAAGACCAGATCATACTAGATCTTTTACGTTCATTTTCAGGGTACTTCTAGTGGTAGAAAATTCGAAATTCAGACACACTAATTCCAGAAATGTCTGAATAGGTTTTAGTGAATGAGTGACCACATCTTTCATGCCTTGAGACACATGGTAAGTAACATCTTATTGTCAAACAAAAAACACTAATTACCACTTTGCAAACTTACCCACATTAACCTAAAAAAGAGGTCATTTCCTCCTTAAGGACTGACATGAAACATATATTTAAAACAAAATTTAAATGAAGACCAAAAAGCATGTAAACCAACTGTTAAGTAGGCTGAGTAAAGTTAAGGGGGAAAAAAATAGTGGATTTTATGTATTAATTTCTATGTAACAGAGAAAAAAGGAAGTTAGAATAAATGAGTTCTAGAATTTAGTGTCTGAATGTTTTCCCCCATTACTGCTGGCCAAATGAAAAAGTTTATGTAAAAATAAAACTTCAGAAAATTTTTCAGTACTCTAGACACCCTTTCTGAGCTTCCATGCAGTAGTATCAAAAGTGAAGATGAGCTATACAATGTTATTTATTATTCTGAGGGGATTAATATGTGATTTTATATTTGGCATCCACATGGGATTTTTCAATGTCACAAACATGGAGTTTAAATTAGCATAGTGTTTACAACAAGCAAAAGGATAGGAATAATTTTCAGTTTTGTGATATGCTGTCTTGACTAATGATAATTAACTGAACTGTATTTCTGACATTTCTGAAACTTTATTTTTGAGAGCATAGGAATAAATGATAAGCAGAATCCATCTAAAACCATCAGGAAGCATTATCTGTATTGGGGATAAGCTAGAAGTCTTTCCTAAAAGATTAGAGGTGGAGAAAGGATGCCCATTGTTACCACTATTATTGAATGTTGTTCTAGAAATGCTAGCAATAGCTAACAGAAAATGAGCATAGTGATCTAGTGTTCTACAACCCAAAGATCCCAAAGATTTTGGGACAAAAACTCACTATTTGATGAAAAATTGCTGGGAAAACTGGAAAGGAGTATGGCAGAAACTAAGTATAGACCAGGATCTCAAACCACATACCTAGATAAGATTAAAATGGGTACATAATTTAGAATAAAATGTGATATCATAAGCAAATTAAGGAAGTATGGAATATTTTAACTGTCAGATTTATGGATAAGGGAAAAATTATGAATAAATTGAGAGCAGTGCAGATATGAAATGGATAATTCTGATTACATCAAAAAAGATTTTGCACAATCAAAACTAATGCACAAGGAAAGCAAGAAACTGGCGGAAAATATTTTACAGTAAGTTGTCTGACAAAAGCCTCATTTCTCAAATATAAAGAGAACAGAGACAAATTTAGAAGAGTCTTTTTCCAATTGATAAATGGTCAAATGATGTGAAAGGCAGTTTTTAGGAGAAATCAAAGCTACCTATAATCATATGAAAAATGCTCTAAATTACTATTAATGAAATACAAATTAAAATAACTCTGAGGTACCACCTCAGATTAGATTCGATAATTTGACAGAGGATAAACATTGGAGGTAACATGGAAAAATTGGGACACTAATGCACTGTTGCTTGAGTTGGGATCTGATCTAATCATTCTGGAGAGCAATGTGGAAGTATGCCCAGAAGACTATAAACTCTGCATACTCTTTGTCCTAATAGTACTACGGATAGGTCTGTACCCAAAAGAGATTAAAAAAAAAAAGGACCTATATGTATGAAATATTTATAGCAGTACCTTTTTGTGGGGGCAATGAATTAGAAATTGAGGGAATGTCCATTTACTGAATAATGGCTAAACAAGTTGAGGTATATGATTGTAATGGAATTCTTAAAATGGTATGAGTGCTGTCTTTTGACTCATGTATAAACTGCACTTAAGAGAGGCAGAACTGTGTGAAAACATTAATTTCACTCTCTTTTCCAAAGTTATCAGAGTCCAGTGACAAAAGTCAAGATAACTAGTGATGCCTTAGGAATCAGTGGATGACCATGGAGTTTTCGATGTCTGACCAAACTCTATGCACTCCCTGGAGTTTCTACTGCAGTCACATCCTCTAGGAACAAACTGTTCACATTTGCCTATTCCACCAAGGAAGTCTCCATATTTTTTGGGTAGACACCCCACTAACTCACCAATGTCAGCCCATTGCTGACCCTCAATACTATGATGTAATACTATTGTGCTATAAAAAAAAAAAAAGGTGAGCAGTATACTTTCAGAATAGCCTGGGAATGCTTAAATGAACTTAAGCAAAGTGAAATGAGGAAAACCAGGAGACAGTAGAAGCAATATTGTATTATGATTAGCTATGAATGACATATCTATCCTCAGCAGTATAATGACAATTCCAAAGTACTAATGACGAAAAATACCATTCATCTCCAAAGAAAAATCCAGTGGAGTCTGGATGCAAATTGAAGCATACTTTAAAAAAAATTCTTCATTAGTCATTTGTTGTTCTGGATTCTCTTTTATAACATGGTTAATAAGGAAATTTTTGTAACACTACACATATATAATTGATGTCTAATTGCTTGTCTTCTCAAGGAGGGGGGAAGGAGAGAATTTGGAACTCAAAATTTTAAAAAATTAATTTACATGTAACTGAGAAAAAAATAAAATAAACTACTTTATTTTTGTTGGTATTATGCAATGTTTAAAAAGTTTTAAAAAACTTTTAGTATAGATAATATAATCATCTAGAAACTCCTTATTACCTTTAAAAACAGAGTTTAAAAACAGAAAATGATTTTAAATTCTAAATCCATGGTTCAATGATACTATGCTCCATATTTTCATGTAACATACCTGGAACAATTAGCAATTTCCATGCTTGGGCCCTCACACTCCCAGCCTCCACACTGAGGAGAAGGGTTATCACAGGAACGAGTTCGACAGAGGCAAGAACCAACCATATTGCCATCTGTATGAGTACAGGGTATCCATGGTGACCAAGCTCCATAATTTCCATCCACTGTTAAATTCCTTGTCTAGAAATAAAATTCAAATAAAGGCACAATAAACATTCAAGATTTTTTTAAGATAGAAAAATTTTTTTAAAAAGCATTACGTGAAATGATTGGATTAGGTTAAAGATTTGAAAAAGGAGAGAATATTCAAAAGAGGTGTGAGAGTTAAAACAGTAAGATTTGGCACTATACCAAACAGGTCACCTTACCTATCTATTCTTGAAGACAATTATACACTAGAATACGAATGCAGATCAATAAGGAAGTAGATAGCTACTTAACATAGAGAACTATTAAGGCAATTTGGCCCATTCCCTATAAATTACAGTCTCAGAGAGAGTTGTGTAATGAAAGGTTAAAAATTTGCCTGGTCACATAGGAAGCTTCAGAGGTAAAACACAAATCCAGGATTTCCTGGATTCAAGACCCACTCTATATACAGTGTGCTGTGCCTCTCTTTTGAAAAGCATTTTTATATTCAGGTTTTTTGCTTGATAGGTGATTGTTATATTGGCATTATGCTGGAGAGTCTGGGGCCATGAAGTATGACAAGAGATAAGCAACTGTCATCGTTACACTTCATCTGATTTAACAATGAGTTAGCGCCTTTAAGTTGTCTCATAGATTAAATAATAGGTGGACCTGGAAGGTGTGCTAAAATTCCAATGTGTTCCAAACTCTAGACCAAAAGTCCTAATATATAGTATTTCCTAAATAAAGAAATTTTTGGTCTAATTATTTTCTGTTATTATATCTCTTTCCTGCCATGCCTAATATAAAGGAAATTATAGTGATTATGATTTTAACCTGGATTACTTTCAATACATTATTCAGAATACTATCTCTCATATTAGGTTAACTATGTTGTTGATAAAAAAAAACATTTTAGAAAGGTGAAAGCAAGAGACCATATAATTATTTTTTTCACTAAAGAGGAAGAATGAGGAAGTATAAAATTTCATAACTTAACTGTTTCTACACTGAACTATGAACATAGGCAAAAGAATTGTTCCAAGGTAAGTTTACTCCATTTGCTATATGTATGTCCAATACCTGGAATTCAATTTTAGCCTAAAAATAAGGTATATTTGTTACATAGTTTTGGAAAATTAATTACACTCAAGTAGTATGCATCTGCTATAACTCCTGATGTTGGTCATATTCCATCCATGCCAACAAAAGTTCTGTCTCTTAACTAGTAATTACACTTCCTAAGATTTGTCTTTCATTACTCTCCCAAGGAAGAGACAAGCTGATGTTCTTTTAAATATAGCTGAAAGAGCTGCAATTCATCATTTCAGAATACTGCTGACATGTGTTTATTGGAAATAACACATCATTCTTTGTGCAGGAAAGTAGAGCTGAACTGGGCTTTTGCTCTGCTGTTTCTCCCAATACAACAGGAAACAGTGATTTCCCATTTAATGTCAAGAGTGTTCACTCTCTCTGACATGGCTGGGTAAGTAGACCAAAGATAACATGTCCCTGGTCCAATTAGTGTCACAGCTATGATTACATCTCCCCTTTATTTTCAGTGTTCAAACATGCTTGATTCCACGGAGGTTGCTGAAAATCTTGAGTACCAAAACACAGCTTGCCCTCTTCTTTAAGAAGCAATAGCAAAGTAGACAGACAGGTAATGTGACCACACCATCTCCTCAGGCAATTCACAAGGTTTCATCTGATCCTGCCAAGGGGCCAAAGAAGACAGCAAGACACAGAGAGACTTATCCCATGGGGAAATTGTGATGGAAATATCTCAACTTCAAAAGCCCCTTGTCACCTTTCCCTGACTAAACCAGGAATGAACATGAATGGTCATATGATATCCTCAGGTTCTCCATAGGACACAGCAAAGATATTTTATTTTGATAGCTTGGGTTCATACTAAAAAGGCATCCAATCCATTATCTCTACCTCTGATGACCTGCTGTTGTTCCTTATGGGAACTGGTACATGTAATTGGAGACATCTAACATTTAAATCAAATCAATTTCATAGCTCTCACATTTCTACTTGTTCCCCAAATTGTTTTCAGGGAATGAGGGAGGAATTATTTAGACTTGTATTAGCTTTAACTGAATGTAGTTCATTTTTTTGAAAAATCATCATGTACATTCACAATACAAAATCTCTCCTGCCGTATAAGTGGTATTGTGATCATCCCCAGACTGAAACAAGCTCAGATCAATTGTTCCTTCAGTCAGTGACACATAATCACAGTAATTAGGCAGATTATTTGATATCATATTTAGAAAATATAGAATTGGTTATAATTATGTAGCCTTCCATTGGTCGCATTTATCCTGGTTATTAACCATTATTAAGTGACTTTCCCTTCAGACAGACTGCTCTGAGGAAGATGTGTATGCTCTTACTAACATCTGATTCTTTACTTTCCTATCACAATGCATTGGTAATGGAATTTTAAGATCCCCTTGGATTGGCTTGGTTTGGGGGTTAAGTGTTAAAACCCAGAGCTTGTGAAACCCACTTGTGGGATGGACTTGTTGACATGAAGAGAAGGGGCTGAACTGGGAGGAACTGGTGTTGTAGGTAGGGAGAAGCCCAAGCAGAGAGATGCCAGAAGAACTTTTGAGAGCATCATGGAGTGATAGGAAGAGAGAGACAGAGAGACAGAGAGAGAAAGAGAGAGAAAGACAGAGAGAGAGAGGAAGAGAGAGAGAATTGTCAGGGGACAGAGTTGCTGAGAGAGAGAAAGAGAACTGCCAGCCAAAGCTAACCAGACTGCTGTGGGCCAGTTGGAGCTGCCCAACATTTTTGAGAACTGCCACCCAGCGTTGCCAAGAACTGAGGAGGCATGACTGTGGTGCCAGCATTTTGTCTGTTTTGATGTTACTTTGTCAGAGTTGTTTTGTTGATAGAGGCCTCAGACTTTGTTGGGCCTAGATTAATTTCACAGGCAGAAGGCGAATTGAAGAGGATGCTGGCAATGTCCACAAATGTTGCGGTGTCTTGGTTAGGCTTTGTCTTCCCAGGAACAGAAACAGCTGAGAACTTGCCTCTGGTCAAGAGGAAGAAAAGACCTCTCCTTGGGTACTGAATGCTGTGATGATATTGTAACCTAGCTGTGACCTAGGAGTGGATGGCCTTTGCGTTTTGTGGCTGACCAAATGGATATATTTTATCTATGATTGGAAACTAATCTCCAATTGAGACTATCCAGGGGTGGAGTACTTTGACTTTTGTACTTTGTGATCAAACTGAGAACTTACTAAATGATTGAGTTATCCTGTATTTGATTTTCTCCTTTTTGTGAATGTTTTGCCTTAATTTGTTACTGAATATATGGAGAGTTACTATGCTTGTAATCAAAACCTGGAAGTTGCTTGTTCTTGGCGTTACATAAATTTCTGTATTCCTTTATTGAGAGAAATAACATTTTTGCTGCTATGTTTTTTTTTTAATTTTCTTCCTTCTACTTACAAGTGATATGTGTTGTACTATCCTTCAGAGAATCACATTGTGATTTGAGCAAGTTTTGTGTCTCTTCATACGTTATAGATAATTTTTGAAATGGCAGGTTGTTGAGGGATGATAAGAATGAGCACAAAAGGAATGCACTTCAAAGCATAGGAGAGTACTTCAGGCAGAGACTGGGTACTCCTTATTCCTTCCTCCAATAGGACTGGAGCTGGATGACCTAGGAAGCTTCTTTCAACCCTTGGACTTTGGCTCTAAGTTCCAATGCAAATTTTAAACTCAAGGTGGTAGTAGGTTTAAAAAAAAATAAAATGAAACATCCTAAGACCAGCAAGAAATATGATGTGTCAGAGACACTTTGCTACCTTGCAAAGATGGAAACAATCAAAATAGCTGTTTATGTTCTAACTATGAGGAAACCATTCATTAAATTTTTTTCATGAAGTAGAACAAATATAGGGTTCGTGTAGACAAAGGAGACACAGACATATTAGAGTGGAAGCTTAGGAAATTATAGGTGTTGTGGGAAAACAGTATGATATAGCGAAAAGAGCACTGGCTTTGAAATCTGAAAACCCAAGCATCCAGTCCTATTTTCCACTTATTGTGCAAACTTGAACATCTTTTTGCATTTCTGTTTACTTTTTCCATGCAAAAAATGAAGCCACGGAACAAGATTAGGGTTCTTTATCTGGTAGCTCATGGATAGAATTAAAGAGATCCTTAAGGCTGAACCAAAAAAAGTACACCTTTATTTTCACTAAACTATACCAAAATATAGCATTTCCTTCAAAAATTTAGAAATACAATTCTGAGAAGGGGCATAAAGGTTTCACTAGACTGCCAAAAGTTGCCATTGTTCAGTTATTTTCAGTTGTGTCCAACTCTTCCTGGTCCCAGTTGAAGTATTTTTGGCAGAGATCCTGGAGAGTTATGCCATTTCCTTTTCTAGTCCATTTTACAGATGAGGAAACTGAGGCAAAAGGAGTAAGTATCTGAGGCTGGATTTCAACTCAGGAAGATGAGTCTTCCTGACTCCAGGCTCTGTGCTCTATTCACTGTACCACCTAGCTGTCCCAATCTGCCAAAAGGATCTACGGGAAAAAAAAATCCCTAACACAGATGACTCCCAAGCTCTAATATCCTATGACTAATATACATTGACAAAAATTTGAGGCCAGTAATGGTCAGTGCATTATATATTACATTGTCTTTTTCCTATGGTAAAATATTTTGTCTACATATATTTGACTACACTGGAAAACTCATTGTGTACCTGATGGGATTATGGTAAGATTATTATGATTATCTATTTAGTCAAATGGGTTAATGTAGATAAAATGCAAGTTTATTTTGACATACCATCCAATTACAGTATTCATGAAAAAGGCACAAAATCTGTCATCATAAAAACATTGGGGAATAGAAAAATGGATGTTATAGTAATGTTGGCAATGGGAGCAGATGTTATGAAATTGCCAATGAATGTGACAGTGAAGGGTAAAACAATGCTGAAGCAACAGCTGCCTATTGGAATAATTGTTAGATGTCAAAACCAAGGATTTATATCTACACATTTGAGGGAAAGATTGACTAAATGCCATTTGGAATCAGAGACCAGGTGTTCTGTAGAAAAGAAGGCTACTTGTGTTGTATGCAGAAAAGGGGCATTTGACACCAGAAGTGAAGAATTTCATCAGAGAAATGAATGCTGAATATGTACAGTGGCATAAAAACTGGAGGGCCTAGATATAAGAGGGTCAAGTCTTTTACTCCAGGAGCAATTAGAAATCTTAAAACTCAAAATAGGTCTTGGCAGGAAGTCATGTTTGAACTCTCACTGGCATTTTTTTAAGCCTACAGGAACGTTGCTGAAAGAAGCTAAAAAGGTTTTAAGATGCCTGAAACCTTGCTGAGAAGTGAAGATGCCTATATGTCCAAAGAGAAAACCTGTACATGTGATTAGTGAATGTGGAAGCCAAACCTTTTGAGAAAAGCTAGGATGGTGTTTGATTAAGGTAGAAGAACACAATCCCCATTCTGAATGTGATCGTGGTCAGTTTGGTTTATTTGATTTGGAATTGTGTTACTATGACTTACACATCAAGACATCTTCCCTCCCCCCACGTCCTTGGTCTATTAGGCACCGTTAAGGTTCAGGAGTCTAAGACACCTTGGAAGAAGAGAGACTTATGAGTGAAATTTGGTAAATAAGGAGTATACCAATTCCATTCCATTATAGTCAACAAAACCTCTATGAAGTGCCTTCTCTGTGCCAGCAGTGGGATAAGTAGGAGGCATGTAAGCATAAAAACAAGGAGCTTCCAGTCTCTTCAGCCACTTGCCACCAGGGTTATAATTGCCTATTTGGTCTCCTTTATGGGTCACTGTCTTCTCATGAATGCTACATAAACAAAGGAGTTAAACATCGTGGGTATTTAATCTGGAAAATGCTTTATTGATTTATTTTTTTACATATTTAAGTACTTTAATCTTTTTATCACTAGCAGAATCACTTCTGCTTTTTTTTTTTTTGCCTAATATAGCGTTTTGTCTTTTTCATTGACTTGCGAGCACTCAATAAAATAATTGTCATTATCTACTGCCATTTGCTTAAGACGGCCTGGGATAGGTCCATGGCTGCTGTGTTTAAATTAATCTGAATTTACAGGGAGCCCTATAAACTTTGAGAACTATAGCCAAAAAAAAAAAACCAGAAGCATTTTCTATATTCGATTTGGAAACCAGGAATGCCATATTCTGCTTTTGGGGCTGGCAAATGTACCAAAAAATTTAGTTCTTAATTAGCAATATTGATACCAACTTTCTGAGCAATTTGTCCGTGTTTATTTTGGTGATATTTTTATATTTTCTTGCTACAAGCAAAAACAGATCTCCCACAGAAAGGAAGTGTTAACCCAGTTGTAGCACTACAATTTGTATCACATGTTGGGGAAATGCATTTTTCATTGGTCAAAGAGAATTCTTAGAATTTATTTTTAGGAAGACTGACTACAAATGTACTCCAATGGTATCTGGAGTTTTCTGACATCCATTGTGCCATTTTCTCAGAGATAGCTAATGCTGTAATGTAATTATTAGAGCCCCATTCAATTTTTCAGACAACCAAAATAAAGTGGAGTATTAGATATTAATATTCTCAATGTTCCTCTAGTCTAGGTAATTTGACTTATATAGTAAAAATGGCTCAATATTATATACAAATATATGATTTATAATGAAGGTATTAAACACATCATGGCAGATGCCTTGCTCTGCAATGGAATTAGAGAAAACAGTGAAAAGTAACAAAGATAGATATTTGCACAAACATTTTGTGCAGTTTTGCTAAAGGGGGTTATAGAACTCCAAGGTTCTAGTGTTTATAAGGATGAATCACGATACCCATTCAAAGCAGAGAAGTCTCTTGGTCACATGATATCCTATTGGTAGGGAATTTAGGGGTGTTCTGGACAAAAGGTTTAATCTATTGTCAACAGTGGCAATCTTATTGGATAGATAAACCAAATTCTACTTTGTGTAAAAGGCTATTCCAAATGGTAGTGAGCCCAGAATCCCCAACCAAAGTTCTAGGGGTTTCTGAAAAATCCCCCTTGCTGGTTCCCATGAGGACTTAATTCTGAGAAGTAATCAGTTCTGTGAGAGATTTTGTATCTGTATTTATTTTACACAACATCTTTTATTTTTACAGGTTGCTTAACTCATAACCCTGTCTCTGAAGTGACCCTTTGACTTTTAGAAGTCAAATAAATTATATATAATGAAGAAGTTCAAAGTGTAAAAAAAGAAAATTAGCATTGGTATTAAAATAATAAGGTATAAAAGAAAGAAAGAAAGAAAGAAAGAAAGAAAGAAAGAAAGAAGGAATAGATTTCAAATAAATCATTAGGAAAAAGTTTGTATGGCATACTGATTGGGGTGGGAGAGTAGATTTGTGCTTTATTTGTGTGTGAGGGCTCCCCAATACAGAAACTCTAATGATACTAATAAGCAAATTCCCTATAACTTAGATTCTTACAATATTGCCTGACAGGCATTAACCTGATAGGTTAAATGGCTTATGCGTCTGTCTGTCAACATGTCTGTTTATCTCTCTATATCTGTTTCTCTGTCACACATATGCGGACATCTGCATCTATGTTTTGTATATAGATGTTGTTTTAAATCCTACCCTAATTTCTTACGGTTATTGTCATTTCAGGTTAATACAGAAGATCTCAGAGTATAAAAACATACTTCTAGATAGGCATTTTTTAAATACACTTGTGTACAAGTTCCTATATTTCTCATTTTTTAAAAAATTCATACCATTGTTTCTGAATCTGAATAGGTGGGATAAGGTTCCACTTAGGGATGGGTGTGTTTAATGGGGGGGGGGGGAGCGTGACAAGTCTTTTGAAGCTCTTTTTATATATTTTAAAAATTATTTCTAGGTAGTAATGAAGTTAAAAGAATTGAGCAGAATTGAATTGAAACAACCCTACTAACTTTGGAAATGTATGAGTGAAACTGCTTTATTATAAGGTCCTTCCGGTATGCCTTTGTATTTCAGTCAAGAGAGAACAGTATTACTTTGAATATTTGTTCAGGAGAAATTAATATTTGAGCATTATTATTATTTTGAGGAGTAAAAGATTTTTGAAATATGACTATCACAAATACAATCTTGGTTTTGAAAACTTAATCTGCCAGAAAACCTAATCCAAATGATCAAATGTGTCACTGGCACTTTGTTTACATCTAGGATAGAGTATAAGTATGAAGTACAACTAGAGAAATTCTACGGTAGAAATCGAATTTCTTATTATAGTGCTACCCTTCTTCAGATACAGCAGAAACGGAGTACTATATGTCCTAACTTGGATGTATGCTCTAAAGTTGAAGAAGTGTTTGTTTATTTAAATATCATTTAAGCTTCTTTTATTGACAGCTCTAACTCAATAAGTATATGACATAGGTGGGGAAGAACCTGTTTTACTTTGTAGAATAAACATTTCTACCTCTTGGAATCTCTAGTATCTTCCAAAGTTCAGCTCAAGTATCATCTCTTACAAGATATCTTTTCTGATTCCCCTTAGCTGCTGCCATATGGTCAAATAACCTTGTATTGATTTTGTACGAATGTTGTATTTACTTTTAGGCATACAAATGGCTTTTCCAATACAATGGAATCTCTTTGAGGGCAAAAACTTTCAATTTTGTCTTTGTATCAAGCGTGCCAGCACACAGCAGGCCTCTTATGAATTAAATAAATATAAGGTTATATGTAAGTGACTTTCTCAAAAAGAAATCATACTCCCCATTGTTTCTATTATAATATTAAAATATAGTACATGTCCTGTTGTTTCCATACATGCTATCACCCACTGAAGGTGAAAACATCTTGGTGTCACATAATATTTTAACCTGTTGCAGGATATTAGTCAAACTCCCTTAAATATCTGGTCTTCAGTCTCATTTATAAAATGAGAAGACTGAATCATCCCCAAGATTATTTCTAGTCCTAAAAACCTATGGCTGTAATTTGGTATAGTTATAGGTAGTATCCAATTATTGTATACCTAAATAGAACTGTCCTGAAAATACAAACTCCTGTTTTTTGGTTGTTTTTGTTGTTATTTTATTATCCAATTGGGTAAAGTGAATCTCTGTATGGTATGGCACATCACACACACTAATATCCTTGTTAAGTAACATCAAAGATTATGGCAGCATGTACATCTTGTGTGTAGCACTGGGGATATAAAGATTTAGATCAGGTGCAAGCTGCTTAAAGTACTTTAAAAGGACCACGATGTTGTCAGTTACAATTTTAAAAGTAAAAAAAAGAATACTGCTCAATATCTAAGTGAGATCATCCTGTAACCAGGACTATAACAATCCATACCTACTAATATTTTACTGAGAGAGAAACTATCTTAAATCCAAAGTCATTAACACATTTCTTTTTTATGTATTTCTTTTTTCAATTCAATTTTATTTCCTATTCTCAATTATCTCCTTCCCCTCTTCTTCCTCTTCCTTTGGAGAAGACAAGAAATATCCAACTCATTACAAATATTTATAGTTGTGCAAAGCTAATTTCCATTATTAGCCATTTTCTCATTAAAAAAAGCGACAAGAAGAAAATAGGTTTCAGTCTACACCCTGAATCCATCATTTACCTCTCTACAGGTCAAAAGTGTAATTTCATCATGAGTCCTTGGAATTGTGGTTCGTCATTGTGTCGATCAGAGTTACTAAATCTTTCAAATTGTTTTTAGTCACAGTGTTGCTGTCACTGTATATAGTGTTTCTCCTAGTTCTGCTCACTTCACTTTGCATCATTATACAAGTCCTCCCAGATGCTAGTAGCACAGTAGATAGAATGCCAAGACTGGAAGCAAGGAGAACTGAGTTAAAATTTAATCTCAAATAGTTAATAACCCTGGGTAAGTCACTTAACCTTTGTATGCCTCAGTTTTGTCTTCTGCAATGAGGATAAGAGCACCTATCTCCCAGGGTTGTTCTGAGGACTGAATGAGATAATAACTTTAAAGTACATTGCACAGTACTTGGCATGTAGTTAAGTGCTCTATATTTTATTTATTAACTACTATTATTCTTAAGTTTTTCTGAAACCATTTATTGTATCATTTTTTTACAGCACAATAGAATTCCATCACATTCAAATAACATAACTATTTTTATGGTTAATGCTATATAGATGAAAATGCTCACCTAGAACACATATAATGATTATCTCTTTCTTTACACTCCCATTAGAGGGTTGTATCAATGGTGGCTGGAGAGTCGCTAGTTATCAAATCAGTTCCTATTGGGGAGAAAGAACATGGCTGACATTTAGCCATTTCCCTATTGATGGGCCTCCCCTGTTTCCAATTCTTTGCAATCACAACAAAGAACTGCTATAAATATTTTTGTACAAATGGGTCTTTTTTCCTCTTTGATATATTTCTTTGAAGTCAGTCCTTTGACTGTTTCTTTGAGATATAGGCCAAAGGGTATATTCAATTTTATAGCATTTTCAGGCATAGTTCCAAAACCACTAGCAATGTTTCTGATGGTTCACACAGAATCACTGATTTATAAGTAGAAGAGATCTTAAAAGTTTTTTAATCTGACCCCTTCACATTACAGATGAGGAAACTAAGACTCAGGGAAATGAGGTAATGTGCCCAATGTCATGTGATTAGCTAGACAGAGTCAGGATTTAAACCTAGGTCTTCTAATGACAGATCGTGTGCCCTTCCCCATTTTACCACACTGACTCTACTTCCACACCTGGCATATCAGAAGTCCTTGTCAGGCCATAAAATTCCTCAGCTAATGTATTGTTTATAAGGTTTCATTTCATTTATCCTGAGAAATGGTTTTGCTAAATTAAATTTTTTCCACTTCCTCAAGAAAAATGAGAAAAAATAATATACACAGATGCCATTTAGATGTGTTTTAGAAGGTTTTTTTTTTTTTACATCAGTAGGTAGTCTTCACCTTTCAACATTCATAGTAACATCCCTCAGCTGCCTCATCTCTTTGTGCCAGGAAGGATTTTTAAAGGGTATAATTAAAAGATAGCAGGTTGCAAAGTAATCCAGTGTGTTCCATCCACTGTAGGTTAGTCTACACAAACCAAAAAAAGATATGTGCTTTCTTTCATTTGTGTTCTGCTCGAGGTTGGCAATTTACATAATTTATTTTGCATTGCTTGCTTCTAAGTCAAGTACAATATCCATATTCCTGACTTATCAGAAGCACAGCATGATATATGTTCAATTAAATTGAATGAGAAGGTACCGATAGATTAGCACAAATCCATCACCTTTACCGGAAAAAATAACTCAAGTTTTACATGTTCCACAGACAGTTGAATAAGTAGTATCATTTTCATATGCAAAGGACAAGACACTATGCTGTTTTTTTTCAATCAGGAATAACTGAAGAAACAGCTCCTAAGACACTGATGCTTCCCACTGTCCTTTGATATGTTGGGAGGTATAGTAAAAAGTAGCCTCTCCCTAATAGGAACCAACTTGGTAGTTAACTACTATCCAGCCATTGCTAATACATATTTCTAGTGGGAATATAAAGAAACAAGTGATATACATTATACATATGGACATTTTCAGTTAATGATGCTATCTATCAAGTAACAAATCTGATCTACAGTTAACAAATCTGATCTACGAGCCACATAGCAAAGTTCATCTTGTTGTGACTATCAAGTCACACCTTTTACATTAAAATTTAAGTTCTTTCCATTTCATTAAACTTGTTTTCTTAAATTACCACTAATAAAAAAGAAAAAAAAATCTTTGGTCCCTCTGGACTTAACACATTTAGATTCTGTATGTAAATAGCATTACTTTCTTGCTTAAAGGGAAAGTCCGTAACTTTTCTCGGCATAAACAATATGGCAGGCACTGAAGCGAATGGGGCTTGTGATGGGAAGGGAGGGGAAGAGAAAACAGACTGGGTGAGCTGCATTTGAGTTTTATATTTTGATAGGGGAAATTCTAATTCTCTACTTTGAAGAGTTTTATTAAGAAGAAGGACTTGATATGAGTCCTGGAGAGGAGACAGGTCCCTTTAGGAGGAAACATAACTATAATTGATGTTAGGGAATAAGTATCCTATAGTGGAAGAACCATGAATTAGGAGTCAAGACACTGGGATCCTAGACTCAGCTTAATTACTCACTGTCTCTGAGAACTCAAGCAAACTGCTTAACCTCTCTGAGACTCAGCTGATTCATCTCTTAAATTAAGGATTCTGACCAGTCTTTCTCTAGCATCCTATGCATATGTAATGCTGTTTTTTGTACTTCTGTTATCAGGGGATTCATCTGAAGCAACACAGAGGATTTTTATCAGTTCATTCAAAGTTTACAAAAGTTCATGTAGTTAAGAGTAATCTCAAAAAGCAAAACCAAACTGAATCTTATTTTGTGAATGAACTCAAATTCCATCAGCTCTGACATTAGGAATTAATAAGACCACTAGAAAAACATGTTGTGAATTGGACACTATTAACCACCTTTGTTCTTATTGTTCAGCTTTGAACATCGTTGGAGGAAATAATGAATTGTTGTGACTTGGGTCTACTATAAACTCATACAATCCAAAGTCTAAGACTCTCACCCTTATCCCCAACAATGGACTTTCAAGCCATTCTTTTCTGCCTAACCCCTTCCCCCAGGTTCCTACTTTAGCACTTATGCAATTTGTCTATGTTGTAACCAACCCTTTCTTAACTGGTTTCTATCACCAGCACTTTATTCAATAATCTCTCCCCTTCTTTAATTTCCTCCTCATTACCAAAACTATTTTCTTTTCTATATACTCACATTTCTTGATTATTTTCTATGGCATGTGACATAGCACCTTAATTAGTACTCTCTTGTCCCTTGGCTTCCATTACACTGCATGGAATTACAGCTTTTCTTACTAGTTCTTGGATTGTTCCTTCTCTATCTCTTTAACTAACTCTTCCTCTTCAGATGATTTAAATGGGAATGTTCGGTGGGGTTCTCCTATAGACATCTTTCTCTTCTTTCCTATCACCTTTAGTGATAACATATATCCCCATGACTTCAATTATCACCTGTATCTACATAATAAGTAAGTTGCTTTTTCTTCTATCCCCAAACTCTTCTCAGAGTTTCAGTTCCACATTTCCTATTTCTGCATATCTCTAACTAGATTTCCAGCTAGAATCTTAAACTCAGTATGCCTAAAACTGAGCACATCATCTTCTCTCTTCAATCGGCCTTCTTTCAAACTTCTCTTATTGCTGGTAATGTTACTACTGTACTCTCACTTTCTAAGGATCGTAACCGTGAAGACATCTTTAACAATTCCCCCCTCTCATCCTACATGGATTATTAATTCTTACAATATTATTTCTACCTTAGCCATATAACTCACAGTTCTGTTCCATGCCCCTTACCCCTATGCTAGTCCAAGCTTTTATCACTTCTCGTCTAAGCTGATGTAATAATTTCCAAATCAGAATTTCTGACTCTAATAAATGTCATTTTCTAAACCATTATCTAATTGCTGGCTGAATAATCTGCCTACTGTTATGTTACCATTTTACTCAAAAACCTCAGAAATAGCCTCAGACAAAGTATAAGCTCTAGTCCTAGGATTCAAGGCCTTTCACATCTTGTATCCAACTTGCCTTCTTCAGAACTGGGACCAGTCATTGGAAATGGACTTTGGCTTGATGTAAAGAAAGCCTTTCTAACAATTAGAGATTTCCAAAAATAGAATAGGATGACTTGAGGGGCACTCCCACTTAGTAGAGATTTATAAAGCAAAGACTGTATGACCCTTTGTGGGGCGATTGTAAGTGGGAATTATTTATTTATTTATCAGATGCAACCAGATTTGATGTGTTTCAAGGTTACTTCTAACTCTGACATGCTGTTACTCATGGATTCTAGGTCAAATAGATTATTCTCTTTTATTCACACTTTTCTCTCCCTCTGGAATCCTTATTCTTTGGCTTATACCGTTACCTATGCTTGGAATAGGTTCCCATTTCCAACTTTTGAAATTACTTCCTTCCTCTAAGATCCAATACAGATGTCACCCCTCCCAAGAGAGCATCAGTTGTCTACTCCTCCTAAAATAAATTAATTTTTTCTCCATCAAATTTATCATCGGAATTCAAATAAACCTCAACTTTACAGTTTTTTTAGTCTCATATCTATGGGATATTATAGGTAGATTTAGTATAAATCAAGAACGGATAGATTAAAGAGCTCATAGATACTTTCTCATATTTTTGAAGCTTAAAAGGTATCAAATTAAAAAAAAATCTTGAACTCTAGAGCAAGAATGTGAGGTATTATGTGTAAAATAAACTACTCATAGGTGCCTTGCCATATTTTTGATTCTGGAAAGAATCATGATCAATAACATGAGTTAAAATTTTTGTCTGCTATTTTTACATTTCTCAACATTTAATTCTAAGCTTAAAACTATAGCTCCCAAGGGAACTTTATGAATATAGTGTTGTTCTATTTTTAATAGTATGGATTACTAAAGGACTCTACAGGGAATGTTAGAGATTCCCTCTACATGGGAAAATGAGACAAGAGACTTATTCCTTTGTCACCACCAATCAATTGCAGAAAAATGCCACCATCAATCAGGAGCATCCAAGAGAATTCCTGGAGGAGAAGCACCAATATCCCTCTCCCATTCCTAACCAATGGCTCTGTGCATATCCAGCAAGGTATGACATGACAGTGCTATTGCCTCTGCCTGATCAGCAATTGCTACTACTGCAGATTTACTCACCACCAAAGTCCTTGGCAGAGTCAAATGGTTCAATATTAGAAATAGATATGATTATCAGTAGAAATATAATACCCCATCATTCCATTTGATGTTGTACACTAAGTACAATGGAGCCTTTCCATCTAGAAATGCCTTGAGAACAAATATTGTCAGTTTTCTATTTTTAACCAGAGTGCTTAGCAGAGTATCCCTCCCATCCCCCCAGTGAGCTAGCATCGTAGCAGTTACCAAACCAGAACTGCTTGGCATTCTTTAAGGCACATCTCTAGATGAAGACAAGCAAACAAAGAAAAGCATGTGAGCAATGCTGTTCATAGGGCATGAAGTGGGCAGTAAGATAAGGACTCCATAAATGAATTTAGTAGAATTCAGATTTTCAAGGAAGAGTGAGACAAATAAGTTTCAGTACAAATGTTGTCTGGGCTTAGGAACAGTGAGATGTGCATATTTCAGAAGCTCTGAAGATGCCAATGACTGTCCTGATACTTACTGGACATGTTGAGATACTCTGCTCCCACTGGCTCATGCTCAAGCTCTCTTCCAAGGTTGTACATTTCTTCATCACCACATCCCAGCCACAGTAAGGATCCTGAGCTCCAATGCAAGCACTGCAAATTACGAGACCCAAAGATCAATGAAAGGGCAGTTTAGTCTGTTCCATGAAATGCTAGCTACATGTTTGGTCCTACTTGTTACGAGCAAGAAAAGGAATAGGAACAACGTAGGGACAACGCAAACAAAAGTGTTGCAAAAATTAAAATTGGTTAAACATTTATTTTGCATGTTAGAGATGAAGACTAGAAGGATAACTAATTACTAGATTAAAAATGAAGTAGTTATGGCACGTACAAATATGTGACATCTACCACTATATGGGGAAACATCTGGGAGACTGTGTAAGACAGGAAAAATCACATTTTATATAATTTCATATTTTATGAAGCAAGCTTTTCACAACAACTGTGGGACAGACAACACAAATATTTCTATTCCCATTTTTATAGAGGAGGGTGCTGAAGGTTAAAGAATCTAATCCATGAGTACCTTCTCATTCAATTTAATTTAACATAAATCATTCCATACCGCTAATAAGTCAGGAACAGGAATAATATACTTGACTTAGAATTTAGCAACACAAAATAAATATGTGTCCAAGGTCACACTAAAAGTGCTTTAGGCAAAATTTATCTGAGTCTAAGCTCAATACTACTTCAACAATGCCACCAAATAATCTGGATGTTTCAGCTCACATATGTTATCACAGCTACAGTCAATGTTCTGCAATTAGCAGGAAATGAAGTCTAACTTTTTTGAATTACAAGTAATTGGAGAATATTTGTGATGCACAGCATAATCATATCTTATGTATATATATACATATATATATATATACACATACACATACACATACATATATGTGTGTAACATATTTCCATTTATTAAAATAGTGACTATTTTCAACAGGCAAGAGTCATTTCAACTTGCTTTGTTTTTGTTTACTCATCCATCAAATGAGCACATGAATAGATGATCGATTCCAGCTCTAGAATATAATAATTCTACATGGGAAATTTTTGATAAATTTACGGATCTTAAAATGTATTTTTAAGTACAGTATAATAGTGCCTTTCATGTATTATATGTGTTTTGAAATAGACAAATTGTTTTCCCTAAGCTATAAAATCACATTAGACTGATTATAAAGTGTGAATAATTCATTTAATCTCTGTCTAAATGAAAGATTTCACACACAAAATGGATATTTTGCATGAAGGTCCCTCATACTATTTGCCAAAGGAAAGAAAAATAGGAGATGGACAGCAAGGCAAAGAGAGATATCAAAATAAGCAGTAACAAGTGGTAGTTCAAGGCAGTCAGTATGACCTTCCTTCAAACTCTGACCACTAGGAAAGAATTTTTCAATTTTGGACTCTTGCCCATACCCAGGCTAGAGTTTTTCATAGAACAAGAAACACAAATAATTTACTTTATAGAGAACATATCCAAAGACTCCCCAGCTCAGCCCGACTGTTTTATTATGTAAGCCAGTTTTGTGAGCAGCAGCTCTATAGCTCTCTCCCACAATTGGGTGAAATAACATTGTAGAGTTCAATATAGAACCAGTCTCTCCTGGCATATGGCAGATAGCCCAAAAAAACAACACGTTGATTTGGTGAGAAAGACAAGGTCTTGTACTAGAAGTGCTTTCTCTAGTTCCTTTCCATATTACCTTTATGCCCTACAGTTAAATAATGGAATACTGTTATTTGGGAAGAAGAGCGATCATCAACATATTTACAATTCTTGTATCATGTCATTACTTAGAAATTACCATTCGGTAGCATTTACCTGCTCGTGTTCCTTAGAAAAACAACCCTCAAGAGGGAAAAAAAAATCTAAACTCTCAAACCACAAAAGGAAAATGAAACGATATGTAAAAAATATCTAGGAACTAAGAGGAAGAAAGGGCAAGGAAGCTAGTACTGTGTAAGTACCCCTCTTCTTTTCCCTAAAGGATCCAGAACATTTATTTTCAGTAATCACGTTACTACAGAGAAAATTGCAATCAATTCTTTTTTATTTTTAAATGTTCAGGTCCCAAGTCATCATTAACACTGGAATTCATTACATCATTCTATTTGTATGTACAAAAGCCTCTGCAATATGACATACAGCGTAGCTTAGAAAGGACTAGACCAGTCAACATGACATACAGTGTAGCTTAGAAAGGACTAGACCAGTCCTGTTTTGAACTCACCTCGCAAGATGCTACTATGTAAACACATGTTATGTTTAAATATGTATGTAAAAATATGACTAAATTACAATAGCATTTTGTGTTCAGTTTCACGAATGCTATGAGGAAGCTCAAGATCAAGAAGGGAACTTGGAGGATATCCAGCCCAACCCCTCGTTTTCTAGGTGAGGTCCAGGAAGATTATGATTTGCCCGAGGTACAGAGTTAGAAGTATCAGAAGATTTTGAACCCAGGCCCTCTGACTCCAAAGCCAGGGCTCTTTTCCCAGTACAATGCTTCCTCCAAACATCTGACCTGATCAGGTGTTATCCCTGTTCTGCCTCCCTATGAAAATCATATTAGATTTGGCATGATAGAATGTGCCATCTAGGTGGATAGGCCTGAAGTCAGGAAGATTCATCTGAATTCAAATCTGGCATCAGATACCAGGTATTAGCTGTGTGATCCTGGACAAGTTACTTAAACCTATTTGCCTTGGTTTCCTCAACTGCAAAATGAGCTGGAGAAGGATATGGCGAACCATTCCAATCTCTTTGCCAAGAAAACCAAAAATAGGGTAATAAAAGGGCAGACAATGATTGAAACGACCGAACAACAATACTTTAAGATGCTACTTCCAAAATAAAGCAAAGGAGCCATACCTCACTGATTTAATGAACTGTCTATATTATATAACAGCATTCTTGTGATGTAATTTTTCTCAAATGGTCGACCTCCACATGAATGTTGGGGAAAACACAATAAGGCCATATTTAAAGAGCTATAAAAAGTCATGTAAATCAATTTTCATTTATTGGTTATAAGACAGATAGTTAGTAACAAGAATAAAGCTTCCCTAGAAAAATGGGAAACAAAATCTTCGAATTCCCTTCATTTTCTGCCATCTTACTGCACATTTCCCTACACTTTGAATAGCTTTCAACACCACTGAAATAATATTTTAGTGTTAACTATGGAAATATTTTTCAGTATTTTAAGGAATGATTGCCTGCAATAATATTGCTTTCTTCCTATAGGGCCAATTATTCTTTGGAATGTTCTTAACTTTCCGTTTAAAGGAAAAAAAAAAATTGAGGAGTGGCTAGGTGGCACAGCAAATAGAGCACTTGCCCTGGACTCAGAAGGACCTGAGTTTAAATCCGGCCTCAGACATAATACTTACTAGCTGTGTGACCTTGGGCAAGTCACTTAACCCCAATTGCCCTGCCTTCTCCTCCTCCAAAATGAAAAAAAGAAAAAAAGAAAAAAAGAAAAAAAATTGAATTTTTCTTTGTGCCAGATATGTGTGTACGAAGTATTGGTTTATGTTTGTATATGTATATACCATCTATATATTATATAGAATTATATACCATCTATATATATATTATATACATATATTATATGTATCTTAAAATAATGAGAATATGTTTTCATGATAGTGAAGTAATTTTAATTTATATTATTATTTATCAGAAAGTACCTGGTTGCCAACTTCCATTATAATAAATTATTTTTGGAAGCCAGGAAATTTCTATAATGAAATCTGGAAAATTATGGCCTTCTTGATAGCCCTGTCATGAGATTCATAGATATAAGTTCTCTTTGTACCACTTTCATATTTATATAGAAATTTAAAATACCTTTTAAGTGGCAATTCCCAAGGATTCTCTGGTTTAATATGATTTCTGGACATATCTGAGTAGAGAGCATTTTTTTTTAGTTGGAAAGTCACTGTGGATTGAGATTAAAATGTTGCTGAAACATGTACAAGGTTTTTATTTATATCTTTTGAATTACAAAATTCTATTTTTTGTGAACGTAACACAAATTATTTGAGTGAAACAAATGAACAGATGAAATAAAGATACATACTTTCACCTAGATTTTCACACTATTTCTACAAATCTGAAAATAATTGCAGAATCATTCTCCATCCATGCTTGGGGTGGGGACTATCAATAGAACTCCTAGAAGACATGCCCACATTGATTAGATCACAGACCTATTGATACTGAAATATTAGGGGACAAATTCATCTCCATTAATTCCAAGGAATACTGGGTCAGCAGATGACTTTAGTTCAGTTTTTTTTTTCATGAGTGTTATAATACACAGCGTAAACTTTGAGGGCTAAATATATTAACACAATTGTTAAACGATGTTTAACACACATTTATTTTTTTAAAAATGAGTCTTAAGGGGCAGTTAGTTGGTGCAGTAGATAGAGTGCAGGGCTTGGAACCAGGAACACTCATCTTTGTGAGTTCAAATGCAGCCTCAAACATTTGCTAGCTGTGTGACCCTGGCCAAGTCACTTAACCCTGTTTGCCTCCATTCTATCAAATATCTATCAAATAAGCTGCAGAAGGAAACAGCAAACCATCTCAGTATCTTTGTTAAAAAAAAATGAATTTTTAATGTTTTTTTTTAAATAAGGTTATACTCTGGTTTTTGTCATTATAATTAAATAGCTTTAAAAGTAAAGTCCCTTTTAATCAGTCAGTCAGTCAGTCAGTCAACAAGCATTTGTTAAGAGCTTACCATGTGTCAAGCACTATGTTAAATGCTAAGGATATCAACAACAAAAACAAAAAAAGGCAAAAACAATCCATATCCTCAAAAAGTTCACTTTTTTTTTTTTGCTTTTTGGAGGGCAATTGGGGTTAAGTGACTTGCCCAAGGTCACATGGCTAGTTTGTGTGTTAAGTGTCTGAGGCCGGATTTGAACTCAGGTCCTCCTGACTCCAGGGCCAGTTCTCTATTCACTGTACCACCTAGCTACCCCCAAAAGCTCACTTTTTAGTGTAGGAGATGACTTGTATATAACTAAGTACATACATGGCATCTAGAGTGTAAATTAAAGATGAAATGTAACCAAGGAAGGAACTAGCAGAGTAGCTGTGAGGGCAGGGGCAGGGACTAAAAAGGCCTCCTGAATTAGGTAAGATTTGAGTAGACTTGAAGGAAGCTAGAGAAATAAAGAAACACAGATGAAGCGGGAGATGATTTGAGGAGCTTTAAATGACAAAGAGACAGCTTTATATTCAATCTGAGAATTAATAAAGAGCCTTGAAAATCTACTGAGCAGGGGGCTTGGCATGGGCAGAACTATGCTTGTTTATAATAGGTGTACCAAAAATGTTTGTTGAATGAAATGATAAGTGAATAGCAGATATTAGAAAAACTGCTGTGTTTTCAGTCCTTTTAATGTAAAGTAACAAGCAAGTACATAACAAAGTAGCCCACAGAAAGATCTACAGAAGCTGGCAGTTTGGAAGTTAGCAGGAAGGAATATTTCCCTGCTGGTCAGCTCTTTCAGTACTTTCATTAAATTATAATCAAGAAACACAGGAAATGGTCTGAGTCATTTGATTTAAAGTAGATTCAGAATAAATATAGCATTTTCTTTCTCCATATCCATGCCATTATAGACATCATTCAGAAAATATGCTGTCAAAACCCAAATGGAACAGGTGCCATATGGAGGCATGCTGGTCAACTGACTGTACCCAGCCTATACATTACAATGAATTTAAGCTTTTCAGAGAAAGAAGTCAGATTCATTGAAGTTATATCAGCATACTTGAAGCATTTACATTTGGTTTTTATCTGTTTGTTTAATATAAATTTCATTTTAGGAATATCTTCATTGCAAGTCAAGTGCTTGCAGAAAAACATCCTTTGTGAACACTTGGTACCAAAATAAAGACTTTACAGAAAGAAGGAAGAAAAGAGAGAAGAATAAGGGAGAAAGGAAGGGAAGTGGAAAGAGAGAGAGGGAAGAAAGGGAGATAGAAAGAGAAGCCCTTGAGTTCATGTCACATTAAGATTGTCTGACAGAAATTAGGGTATTTATTCTGGAGAAGGAAAGACTAAGAAAGGGTAGGGTGAATTTTAAAAAAAAACTGTCATGTGGGAGAGGAAAGAACTAAAATTTGCTGAGAGGTATGATTAAACTTGATTTCAGGGGACAAAAATTTCTATCCATTAGAACTGTCCAAAAGGAAAAAGAACTGCTGTGGGTTACCTCCTACTTGGAAGTCTTCAAACAGACAGATGATCACTTACTGGAAAGGTTATAGTAGGAAATGATTTAGGTTAAGAGTTAGAATAAATAATCTCTAATTTCTCTTCTAACTCTATAATTCTGTAAAGTATCATGTGATTTATATAATGTATGATGTTCCTGATAATCACAGAATTGGACTATTGAAAATGCATTTGTTTCTCTACGGTAAAATCCATAATTTTGAAGTTTTGATTATTGAAATTAGGGGACAAAAATGGTATGACTTCATTCCTGGAGCTCAACTCTTTGGGCTTTTCCCATCTGCTTGCCAGAAGCACCCTTGCTCTCCACTCCAACCTAACCTGTCCCCTTTCCAGTTTTCCCTTCAGTGTCCTCTTTCCCCAGTCTCCTCAAATTGTAAGCCCTTTGAGGATAGGTATTTTCTGGATCAGTGGTATTTTGATTCCCAGCACTTAGTACAGTGCCTGGCAAACCATAAACAATAAATGCCTTATTTATCCAATAAATGCATTATCTATCTAATTACCTATTATGGAAAGTAGAAATGCTAGCATTACTTAAATGATATTGACAAATCTAGAACAGATCCTATTTACTTTATGTAGTTTGTCTTATCTCTTTGAACAGAGCAAGAGATTAGTCAACTCAATGATCTGTAAATACAGAAACCACCTGCTACTTTCCTCCTGAAATTTTGTGATTGGTAGGAAGCATATGTAAGAGGATAAAACTCAACTGTCAGGATGGCCCTTCCCAAGGGTGAGCCAGGAGAGTGAAACATGTTTGGGAGTTCAGAGTGATCATACACATGACATAAGGTACAATGTTACAGATCTGATCTTGACTTACTGGAGTGACATTGACCCCATCCTTCCCAAGCAAAGTAGTGCTTACCATGCATTGTAAGGGTGAATGCCCAGGACAATCACTCAAGGTTGATATGTGGCCAGCCATACAGTTGTTAGACTTTTTCCCCATCATGTACAAATAAGAAAATAAATGAGACATACTGAGCATTTTTTAAACAAGTGTAATAATAATGCAGAAAATGCTGACTGCTCTATTTATAAAGCCACAGTCTCACGGCAATTCTGTTCCTGGCTATTAACATGAAAAATGTTACAAATATTCAATTCAAAAGTCATTTATTAAGCTCTTGTTACAGGAAAGTCTCAATTTCAGTTTGCCTCAGTTTCCTTATCTGTAAAATGAAGATAATAATTATATCAATTGTCATTTTGAAGATTAAATGAGATAATTGTAAAGAGCTTAGTGCAGTGCCTACCACATTAAAAGGGCTCTCTAAAAGTTAGCTATTATTCTTACAGATATAAGTCACTGTACTAGACATTGGACATATTGGCATAAGATCCCCTTTTCTATATCACAAATGTGCTCAAACCATACCTGTAATGTTCAGTTATAGGAGCCACATTATGGGAGTGATATTAAGGGACCAGACAATTGCTAGGAGAGAAAAAAAAATGGGATGCTAGAAGGGCATGAGACCATATCAGCAGGGGCTTGTGGGATTGATTAGCTAACAGTGTTTGACTTAGAAAATATTTGAGTGCAGATTTGGGGGGGGGGGGCGGTATTTGGGAGGGGAGTAGAGATTGTAATGTTCAAAGTTTGAAAGGCTGGCATGTGAAAGAGGGTTTTGATTTTTTTCTGTTTGGTCCCAGAGGAAAGAAGTAAGAATGAGTAAAAAGTCGCAGATAATCAGTTTTGGGCTACTAAGAAAGACTTGTTAAGCAATTTGTGTATGAATGAGCTGTCTTAGAAGGCTGTATCTTCAAGGAGAGTCAGGATGGCTACTTATTAAGAATCTTCTAGAAAGGATTCCTGCTCAATTACTGGTTGGACTAAATGAACTCTTGGGAGTCAATGACCTCTCCATCTCTGAAGTTCTATGCCCTGAGCTGTACTGAATATTGAAGACAAAATGATTCAGGGTAAAAAAAAATAGGTATTTTACAAAATTAAAATTAGTTTGGGTTTTAAACGACCCTAGGAATTAACCTTAACCTTAATGTCTAATCTTTTTCTCCATCCCAAAATACTTTTGTTTTGTATGATCTATTATGTAAAATCATCACTATGGAACCCTGGAATACACTCAAATATAATTTGTGAAACTGGTTTTTACATTCCATTTTCAGAAGATAGCAATAATGTCATAATATTGGGCCAATATATTAAAAAACTGAGTTCCTAAGCTTAGACAATAAATGTCACAAAATCGACCCAGTTGGTATCTCACATTCCAATTTATCACCTGGAAAGCAAATTAGCATTGATGACCCTACAATAAACATGTTATATACACTATTAGTATATATAAAAAAGTATATAAAAGAATATTACTTTTCTGGTCCTCAGTTTTTCCAGCTATAAAATTAAAGAAGCTAACATCAAGTGAAACCACTTCAGGCTGCCAGTACCCCATTCTCAATCTTCCTGCCAAAGTACCCCTCCCTCTTTTCTCCTGTGCAATTGCTGATTCTTTTCCTCTCAGTCCCTATTATTGTCAGAGGAATTCCAGAATCCTTACTCTACTATGACCCACATTTC